>OU343219.1:76830815-76906271 GCA_910596185.1 Chrysanthemum makinoi | reverse complement strand
GCTCATTAGGATCACACTCAAAGTGCTTTTAGATCTATCGTTTCACCTAAACTCATTACTCTTCCGCTCTCTAGATCACTCATTATTTCTCACATGATCCCTCACATCTAGACTTAGAAATCTTTCAATTATGGCAAAATTGATCATAATCATCCTTACCTCAAAATTGGTCGAAATGGATCAAATTCTAGTTCTTCCACCTTAAAACCTTTAGGTTCTTCTCCAAGACATTATCCTAAGTCACTATCTGATCACTAGGATCATTTAGCTCCATTTGACACTCTCAAATATTTTAGTGTCATCTTTGTTCATTCATTGGTACTCACGAAAGTTCTAATTTCTTCCATATAAGGCAATCATTAGCTACATCACTCATTGCCCTTGAAAATTTAAGTACCTTCCATTTAGAACACTTAGGAGAACTAAAAAAGGTATAGGCTTTAGACCTTTCAAACATCCACTTCTATCCTCTCCTAGGCTGGCGAGCGGATCCCTAGGATTAGCCTAGGCGGATCCCCCATTGGTGGGAACCGTAGGATCCGGGTGACAGATTTATGTCAACTCTTGCTAGAACAATCATTTCAAGCTCATCTTTTAACTTGACACTCCACCTCATCCTAATTAAATATCTAGATCAGTAAAACTCTGAAGTTGACTCTTGTGCATGCTAATCATCACATTCCAAAGGATATTAGAGACTTAAGTCTTGAATGCACTTGCTAAATCCTTCTCTTTATAAGTCATCTTGCTAGAATCCCTTAGTAATCAGACACAACATAATTCTTAGCATTTAGAAACCTTTTCCTTAGTCATTTTCATCATGAGGAAAGCTCACAGTGCTAACTCATCCAACCAAAGTTTCCTGAGAAACTTGCTTTCGTGTTGTACACGAAATTTCCTCAACGAATCATCATGTGGCAGAGATAATAAGTGCTAGAATCACCTCAACAAACCCAATCAACAATTGCCAAGAGAACCGCAATAATTAGCATTAAACCTTTTAGGTTAGAAAGGGATCATCGATCTCATAAATAGCGTACCTAGTTCTAGCAAAACGTCTAAACCTTCATTCCTAGAGCATGGACTACACTCCTACCCGAGCTCTCTCTCACCCAAATCTCTATTCATTAGAGCATTCACCATCGAGAACTTCCCAATCACCAACTAGTCCATCGTTGGAAACAAACCACGGACTTGATCATATTAAGAATTTCCATTACCACCACTCATTCCTAGTAGAACCTCATTCTAAATTACTCAATGTACCTCCATCATCATTTGTAGAACCTCCTCAAAATATCCTATCAAGACAATAATTGCTCTAATTGTCTAATCACCCAAGGACTTGTTCAAGAAGTCTGAAAATGAGTTGCATTTTAGGTTTAATCATCTTCTTGAAAGATTGGACCAAATCAACAAGTCTACTCATCCCTAGACTCAAGCACATTGTTTCCTCTTAAGCTTTGGTCACTTATTAGTTTTAGTAGAATATGGCTAAATCATTCTCTTAGTTTTAGATATTTGTTGATCATCTCTTATGTTTTATTGAATGATAGTTTACTTGCCATATTGCATTGAGTATATGTATTTGGGCTGAATACATATCTCATTTTGATGATAACATTACTTGTTACATCACCATTCTTGAATTTAATATTGACTATCACGGATCCTCAAAATTGCCTAGGCGGATCCCTACTAGGAATGAACCGTGGGATCCGTGGGGCAGAAAACTATTTTCTACTAACTTGGATCACATATATGCAGGAAATTGTGCATTGTACTTGTTTTCTAACCATTGTTTTGTAGTTATTCAATCTACACTTGAAACCTTTTGACACCCTAAAGCTAGGGGAGCTTTGTGTCAAAACAATACATTGCAAATTACTTGCAATATTAGGATTACATTTTCCTACTAACTTAAGCATCATTTACAGGATATTATGAATATACTTGCGTTCTAACCTTTGTTTTGTAGTATTTCAATTCACACATGAAGACTTTGACATCCTAAAGCTAGGGGAGCTTTATGTCAAAGCAATATATTGCAAATTACTTGCAATACTAGATTTATTTTCATGACTTCCATTGCAAAGTTGCAATCATCTAGAACACTTTCGTCTCTTAGGCGAAATTCTTTGCAAACAGTTGCAAATGATCAGATAAATTACTTTCTTGGCATACACATAGGGATGGACTAGTCAAGGGAGTAAAGGCGAGATCTATTCCGTTACTGCAGCTCTATTTTTTCTTTCACATTATTTTTCCTAAAACAATGTGTTGCTTTTAACTAAACACTTTTGTTTTAGACTAAAAGGGAAAAAGTAAAACTTCTAAATTCAACGTTTAAATTTTAGCGTTTCCTTAAAAATAATTTTATGTTTTGCATCATCAACAAAAGGGAGATTGATAGCCAAATAGCCGTAAGCGTTTATTTTTATTTTCTGATCTTAATGTTTTAATGCGATAACAAAGCGTAAAAATCATAATATGAAACAAATAAAAATAAGTAAAATGGTTTGAACTAATAGTTTTTTAACATATTCACATTCTCACATAAAACACTAAAACAAGTACAGTGTTTTATGATTTAGATATATATGTACAAAAACTAGTGTTTACATATTGGGTTAACATATACTTAAACTAAGTATACTAAAATGGGTAAAACTAAGTGTACTAAAATGGGTAAATACAAGTATATACTAAATGGGTAAATACTAGCAAATGGTTTTGCCACATAACCCATGGTTTTATATATACCACTTAACCAAGTTCATTGTATCCTTAAGATACATTGTATAGAGAAAACCATGGATCAACCCATGACCCATGACCCATGACCCATAACCAAAATACCCATGGGCAAAGGAGCGGACCACGGATCCCTAGCTTTGTGCTAGCCGGATCCCTTGTGGAAGGGATCCGTGGGATCCGGACGGTGAAATTTTCTCTATAAATAGAGAGCCATTTCTTCCTTTCTATTCATCCCTTTTACATATACTTCCCCCAAGTATTCTAACCCTCTAACCTCGGATCCAAGAGATCTATGTAGCTTTTTCTTTTTTGTTTTTGTGTGATCTTCTAGGTTCCTCTTAAAGGAAAGATCACCACATCTTGAAGACGTGCAAGCTCAAGTCATGAGTTGCCATAGCCGTCATCATCAAGACAACGAAGGTTCTCTTGTTGATAGTTATTCCTTTCTCTATAGATGTTGGGTTGAAGGCATTAGTGAAGAATGCCGAAAGTATCAAGATGAAAGCATTAGTGAAAGGTGCTCTCATCAGTGTCAAAGCATTAGTGAAGAATGTAGGTGTCAGAGGCGACATTAGTGAAGGTGTCAAGCGTTGTGTCGAAGGCATTAGTGAAGGATGCCTAGCGTTGTGTCAAAGGCATTAGTGAAGGATGCCGAAGAATCAAATCAAGTAGCATTGGGGAAGAATGCTTAGGTCGTATAATCGATGAGGTGCATCGTTATACATATAAGTATTTGTTTATCTACAAGGATGGTGATATCCTTGATGGTGTTGTAACAAGGTGTAGATCTCCTTGAGATTAGGTGTTGTGTCGTGAAGGTGTAGTTCACCTAAGGTGTGGAAGAACTAAGGTGCTTAGCCTAGTACCTAATAAAGGGTAGGCGACGTTGTGATAGGATTAGTTCTCCTAAGGTGTGAAAGAACTCGGTGGTTAGCCTAGCACCATATAAAAGGGTAAGCGACGTTGTGTTAGGTGTGGTTATTGGTGTGAAAGAACTTGGTATTTAGCTTTGTACCGGAAAAAGGTTAAGCGACGTTATGAAGGCTTCTCCGCCACAAGGAGTTGGTGTAGTGCTTAAAAACTCTCGAGTAGGTGACTCGGGGAGTGGAGTAGGGCAAGGAAGGTGTCCTTGTAGCCGAACCACTATAAATAACTTGTGTCGTGGTGATGTGCTTCTTACTCTTTATATTTCATTACACGTTTATATATCTATCTATCAACGTCCAACATAAACAATCAAATAGATTGACATAAGTCGATCTAAATATTTAAAAGGAAGTTTTAAATTGGTAAAACTATTCAACCCCCTCTTCTAGTTTTCCACAAAAACCACAATGTTGAATCAACACTAGCACCAATGTCAATTTCTCCTTTTTCCCCCAATAGTCCATTTTGGATTATGAAGATCAAAAGTAACCACCCATCACATGGAATTTGATACTTCTTTACCTCGCCTTCAAACATTGTTGAGCCTCCACTTAATGAGCCTTCACAATTCCTCCTTCATTTTGAGGATCCTAAACCCACCTCACTTGAACCTCCAATTCAAGAAGCTCAAAACCATGACAAGGATTGCTATCATTGTCAATATGTTGAAAGGTTGATACATGAACTACGTGAAGAGCAACGTTTCATGTTTTATCACCTCCCGAGCGTTTAGAGGGTCAACAAACCTAAACAACCATGAGCCTAAAGCGGTGTCCTAGTCTTAAGTTCAAACCTAGAACATCTAGGAATCCCATTTTATCCTTAAGAACGTGGTTACTTCTTAAGTTTAGGTGACTCGTTTGTATTAGTAGAAAATGTACGGCTAGATCATTCTCTTAGTTTTAGAGATTTGTTATCTCTTGGTTTTATTGAATGATGACTTATATGCCATGTTACTTTGTACTTATGCTTGCCAATTATATACATATCTCACCTCATTATCTGACATTGTTTGGCATATTCTCATTCTTTGAAGAACTTGTCACCCAGACAGTAGGATCCCTCAAAATGCCTAGACGGATCCCTCCACAAAGGGAACTGTGGGATCCGTGGTACAGAAGAATATTTTTCTACTAACTTGAGTCTTATTTGCAAAAAATTATGCACTATACTCTTGTTCTCTAACCTCTATTTTGTAGATTTTCAAAATACACATGAAGATTTTGACACCATAAAGCTAGGGAACCGTGTCAAACCATATACAAACTCATTTGCAACATAATCCCTTTTTGGATTATACTTCATGACACCCCATTGCAACGTTGCAATCTTCAAGGGGAGCATTTTCGTGCATGGACGAACCATTTTCAAAATAAATTGCAAAACATTAGCATATTTACTAGGTACTTGGCAGCCCTGTAAGGGATGGACTCGTCAAGGGGGAGTTAAGACGAGATCCATTCCCGTTACTTGCTCTCTTTACATTTTTTTACACATGTTTTCTTAAAAACTTTGTGTTAGTTTCTTTTAAGCTACTCTTTTGTTTCAACAAAAAGGGAGAAGAGAAAAAACTCAATTCAAACTTTTACAATTTTAGTTTTTCTTTAAAATAATCTTATGTTTTGTCATCAACAAAAAGGGGAGATTGTTAATACAAAAAGCGTAAAAGCGTTTATTTATATTTCACGATCTTCTAATGTTTTATGCGATAACAAGCGTAAAATCATTTTAACGAAACAAATAAAATCGTAAAAGCTGTTTGAGCCAATAGTTTTCTAACATACCTACGTTTTCACATAAAACACTAAAACAAGTATAAGTGATTTTATGATTTAGTAATACATATGTACAACAACTAGTGTTTACATATATGGGTAAATATATACTTAAACTAAGTATATACTAAAATGGGTAAAACTAACAAATGGTATTGACCTATAACCCATGGTTTCATCCAAATCATTTGACTAGGTACATTGAACTCATGAGATACATTGTATCTAATAAAGAAACCCATGGATCAACCCATAACCCATGACCCATGACCCATAACCAAAATACCCATGGGTAAAGGGCGTCCACATATCCCTAGCTTTATGGCGGATCCCTTTGGGAGGGATCCGGGGAACAGTAAAATTTCTCCTTTATAAATAGTGAGCCATTTCTTACTTTTGGCTTACAACTTTCACACATACTTTCTCCAAGTATTGTACCTCTCTAACCACTGATCCTAAAGGATCTTTCTATGTAGTTTGTCTTTTGTTTTTGTGTGATTCTCTAGGTTCCTCTTAAAGGCGAGATCAACACTCCTTGAAGTCGAGCAAGCTCAAGTCCATGAGTTGTCATGCTTCGTCGTCATCAAGACAACTGAGGTTCTCTTGTTGATAGTTCTTTCTTCCTCCGTAGATGTGTTGTGTTGAAGGCATTAGTGAATGATGTCGAAAGAGTCACGAATAAAGCATTAGTGAAGAATGCTAAAGGTGTCAAGACGAATGCATTAGTGAAAGGTGCCAAGCGTTGTGTCAAAGGCATTAGTGAAGGATGCCTAGGAATCAAATCAAGTAGCATTAGTGAAGAATGCCTAGATTGTATGTCGATGAGGTGCATCGTTATACATATAGTGATTGTTTATATTCAAGGATGGTGATATCCTTAATGGTGTTGTAATAAGGAGTTGGTCTCCTTGGGATTGGGTGTTGTTGTGTTGGTTAGTAGTTCCTCCATTGAAATGGAACTGGTTACTTAGCCTAGTACATTAAGGGTAAGCGGCGTTGTGATAGGATTAGTTCTCCTTGGGTGAAACTTCGGTGGTTAGCCTAACACCGGATAAAGGGTAGGCGACGTTGTGTTAGGTGTGGTTCACCTTGGTGTGAAAGAACGGTATTTAGCTTTGTGGGAAAAGGTGTAAGTGACGTTGTGAAGGCTTCTCCGCCATAAGGAGTTGGTGTAGTGATTAAGAACTCTCGAGTAGGTGACTCGGGGAGTGGAGTAGGGCAAGGAAGGTGTCCTTGTAGCCGAACCACTATAAATACTCGTGTCGTGGTTATGTCCTTCTTACTCTTTATCTTTCATTACACGTTTACATATCTATCTATAAACGTCCAACATAAACAACCAAATAGATTGACATAAGTCAATCTAAATATTTAAAAGGAAGGTTTAAATTTGGTAAACCTATTCAACCCCCCCTTTTAGTTTTCCACACTATCCGTTCCCTTTGAAATATATTTGAACAGGTACTTTATGAGCATAGTCCATCCACAATACTCAACGTTAATATGTGCATAGAACGCCATACACAACCGATGGCTATACGGCACCACGTACGCGTTGTCTAATCTAACACCACCGCTTATTGCATTTATCTCAATGTCTCATCGCCTGTAATGCACATACCACAGCTTTGTACATGAAGGTCACCTCAGAGTATTCTTTCGGGAAGCACTTCTTACACTCAGTCTTATTACTCATACACTGTACGTTTGGAAAAGTACTTCCGCACGGACCATGAACCATGAACTCCGACACAACTCTAAACCCCTCTGGATCGGCATACTAATCAAAGCATTTCGGCTGATGTACTTGTCCCATCACATTGCCGTATAGTTTACGCTTTCGCCTAAATGTCATGACGAATATGTGATTAATGGCAGCCTTTTTAAACGGCGATATACAACACTGAAGAAACAAATTTGAAATAAGATTATACAGCTGAGAATGATAGCTAGAAATGCAAGCGACTGAAGGCATAAATCCATTCTGTAAGCTAACAAACTTGCGCTTAAAGTTCCAAACGATCGAGAATCACGTAGATACTTTATCAAGGAATGAATTTTCCGCTCAAAAACCCGATCTATAACATCTAGTCTATCGGCTGCAGTGAGATGCGGATACGTCATAATGTAATCTTGTATTTCTGGCCACCTTGTGTTTACACTTAGTAACGCGAAACGCTTTGGGTTGCCATGAACTCGTAAATAGCTAAAGCGTCAAATAGTGGCTATACATATACCGAGGGCCCCGATTGAGCGAAGATGGAAAGATTATCACGTGAACCCACATCTGAACCATCAATGTCCCCCTTCTTGTGCATCATACAACCCATGAATAGTAAATACCATTATATTAGATTGGTTTTTCCGAACAAAATCCATCCTACTTTGTTCTACGCTACAATAGGCTGTTACCACATATTGTTGGAAAACCCGTCCTCTTGAGAGTAATCAAGTTGTAATAACCTATTCTTCTCGTGTAGGTAGCAATAAAAGCTTTCATCAACATTCTTTTACCTTCTTGCGGTCTTGCAATATTACGATACCAAAGGTCTAGATGATATCATTACTCTCCATAAAGGAAAAACAGGAAAATGGCGGGCATGTATATAGCGTGTAGTTTGTTAATTCTTTGAGTTCTCTGAATGGCTTTCCAATATGACATCAAAATTAAGCACTCTGTTTCTTGATTAATGCGTCAAAACTAAGGCTCCTATTGCATCCGCTGTTGGAAGTTCATATTGCGCAGATTTACCGTTATTGAAAAGCCTAACCTTAAAAGGTGGTACGTCAAGATGTTGCAACTTGTCCCTTGCAGTCCTAAAAAGCTGCACCAATGCATTATTTCCATCGAGAAATGTAATAAGCGCCTGAACAATTTCCGGTCTCAGAAATGTCCGTACACCTTCAGTAAAGTGCTCAAGCCTATTTTGCACCTCATGGTTGGTATCGTAAATATATAGTTGTAGAAACCTTGGAGACGTTCCAGGAACTGGACACAACCTGCCTATCCGATGGTATATCTGATCGGATACCTTAAAAACATAAGGTCTCTCTTCCAACGTTAAGCGACTCGTCAATATTAGCACAAAGAAGTCATTGCAAACATTTGATTTAGCCTGCGGATGTTTTCTAAAATGGTTGTCGAGAAAATAGTTCTGCCGCGACAGTAGGATATTCTCTACCGTATGAAGCTTCACTCTTCCTTCTAAACAACAACAATTATATAATGGACCACTTGCATTGGTGAGCACGTTAGTTTTCTTCGTCCCAGCGCTCTAATTTGCGACATACGCGGTTTGCAAGGACCATTGCTTATAATCACTTGGCCTGCCCGCTGAAGCGACAATGCTAAGCTAACGGCATTATATTGAATATGTAAGCAACCACCTACAAAGATAGAATGCATCAAAAAGTAGCATACTGATTTGCTTCTACCGTCGCGGCTGATGATCCGCAATGGTGGATCTTGGCATTACCTATAGGGTGCATGTGCTTGGAGGTAGCATAGCGGCGATTCCTCCTAGAAGGGCAGGCAGAGCTCCATGTTATGCAAGCGAGCGTTTTTGTCCGTGGTTGTATTAACGGTCACTGGCGATGGAAACTTGAGGAACCTAGAGCATAATACACAATTAACGTTAGGCAAGGAAAGCACGTGAATACAGAACTGAGATTAGCTCAGACACCAAATAAAAAAACGTACATGTAGCACCAAAAGGTTGGGAGACCGTCACATTAGCATGCTGTAATGATGATATATTGTCTGAACACGTAAGCACATCACGTGGAGCATAGAAGCTGTTATCATCAACGTTTGAGCAAGTGCCATCAGCGGTTTGCAATCCACTATTTATTGCTAGTTGCATTAAGCCTTTTACAGCTTCGAGTAGATGAACTCTTAATAGGACCTTCAGTTTCAACACTATGAGTACCTACGACAACGCCTAAGATGTTTGGCCTAAATGCGTTCCTTGGATACCACCACCGCACATCGACTTACGAAGTTGTGAAGAACAGCGGACTCCAATGGTCCACAAACTGCGTTGCTAGTGGTAAAATCAAGTATGACTGGAGAGCTACCAGCCCCTATGACAACCAACAGAATGACACATCATTTCCTACATTCTTATACCACCCGCCTACCATGAGTTCTATAAAAGGAACCAATGTTATAAAACAAATACACCTTTGGGAAACTCAAATCAGGTTGTAGTTCACGTATCAGAGCGATATCTACGTGTTATTGAAACTACCTGAACTTCCTACGAAAGCTACATTCCCAAAATAATAAAAAAATTAGACGACACCAGCAAATCCAAATTAAAACCCTATGATAAAATAATGCTCAACCCATATTTCGCATGGTTTACCTGCAGAATGAGCCATTAACATCCTCCTTTTAGCAGCTTTAGGGAAAGGCTCTGAGTGGCCATTATAGCTTCTCGTAGTGCCCCTCCTACTAAGCTATCATAACCCCGGTGATAAAACCGCGGGAACAACAATTCGCCTTCCAAATCCTTTCGATCACCACCCCGAACGCGTGTCTTAGTTATAGGCATGCCAATACTTGAACCATCAGAAGAAGCACCATCTGACTACCTCATAAAACGCAACTCTTAACCGAAAATCTAAGTTAACAGGGAAGCCTTTGCCCGCCTACAATTAACATCATCTTGATAAAGGAATTGGCAAGGGAGAAAGAATATCATACAAACATTTGAACACAATAATACACATGGTAAACCACAAATGCATAGACTAACATACCTTACACCGTTCCAAGCATATGGTGAACTAATGAAAAATGAGGCCGCTTGAGCGGCAAACGGGTTGGCGGTAGCGAAACTACAACATCCGTCATCAGCATTCAATCCAGCGTTGACCAATGGGGAACAATGTGCTCCGAAATCAAGCTTCTGGTCCTTCCTGGCCGCTAAGTGGCATAAACTATGATCATATCCCGTAACCTTCTCTTAACAACACCATAAAGTACATGCGTAGCACTTTCACGGCTTGATATACGGGGACCCGCTTGTAGCGATGTACCAGTGGGGCGTAAAAAAGTCTTCCAAACTCACACTCTGCGATCACCAATACCAACATTGATACCCCTGTTGACCACCACTAAAGAGGCGACTCTAACGCTACTCCGCATAACCTTCTAACACACTCGTCCATGCTTCTACATTTTCAATAGGGCTACTACCAACAGCAACCTTTTTACACGCCCTACTTTTGGTTCTCATAATAACGACCTTTATAGAGGTTATTAAAATAGTAAGGTTAATAAACATAAATGCATGAAAAAAAAAAAAAAAAAAAAAAAAGGTGCTCAAACCATCGCTAAAACCCCAAAACGTAAACAAACGAAAAACGACTGCAAAGGAACACCTCCAGTTAGCAAAGATAGAACCATCCATAACTTCCATACCACCAAAATAACATGAGACTAAGCAGACAACATAAGACTACCAAAACTAGCAGACAAGCATCCAACCATGCATTTTAAACATGAAAACATATTAACCAACGCATGTAAGTATATAAACAGAAGGAAAAAAAAATTTAAGCCCTCACTTTAGCAACCTAAACAAAATCAGACAAAAACAAATGGCATGCAAAATAGAAAAATCAAATGTAAACGCATGCAATCTACACACAAGCATCTCAACAACTCAAAACGCAACCCACTAAAGCTACAACAAACACATTGACTCTGAAACCACTAATCTAAGAAGAACAACAACTTGCAGCGAAACCCCAAAAACTGCGAGATCCACTTCACTACAATTTCCATGTAGGTGAAGAAACGTCGGTGGAATTGCTAAACACAAAAGGAACTCAACCGTTTAACTTATACCAACTCAATAAAAGGGCCAAGCCCACAACATATAAGCCCACTTTAGGTAATAGTAAACCCATAAGTGACACCGACCATAAGTAGGAAACTTTTTTTTTAAACCACCGACAGTAAGGATTAATATAGATATACAATATGTGTAAAAGATATAGTATAAAAATTTTAAGAAAAGAAACCAATAAGGAACAATATGTTATGTGGCAAAATGTCTTTATTTATTTCTGTCACGCCACCTATTCAATGGCCATACATTTAACTCATCTCATGCACCCTTGTCGCCAATACACACAACCATTTTTCTGCCACCAATTCTTCAAGAAATCTTTAAATTGTTTTTCAGAAATCTTTCTTCACAAGGATATTTCATGTTTTGGTTTAGGTGCATGAATGAATAAAACAACACAACTTAGTTCAATGGAGAGACAATTAAATTGTTTAAAATGCTGACCATTTTGTCATTTTGGTAGAATTGAAATTCAACAAAAGATCAGTTTTCTAAATTTGCTGACCTAAAAGGTTACAAATTCATTTAAAACAGTAAGGCTGCCCATTGCCATAACATGTTTATATTCTGTTTTGTCATTATATTCAACAACTTGTTGGAACAAGATTCTTGCATGAATTCTAAGCACCGTACCGTACTTATAAATACCAACAATGGTTCCAAATGTTTAATTCAAGCTTCTGTTTCGTACATTCGATACTTTGAGTTGCTCTAGTACACGTAAAAATGGAAAGATCATATGCATTACCTCCAAATAGATCCATTAGTTTGCCTTCTAGATTACATCCCAATTCTCTTCGTCTTGAGGCTGAGCTAAACAAGTTACATGGTTGGGAAATAAGATGGTGGTCCTCATCTGAAACCCTAACAGCTGAGACCATTCAAACAGGCTTAGTTGGTTTATCAGAGGTTTATAGATGTGTGGAAGAACTGGTTTACTCTTCCCTCACACAACATGGGAGCTTATTAGAAGATGCACTGGATCAATCAGTTAATCTTCTCGACAGCTGTAGGATCGTTAGGGACATACAACAGAAGATGAAGGAACAAGTCCTATGCCTTCAGTCAAGACTGCGTAGAAGAGGTGCAGAATTGCAAGTTAGAGATGAAATTTCTTCTTATATCAGATTAAGAAAGAAGTTGAAGAAAGAGGCTTCAAAGTACACTAAATCATTAAAACGAGCAGAAAAGAAGTTTACGCATGTACCATCTCTAAAAGATTACCAATTAGCAATGCTGGTGAAGGTTCTTCGAGAAGTCAATATAATAACCACTCGTGTCTTGCGGTGTCTCTTGTTATTCTTGTCATCATCAGGAACTACGGTCAAGAACAAGTATCGAGGGTGCTCATTGATTTCAAAATTAAGGTCAGCTGAGAAGTCAAAAAAGATAACGAATGAGGTCGGGAATGTCGATGATACACTCTTGTGTGTTCTTCATGGCACAGAGGAAGTAACATTGGCAGATAGAAAGTTAGAGAATCTTGTAATTAGTTTAGATTGTATAGACGCTGGATTAGATGTAGTATTCAGACGATTGATTCAGTATCGAGTCTCAGTCCTTAATGTACTTACTCGATAATCTATATTGAATTAGTTATAGTTACAAAGCTTGTCATTATCTTCTTTATTAATTACAAAGCTTACTCGATAATCTATATTGTATTTTAGATAATCTATACTGAAATGATCGTATAAGTGTATTTTACAAAGCTTGTCATTATCTTCTTTATTTTTAATTTTTCCAACATGAAAATTAGAAAGAAAAAAAAAAAAAAAAAAAAAGGGTACATCAGCTGAGGTTTTTGCTATAATAGTTGCTATACCTCATCAAAATCATGATGGTTGAAAATATAGCACCTTCTCTGGTAATTTAAAGCGAGGACTAACTTTTTATTTGTTTGTTAAATACGTACTGTTTAATGAGTATTACATACATTGTTAATTTGCCGTCCTTCCAGAAAACACACAGTTCAATGGAAATAATTATGATTATGTTTTCTGAACCCAGTGAAATTAGAAATAAAAACGACTCATTCCTTGATCGTTCCCCGGCCACCAACCTGTCCAACACAAAAAATGAGGGGGAAACTTAACGACGCATGTCCCTATGGGGAAACAAAGGACTCATGTTTACACTTTAGACCTCTGATTTGTTATTAGCTGCAGTTTATTTTTAACCGGGAGTCTTAAGATGGCAAACGTTACCACATGTCACTAGTACAAAAGATATTTATTAAAACGGTTAAATAAGGTTTTTTAAAGCGGTTTTGGACCATTCTATAATAAAGCGTACTGGTGTGTTCGTAAAAAGTATTTTGTGAAACGTGGTGATGGCTTCAAAGGCATTGGAAAAATGAGCTTTCCTAGAAAATAGCAAAGCTCACCGCTCCTTTGCCAAACGAACAATAAAATCAAAGCTTCATACTCCTTTCATTGCCAAAAGCTCTAAAATCTTTGCTTGCGCCAAACATAGCCAATGATAGAGTTGTTTTTTTTAAAACGGTTTTAAACCATTCTAAATGAGTAAATTTTCTTATACGAAATAAATGAAAAGTACACGTTTTATTACATTTATAGATAACTGTTGTATAAAGGTTTTCAACATAAAGAAATTAATAATATTTAAAATATTGTAATTTTAATATTTTTTAGAAAGACAACAATAATATAGAACCCACAACGAAAACAAAATACAAAGAAAAGACATCCTACCCCAAATAATCAAGAAAATTAAATGGCGAAAGGACCAAAGAGTTCAAAATGCTTACATAGGACCAAAAGTATCCAAAGGAAATCTATTTTCAGGCATTGGCAATACGAGTTTTCGTTTGTTGTCATTGGTCTTCGTCAATAATCAAGTAATCCATATGCATTTTGATAATCTTGGCATCCAAGAGTACATTATTAAAGGTTTCCATATTCTCTTGTTCTTTTTAGCAAAAACTTGTTCTTTTCTTGTTGACGGTCATATTTATGTGGTCGACAAGGCATTGTGAGTAGATTTATTACCTCAAATCTAATTTATGTATCAAACATGCACCCTGCATTAGAGAAAAGTCAAAAAATGATTTTTTATCGATATAACTAAAAGAAAAAAATAAATCTACATGTGAGACACAATAAAGAAACCCACAAAGGTAAAATGAAACAAAAACATGCAACAATACCTTACTTATGTGGTCAACTTGGATGGGCACTGCCAAAAGATATAGAACCTCAAATCTGAATTGTGTATCAAGCATACATCATGTATGTATTAGAGAAAAGTCAAAGGATGATTTTAATCAATAAAACTAAAAGAGAAAAAGAAAAACTACAACATATGAAAACAATAAGGAAATCCATATGAGTAAATGAAACAAGAACCTGCAATAATACCTTCTTAAAAAAATGAACGATGCACATTTGTAAAGTCTTGAGTGTATTTACCAAATGAAAGATTTGTTGTTTGAAGATCCGCAAAAATTAAATATATGAAAAGATTGAGTTTGTTTGAGAGTTGTTAATGTATAAAAAGGAGAGAGACTTGTTAATGTACAAAAAGAAAAAAAAAAGTGGTGAGAAATAAAGTTTACCAAAGGGTGAAAAAAGAAAAGGTGGGAAGTTCCCGCTCATTTGAGGTGAAAAACATTTGAAAAAATTTGTAAGTTTAGTGAATAAGAGTAAAGTGATTGAGGGCAGTTACGTAAAAAAATTAGAAATTAAAATTGACATTGCTAACCTACGACTTGAAATTGAAAATTTAAAAGAATTGTAAAATACTCTTTCTTTTAAAACGGTTATTTAGAACCGTTATAAATAACCAAAGTAAATTGTAAAAAATTTAAAACGCATATGAACTGTAACACCCCAAATCTCGGTACAGCGGAAGACTTAATCAAGTTTTCGGGGCGTTACTATTCGATTGGTATCGCACACAAGTATAGCAAAAAGATAGTCATTTAACATTCAAAACCAATCCCAAATTTAAGTATTCAAAACATTTAATCCAAAAGTATAATTATTAGGCCCAAAATATGATTTAATAAAATAGGTCCCCAAAAGTTATCCAGTGAAATGATCCGGAAACCGTCTTCTTGCCAAGCTTCCACAAACCACGTATTCCAAACATCTTTCAAATACATGAGAAATCATGCTAAGGTCAAACTACATTTGGTGAGTTCATAGGTTGAAGTTCAACAAAATCATAGTGGACCAGTAGGAGTTGATTTGCTATGCAAGACCTAAGATAGATAAATACCGATCCTACCGGATCACCAACCATAAACATGTCCCATCCGGGGACTACTTTCGGGCCAGCGACTCTAGTCCGGCCTTTGTCGTGGCAAAATCTAGAACAATTGCCAAACCCGGACTAGGTCGAGGTAGAAGTCTATTCTTAGCTAGCAGGTTATAGCAATTAGATTGCTACCTAGTCTAAGGCAACAACTACCGCACATCTATCTAAGCGTAAAGCATATAAGCAAATCCAAATAGTTTTCACGGTTCGAAAATAGTAGCATGACTCTCACCCCAATATAGTTAAAAACGTAGATAAAAGTGGGGCTATGAAACTCACCTCAAGCAATCAACGTACGAATAAACACTAGCAGAAGATAATAGAAATCACGGCACAGCAACTATCGAGTCGGCACAATCTATTAATGTAGACCAATAAAATATATATATCTCTCGAAATCAACGTTATCTACCCCAATGTATTCCATCTCGTTATTTCCAAAAATGTCTCATTTCACCATTTAATCCTATTATTTGGTATTCTCATGTGGGTGTATCGACTCAATATGATGCTATGAATGCACTCAAACAACCAATATATAACCCAATGCAACACAATGAGACCTCTAAACGATAACTCCATAGTCCAATAAGTTTCGGATTAAATAGTAGACCTTATCGAATTCGTCAACTCGATAAACTCATTTATTTACTGCGTGTAAGCTTATTTCCCATAAATCAATCGTATCCTAAAGAGTCATAAGGATAATTCACCCATTAATAAGGTTACCCAGCGTACCTAGCGGGCTCTTATTAGATTCGTCAACCTAATAAGTCCGCTACCCGTGAATCAACACTATTAACGTTAGGTTATCCGTAACCCACGCACCTCATAGCGTAAGTAAACAAATACTTAAACTAGTATTAAATGTCCACAATTGACATTTATCGATGCGATGTACTCGAAACATTAATTACTTATTTATTATAAAACATTTCCAATTTAGTCGTTAGTTTCCGTTTAAAATAGTAAATAACAAGATAAGTCTTATTATCGATATTTTTGGTACAAAAGCCCATTTATTATTTATATTTCATAGTCTATTAGCATTTTCATGAATATATATATATTTCGTCAAATTCCGATATTAATCTCATATCGTTATTCGTTTCGAGTCCACAAGCATGAGTCATGACTTCTCGGCTTTTAATCAATCAATAGTCCAAATTATACTAAAGTCCATGTTACGGCTTTATCGGAGTCAACTATTGACTAAAAAGTCAAAGTAACACCGAAATAGCTCAAAGTTGACAATATATATATCAAGTCCGAATTTAAAAGTCATAGTAGCGCAATTCAATCCCAAACCAACTCAAAACAATCTCGCCAACCAATCAATCAACTAAATATACCCGAAACCAATGTTATGACCCTAATGGTCATGACACGGCTGCGGTTAAGACCACGTGAACCAAACAAGCGCTAGAAGCTTTTCGGCTCCACGCGTCTCATCCAAACCTCAACTACATCAACCAACAAGCTACCAAAGCGACCCGACCGGACCCGTGGCCCAAGTGGGTCACGTACATAACCATGAGCTACGTACGTGGCCTTGGTGGCTCGTACACCATGCAAAACCCAATCAAACTTCACCCAAATCAATTCCACAACATCCAAATCCAATCATTCAAGCTCCAATCATTAACCAAACACAAAACCCGTCATCTATTCTAACCAAAAAGATGAAACTAAACCTAAAAAGCATAAACCCATCAAATTGATACACCACATACTTACCAAACACTAACTATTTGTTTATTTAGATGTTAATTAGACTTAATTCCATGTTTCACCCAAAAGCCCCAAATTTGGACATAGGGTCGAAACCCTAATAATCCATATTTTGCTTATTATTGCTTAAACAAGCTCTAACCATGTTCCATTTACCTTATTCAAGCACCAATTGCAAAACCCACTTGAAACCCTAAAAATCCGAATCTTAATCTTTAAATTTGAAGGCGTTAATGAAGGTTTTAATAAGAGTATTATATATGGTTGGAAAGAGGATGAAAAGATCTTCGATATGGTGGTGGAGGTGTAGCACCACTCGCCGGAGTTTGGCCGGAAAGTGGCCGGAAGGTGGCCAAGGGTGGTGGTGGTGGCTAGGGTTTTATTTTGGGAGGAGAGAGAGAGTAGAGAAATGTGTTGTGTGTGTTTTAGTGAGAAACTGCAAATAGGGGATGGGAGGGCCTTATATACTTGGACAAAAGGACTCAAAAATAATTATTTTTGGAGGAGGGGGGCGCCGGCCTGGGGTATAATTGGGGGGTCGGAGTTTTAATTTTTCGTAACTATCCTGTTTACCCATTCCCGAGCTCACATATTGTCCCCCGAGTGTCCCACAGCGTTCATTCAACTTTCCAACATCGTTATTTACGTTTTCCATGAGTTTTGACTATTTATTTGTCAATTTTCGAGTTACGGTCTAAAAGTTACAATAATTCTCGTTTTAGGCTTTTCTAGTGCGAATCGAATAGTGCCTACCAAATAGAGTTAAAACTCATACGATAACTCATTTAATAGTGAAATAAACCGTAAAACCAATAGGCGATATAAAATCAAGTCATGGTTTATAAAATAATGATAAAGGCAAAAGCTGGGTTAGTTTAGCGTAATGCGGTTACCTAAAATAGACTCCTAAATTGCCGGTTGTCACGCCTCCCGGCCTCGGAAGAAACCCGTCCGGGTTTCACGGTTGCTTGATGTCATGAAAGTTTAGGATACTTCCTCGGAAAACGTCCTCCGTTCCCAAGTGAACTCCGGTCCATGTTGGGAGTTCCAACGAACCTTAATAATCGGAATACGGCTATTCTTGACCTTTTGATTCACGGTCCATAATCTTTATCGGTTCCTCAACAAAATTCAATTTCTCATCAATACGAATATCTCTTAGGGCCAACTATGTTTTCCTCTGAAAGACATTTCTTAAGGTTACTAACATGAAAGACATTGTGTACACTACTCAACTCCGATGGTAGCTCCAGGCAGTATGCTACCGGTCCGATTCTTTCGAGTTGGAAAGGGACCAATATATCGGGGATTGACTTTTCCACGCTTTCCAAAATGAATCACTCCTTTCCAAGGAGAAACTTTCAACATAACACGATCTCAACACGAAATTCTAAAGGTTTACGTCTCTTATCGGCATAACTCTTTTGTCTATCACCCGCGGTTTTGTCGATTAGTCGAACTATCTTCTCTCGGTAGTTTCAGGGACAAGTTCGGGACACGTAAGTTGACTCGCCAACTTCACCCAACAAACAGGGAGCGACATTTTCGGCCATACGATTGCCTCAAATGGGGGCCTTAATGCTAGAGTGATAACTATTGTTGTAAGAGAATTGGCCAAGGGAGGTGTCTCTCCCGAACTGCGAAATCAATAACACGGTCTGCATGTCTTCTAAGTCTGAATGGTTCTCTCAGCTGACCATCGGTCTGGGATGGTAAGCAATACTCATATCCAAATTTGTTCCTAATGCTGCGTAATAATCTCCAAAAGTGGGGTGTAAGCGACTATCCCTATCGAAAATGATAGATATCGGTACTCCATGACGCGATACTACCTCCTTAAGATACAATCGAGCAAGCTTATCAAGACTATCGGTTTCACTAATAGCTAAGAAGCGGAGACTTAGTTAAGCGATCAACTATTACGGATGGGGTCATTGCCGCTAACTGTTCTCGGTAATTTAGTGATAAAGTCCATGGTTATTCGCTCCCATTTCCATTCAGGAGTTCGGGTTGAACTAAGAGTCTGAGGTTTTGATGTTGGCCTTTACTTTAGAACAAGTCAGGCACCAAGCTGACATACTTGAGCTACATCGGCTTTCATATTACCAATAAAGTTTCTTAAGGTCACATACATCTTATCACCTCGGGATGAATAGAGTACTCTGATTTATGCGACTCGTGCATAATCAACTCACGGATTCCACCATGAAATGGTATCCACCTTCTGTCTCTGAAGCATAAAGTTCCGTCGGGCAGCTTCAAGAAGCCGTTTTCACTTTCTACCATTCCATGAAGATTCTCATAAGGCCGGTTCTCTTCCGTCAATGCCTCTGCTTGGGCTAAAATTTGGCTGTAAGGCGAAACAATGGTCATTCCTAAGGATCTAATAAGTAAGGGTGGAATGTCCTCCTTACGACTAAGTGCATCAGCCACAACATTAGCCTTACCGGGATGATAGAATCTTACGGTCATAATCACTAAGCAATTCCAACCAACGCGTTGTCTCATGTTCAGTTCCTTCTGATCTAAGATATGCTTCAAACTCTTATGGTTGGTAAATACTACACACTTGGTTCCATACAGATAATGTCTCCAGATCCTAAGAGCAAACACTACAACACCTAACTCAAGGTCATGGGTGGTGTAGTTTTCTCATGCTTCTTAAGTTGTCGGGATGCATAAGCAATCACCTTCTCACGTTGCATCAAAACAGCACCTAAGCCTTTATGCGGCGTCGCATTACACGACAAAATCTTAGCTTCCTTCGGCAAAGCTAGGATGGGCGCACTACACAACTTCTCCTTGAGAAGTTGGAATGCTTCTTCTTCCTTTTCTCCCCATTCATACTTAACATCCTTATGTGTTAGTTTGGTCAGCGACTTAGCTATTTTGGAAAATCCCTCGATGAATCTCCTATAATAGCCTGCTAACCCTAGAAACTGTCGGATTTCTAATGGGTTCTTAGGAGCTGCCCATTCCTTAATGGCCTTAATCTTAGCTGGGTTAACATGAACACCTCGACTATCTATCACATGGCCTAAGAATTGCAGACGGAATCAAAATTCACACTTACAGAATTTGGCATACAACTTCTCCTCTCTCAACAATCCTAAAATGAGCCTCAAATGCTCTCCGTGCTCCTCACTACTCTTAGAGTATATCAAGATGTCGTCTATGAATACTATCACAAACTTATCGGTATGGCTTACACTTGGTTCATGAGATCCATGAAAACGGCGTTGCGGTCAAACCAAACGACATCACTTGGAATTCATAGTGTCCATAACGAGTTTTAAGCGTCTTAGGGATATCCTCTTCTCGAACTCTAAGCTGGTGATAACCATATCGTAAATCGATCTTAGAAAAGACACGCTGGAGTTGGTGAATAGATCATCTATTCTAGGTAGCGGATATCGGTTCTTCATGTCAACTTATTTAATTCCCTATAATCAATACACATCCGCGATCCATCCTTCTTCTACAAACAACACTGGTGCTCCCACGGTGACGAACTTGGTCGAATGAATCCCTTCGACAAATCGCCAACTATTTAGACATTTCCTCCAATTCTCTTGGAGCAAGTCGATAAGGTGCCGGGCTCACGGGTGCACGGTATCAACTCTATTTGGAACTCCACTTGTCGGACAGGTGGAATCCCTGTCAGATCGTTGGGAAACACATCCGAAAATTCTCTAACGACGGGTATATCGTTAAGGTTTCTTTCATTCTTCTCCTCGCTTTTCTTTTCAGAAATTCAAGCCAAGAAAAGACAACCTCCTCTATCGATGTACTTCTGGGCCTTAATACAAGAGATGATGCTCAACGGGAAGGACTTCCCGCGATCGCCGATCTCCTTGTATGCTCAGAACTTTTCCGCCATACGGTAAGCGCACAATCTTCTCATCACAAATGATGTGTGCACCGTTCTTCGATAACCAATCCATTCCGATAATGACGTCAAAACTTCCTAAGGTAACCGGCAATAAGTCTATACTAAACGGGCGGTCTAGTAAACTTAAGGTACAACCTCGAACTACGGTGTCTATCTTCTCTCTATTCCCATTCGCTAACTCCACATCGTAACTAAACCCTAGAGGTGTTTGGGAGATTCCTAGTAATGGCATAAAATTGGTGGATCCGAAACTCATATCCGCACGGTATCAAACGATATGGAAGCATAGCGACTATAGAGAAGGAACGTACCTAACTACGTTAGGGTCCTCACGGCTTCCTTATAAGCGTAAACACGCATTGTTCCCATGTCTCTCTGCTGATTCCTAGCACCATGGTTTCCCTGGTTTTCCACAACCTCACTTCACCAGGTTTAAGCCATTACCTCCTACACCTCGGTTAGCAAATCCTCCTACATTACTCGGGATTTCCTCTTCCGGCTCTCGGCACTCATTCTTAAAGTGTCCCTTCTTTCCAATCCAAAAGCGGTGGCGGTGGCCTTCCGGTCCTCTCCTTGTGCGGTTTGAGCTGCAGCAAGTGGTGGGACCTACGATCTTTGGCCAAATGTCCTACCTTAGAGCACTTCCTACACACATTCGGGCATAGTCCATGGTGGTGTAGGTTACACGACCACACAGGCTTACTACCCTCATAATCTTTCTTCCTCCATTTCCTATGGCGAACACTTCGGTGTCTCATGCGTTTGTTGCCATTCCCCTTTAGCAACTTCGTTCCTCTTCCTCTTATCACTCCTATCATTCTTACCCTTGTCTCCTACTTCTAGTACATAAGAGTCCATCAAACGATGAGCTACAGTAATTGCCTCATGCAAATTAACTAGCTTCAGCGGCGATGACATCATTTCGAGTAGCTATAGGCAATCCATCAGTATACCTCTCAACCTAAGTTCTTGGTGCGAACCATATCGAGGCAAAGCAATGATAACTCTTGGAAACGACGAGTATAAGTCGCCATGTCGGTACCCTTAACCTTATGGTTCCAGAACTCACTCTCTAACTTCTTAACTTCATTCCTAGGACGATGAAGTCTTGATCAGGAGAGTCTTAAAGCGAGTCAAGTCATACTATAAGCTACATCAATCCCTCTTGATCATGATAATTGTTCCACCAAGTTAACGCTTCGTCCTTCAAGGTATATGTTGCATACTTAACCTTACAATCCTCTTCACAATTACTAACAGCAAACACAGATTCAGTTTTCTCCAACCACCTAGTTAGTTACTCCCTCAGTTCCTCCAAACTCAATGGGACCCGCAGTCGAACTCTTTGTAGGTACAACCTCGAGTTCGATTAAGCATTGGGGTTCCACTAGAGGTGTTAGAGATTAGTCTCGGCTAGCGGTTCACAACACATTTGCCACTAACTGGTCAACATGGGCTGGGTTTACGGTGGAGGGTTTGTGGAGCAGGACCATTCTCGGCACGGTCGTTCACATTGGTTTTCTCAGTTGGGTTATCGGGTTGGGTTCTCAGCGGGTGGTGTGGTGGGGTCGGACGACGACCTCGGCGACCAAGGGCAACAACGGCGGGGAGTTTTCGGTTGTTCCTAAGCGAGTTTCGTCTTGTTGCCACCATTCCGGAGGCAAGAAGAACAGTTTCATAAGTTCACAATTCATGCTCTAAAGATAGAGTTGGGTTCCAAGGATCACCCAATAACGCCTGAATACATAATCAAGGCCAACAGGGATAACACTATATCAAAGCGAAATAATCAAATACCGAATCATAACTAAGGATGCACGTGCCAATAACCATAACTCATAGGTTTCAAAAGTGGAAATACATGGAAGGATACGAAGAAATCTAAAAACGATCCTAGCAACGATACTAGTAAGACCACTAGGATAATCCTACATCTCGAACCAAGTACTACTTAGTTTCAAGATGGAACAAAGCTATGATTCTCATACTATCTACGTTCGAGCACTCCTAAATGATCTCCAAACATCATCCATCACTCTCCATAGAGACAAAATCCCCAAACGCTTAGAGTAAAATCTTTCTAAGATACACGACCTCCTTCTCCAAACTATCGACCTTGCTGGCGCTTGGTCGCCTCAGGATGTCAAGCACTCGTATGCCGGTCTCCAACTTGTTCAAAGAGTCCGGCAGACCCTTCTCTCAAGGCCATCGACTTCTTCCCTATCTTAGTCAAATCTATCCTCAAATCCCCTACACCAGTCCTCGTTACTCCATCTAATCGATCTGACAACCTACTGAGACTAATATTCTGGGATATAATCCTCCTCCAGATCAGAATCGTACCACCATACTCCTCGGTCTCTGAAGTAATCTCCGATGGTATCTCAGATCCTAACGGGCTACCTATATAAGGTGAGTAAGGTGGTGAGTCGATGTCTAAAAGTCGTCGGGGGACTCAGGCTCGTGAAAGAGAACAGTCACGGAGAATGTGCGGGACTACACAATGGAAGTACCCCTTGGGATATCCTCATCATCCTCCTCCCGAGGATCCTCATCCTCATCTACATCTTGCTCCCCAATCTCATGCTCCTCCTCGACCTCTTTCCTCCTCGCCTCATCCATGGGGGAGTCCATGGTCGAGGTCTCTGTGCAGGTAAATCACGAGGTGGTACACTAGGAGATCTAGGCCTCCTAAGACATGGTGATCTTGCTAAGCGGATAGGTGATGATGGTGGTTTCGGACATGGCGGTCTATAAGGCCTAGGGTGCGTGCCATGCTAAGACGATGTAAAGTGAGGCTAGGCTGAACTAGGCGATCGATGATGATGAACTAGTGTGACGGGCAATCTCATAAAGATCACCTGCAGCAATGCATGAGAGTCAATCTTGGCG
Source organism: Chrysanthemum makinoi (assembly GCA_910596185.1). Taxonomy (NCBI): domain Eukaryota; kingdom Viridiplantae; phylum Streptophyta; class Magnoliopsida; order Asterales; family Asteraceae; genus Chrysanthemum; species Chrysanthemum makinoi. Next base: position 76,882,155 of record OU343219.1, on the reverse strand, counting down.
AACTTGCAGCAACAAGGACCTCCTCAGACGCATCAAAAGCTAGTGAAGGCATAGTCTATGACAATGGCATAGGGTAGGTATAAGTGTTGAAACAACTAGTTTTAATAAGCGCATCAACTTAAACATATATCACATAATGAAAGCTTTTAAAAGTGTAGGTACCGCATTACTCAAAACATGCCTTTAATAAAACACATAAGTTCCGTTCCATCACATAATCCCATATCAAATCAATCGAATTCAAAACTCCAAGATCACAATCTATCGTTTCCTCAAATCAAATTCCGTAATATCCCGATAATCACATCTCATTTTCCAAAATCAATAATCATATCTCATTTCCCAAAATCAATAATCATATCTCCAAATCATAACGTTTCCATAATCAGTTCACAATATCCCTTAACAGATCATCTCATAATTCAAATCGCAGATTCATACCACATTCAAATAAAGAAGCTTGACAGCTTGGCGAGGCGTCGTCGAGGATCAATTTTATCAAAAAGTGGTTATAGTTTAGGGTTTATAAAATACCTAATTCTCTATAACTGGCTCTAATACCAATCTGTAACACCCCAAATCTCGATGCAGAAGACTTAATCAAGTTTTAGCGTTACTATTGGATTAGTATCGCACAAAAGTATAGCAAAAAGATAGTCATTTAACATTCAAAACCAATCCCAAATTCAAGTATTCAAAACATTTAATCCAAAAGTATAATTATTAGGCCCAAAACATGATTTAATAAAATAGGTCCCCAAAGTTTATCAGAGTCAGAAATGATCCTTGAACCCGCCTTCTTTTGACTTCCCAAACCCGTATTCCAAACATATTTCAAATGCACGAGAAATCATGCTAAAAGTGTCAACTTCTTTGGTGAGTTCATAGGTTTAAGTTCAACAAAATCATAGTGGACCAATAGGAGTTGATTTGCTATGCAAGACCTAAGATAGATAAATACCGATCCTACTCGGATCACCAACCATAAACATGTCCCGCATCAGGGACTACTCGAGACGGACTCTAGTCCGACAGCATGTGCGGCAAAATCTAGAACCATTGCCAACCCCGGACTAGGTCGAGGTAGAAGTCTATTCTTAGCTAGGCAACAATTATAGCAATGGGATTGCTACCTAGTCTAAGGCAACAACTACCGCATCTATCTAAGCGAGTCAAGCATATAAGCAAATCCAAATAGTTTTCACGGTCCGAAAATAGTAGCATGACTCTCACCCCAATATAGTTAAAAACGTAGATAAAAGTGGGGCTATGAAACTCACCTCAAGCAATCAACGTACAAATAAACACTAGCAAAGATACTGAGAAATCACGGCACAACAACTCATTCGGCACAACCTATTAATGTAGACCAATTTAATATATATATCTCTCGAAATCAACGTTATCTACCCCAATGTATTCCATCTCGTTATTTCTAAAAATGTCTCGTTTCACCATTTAATCCTAGTGTTTGGTATTCTTATGTGGGTGTATCGACTCAATATGATGCTATGAATGCACTCAAACAACCAATATATACCCAATGCAACACAATGAGACCTCTAGCGATAACTCCATAGTCGAATAAGTTGGATTAAATAGTAGACCTTATCGATTCGTCCACTCGATAAACTCATTTATTTACTCGTGTCACTTATTATCCCATAAATCAATCATATCCTAAAGAGTCATAAGGATAATTCACCCATTAATAAGTTACCCAAGCGTTACCTAGCGGGCTCTTATTAGATTCGTCAACCTAATAAGTCCGCTACACGTGGATCAACACTATTAACGTTAGGTTATCCGTAACCCATACTTACCTAGCGTAAGTAAACAAATACTTAAACTAATCTTAAATGTCCACAATTGACATTTATCGATAAACTTGTACTCGAAACATTAATTACTTATTTATTATAAAACATTTCCAATTTAGTCGTTAGTTTCCGTTTAAAATAGTAAATAACAAGATAAGTCTTGTTATCGATATTTTTGGTACAAAAGCCCATTTATTATTTATATTTCATAGTCTATTAGCATTTTCATGAATATATATATATTGGGAATATATTAGCTACAATACTGTGGGTCCCTGATTATTTTTGTGGGTCCTGATTCTTTTCTGTGGGTCCCTGAATCATTGCTAGTGTATTATTTATGAAGGATTGTAGCTAATTAGCTACAAAAATTGTAGCTAAGCTATCCCCATATATATTTTGTCAAATTCCAATATTAATCTCATATCGTTATTTGTTTCGAGTCCACAAGCACAAGTCATGACTTCTCGGCTTTTAATCAATCAATACTCCAAATTATACAAAAGTTCATGTTCACGGCTTTGTAGTCAACTATTGACTAAAAAGTCAAAGTAACATCGACGTAGCTCAAAGTTGACAATATATATATCAAGTCCGAATTTAAAAGTCATAGTAGCGCAATTCAATCTCAAACCAACTCAAAACAATCTCGCCAACCAATCAATCAACTAAATATGCGAAACCAATGTTATGACCCTAATGGTCATGCACGGTCATGATTAAGACCCGCGTGAACCAAACAAGCACTAGAAGCTTTTCGACTCCACGCGTCTCATCCAAACCTCAACTACATCAACCAACAAGCTACCAAAATGACCAGACCAGCACCCGTGGCCCAAGTGGGTCACGTGCACCAACCATGAGCCCGCGTGCATTGGTGCAGGTGGCTCGTACACCATGCCAAACCCAAACAAACTTGACCCAAATCAATTCCACAACATCCAAATCCAATCATTCAAGCTCCAATCATTAACCAAACACAAAACCCATCATCTATTCAAACCAAAAAGATGAAACTAAACCTAAAATGCATAAACCCATCAAATTGATACACCACATACTTACCAAACACTAACTAATTGTTTATTTAGATGTTAATTAGACTTAATTCCATGTTTCACCCAAAAGCCCCAAATTTGGACATAGGGTCGAAACCCTAGTAATCCATACGTGGCTTATTATTGCTTAAACAAGCTCTAACCATGTTCCATTTACCTTATTCAAGCACCAATTGCAAAACCCACTTGAAACCCTAAAATCCGAATCTTAATCTTTAAATTTGAAAGTGTTAATGAAGGTTTTAGTGAGAGTATTATATATGGTTGGAAAGAGGATGAAAATATCTTCGATATGGTAGTGGAGGTGTAGCACCACTCGCCAGAGTTTGGTCGGAAAGTGGCCGGAAGGTGGCGGCGGCCAAGGGTGGTGGTGGTGGCTAGGGTTTTATTTTGGAGAGAGTAGAGAGAAGTGTGTTGTGTGTGTGTTTTAGTGAGAAAGAAACTAGCAAGTGAGGGGATGGGAGGGCCTTATATACTTGGACAAAAGGACTCAAAAATAATTATTTTTGGAGGCCCGACTTGGGGTATAATTGGGGGTCGGGTTGTAATTTTTAAGTAACCTCCGTTTACCCATTCGAGCTCACATATTGTCCCAGTGTCCCACAGCGTTCATTCGACTTTCTAACATCGTTATTTACGTTTTTCCATGAGTTTTGACTATTTATTTGTCAATTTTCGAGTTACGGTCTAAAAGTTACAATAATTTCGTTTTTGGCTTTTCTAGTGCCGAATCGAATAGTGCCTACCAAATAGAGTTAAAACTCATACGATAACTCATTTAATAGTGAAATAAACCGTAAAAACCAATAGACGATATAAAATCAAGTCATGGTTTATAAAAATAGTGATAAAGGCGAAAGCTCGGTTTAGTTTAACGTAATGTGGTTACCTAAAATAGACTCCCTAAATTGACAGTTGTCACAGAACCACCTTTGTAAATGATAAAACTACATTATAAAATACCAATTCTTTTGGAACGGTTATAAATAACCGTTGTAAATAATAGGATCAAATTATAAAATATAAGATTCTTTTTAAAACGTTTATGTATGACCGCATGATGAAATTAAATATTATAACCAACCGTGGTAAATAACATATTTTATATTGCGTTTTCTTTATTAACCGTAATATATAATTTTTTCCAAATTAAATAGTACTGGTTGAATTGAAAACCGTTTTAAAAAGTCCGTTGTAAAATGCCCATTCTCTACCGGTGTGTAAAAACATACTTCACAGAAGTTGTAGAATATATACTAGTATGTTAGGAGCTCTTAAAAAAAATGGAAATGAAGTCCATACCCATGTTGATAATGACAAATTACGCACCACTGACATTGTCATACCAATTTGTTTAGACATGCACTATTGTAACAGATTTGTTTGTTGAGCAAACCTAATGAGGAGTTAAGATTTGTTGATAACGACATGGCATTAAATGGACATACGAAAGTAGTGTCGTCTCATGGATTTAAATGGCCCCGTATAATAACTACAAAGAGGCCCTTAAACACACACACAAAATATACATGTGTTATGAGTAGTGGGTGAACTAATTAAAGTCAAGCCTCATGTCGTGTATATAAATAATAGAAGCGCATGTAGCTTTTATTATTCATTTCGTCGGCAATGGTATATCTTCATAACCACTTGTAGTCCCCTAAAGACGGCCATGCACGAAAGAGACCGGACCAGAAGAAATGTTATGTTGACACTGGTTAGAATTTGTCGATAAATATGTATAGAGAGTAAAACAAAAGAGGGAGCAACTACATGACAGTTTCTGCATCTAGCACATGTGAGAAGACATCTCTTTGTTCTTTCTTACCAAACGTCATTAAAGAGAAATCAGATTTTTGCAGTTGTATGTGGATGAAAATTTAGTAATTTGAAAGCATTGCACATGGTGTTTCACATGGTCTGGCCATTCCAAAGATATGTATGCCAACTTGTGTTGATATAAATTGGAAGCAAATAATATTATACTCATCATCATAAGCAATCGAATGGTTGGCTAAATCATAACCAAACAAATGGCATCGTGGTCATCATTTTCTTCTTCAGTGAACACACGCCACGCCATTCGGTCTATTAGTTTGCCCACTAGATCACATCAGAGCACACTTCAAGTTGAAGAGGAGCTTGCAATTCTTAAAACATGGGAATCATCTGTGTCATGTATCCATGATGCAAAATCTATTTGCATTGGTCTAACATGCCTGGAAAAAGTTTACGCATGCGTTGATCATCTTTTATGTCTACCACTTGCCCAGCAGGCCCTTTCTCACAGTCAACATGAGAAATTAGTCGATGAGTTGCTAGTCCGATCAATGAGACTCTTGGACATATGTGGTTCCATTAGAGATGTTGTGTCACAAGTGAAAGGACATGTACGTGACATCCAATCCGCTCAAAGGAGACGGAAGGAAAGTTTAACCATCGATGCATCGTTTCTAAAGAAACTAAAAAAGACCGCGAAGAAATCAGTTGATAAGTTAAAGCAAGTAGATTACATTTATGGCTCAAAACTTTTGAATCTTGATAATCACCTCTCTTCGGTGATCAAGGTACTAAGAGATGTTAGTGAAGTTAGCATTTCTGTGTTTGGATTGCTTTTGACGTTCTTGTCTACATCTATTTTAAAGTTGAAACCAAGAAGTACTAAATGGTTGATGGTCCTCAAGTTTATTCAGAAAGGATCAGCAGCAAGTGAGTATCAGCCTCAAATTTGTGCTGAGGTTTTGGATTGCCATGTTGAAACCATTGAGAATGGTTTGGCTTCCATATTTAGGAGTTTAATCAGAACAAGAGCCTCACTCCTGAATATAAAATCACACTAAAAGCATCTGCAGTAGTAAAATGCTCTAAGAGCTCTTTTTATCACGTTATGACATTTTAAAGTCCGTTACAACTTACTTTAAAACAAAATAACCTACCTTAAAAACTTCTAGAAAATAAAAACTACCTTTTTCAAGAAAAACCCGCAGCTACATCCTAAAGTCTCTGATTGTTTTTGATGGGTCTCCCTTTCTAAATATGTTTTTTATTAAAAAAAAGTTTACTTATTTTAATTTATAAAAACTGTAATGAAGGTTTCACAAAATTTTAAAATCACAATAATTTTCACACACTTTAACAAAAAATCACACAAATAAATTGTTTTTTAATGCTAAAAGTATTTGCATGAAGGGGAACGCTGGCGTGTTTGCATTCCCCCACGATGGGGTTTTCCGATCATTTTAGAATGCCACGCAGGTGTGTCTTTCTAGTAAACAACCCGGCCTGTTGCATATATTCGAATGTGTTTGCATCTTGTAACATGTATGTAGAATGTATCACAAACATATTGATATGTATGTTTGTTACATTTTTTATTTATTATGAGAATATATTAGCTACAATTTATTGTAGTCAATTGGTTATAATTTTATGCTATAAATGTGGGTTCTTGCTTTTTTTTGTGAGTCCCTGGTTCATTATTTGTGAAGAATTATAGCCAATTGGCTACAATCATTCACAAAAAATACACTATCAACTAATCGATGATCTACAGAAAAAAAATCATAACCCACAAAAAAAATCAAATACCCACATTTATAGAACAAAATTGTAGCTAATATATATATATATATATATATATATATATATATATATATATATGTGTGTGTATATATATATATATATATAATAATAAAAATATTTTTATTTCATAACTTATTCTGACGTCATATTACGTCATATTACCACGTGTCAAGTTCTCCCGGCATCTCCTGATGCAATTTTACGTCACACGCTTTTGATTAATAAGGAAGGGTTGAACGGTTTCCTATACTCCAGCTAATATTGATCAATTTATTTAGAACTGTTTCATAACTGTTTCATCAATTTATGCAGCTTTTCAATCATTATTTACTCCAATCTTCTTCCCCATCTCCACTTCAAATTCAATAGGTGTGTTCGAACTGTCGTAATCTTTTGTAATTATGTGATATAATTCTTTAAGGTTCGCTGATTTTTTTAGTAAGCCGCTTTTTGTTTTTGTTAGAATTGTGTAGTAAATAAAGGTGTAGAGGGTTAAAGATTCATCAAGATCTGTTACAAAACCCATCTGAATCCGTGGTTTATACAACTCCGATGATCTTTCAGGCTTAATGAAGCTTCTAAGAGATAACCCATCACTTATTCATGATCAGAACCTGTTGTAAGCAAAAAAAATGTTTTATTTATTTATTATTTTTTTTTTAATAAATGTGTGTGATTTTTATGTGGTTTTGGAGGAATTGGTGATATGTGTTTTTGTGTGAATTGAAGTCGGTATGTGTTTGATTGGTTTGGATTTTAGTTTATTGACTGTTATTTGGGTTTTTTGGTAGGGATGTATGTAAGGTGTTTGGTGAAATGATGAAATGTATGTAGAGGCACAAAATGGTAAGTTCTAACACAATTCAACTTTTGTTGATACCTTTTACTTCATTTATAGCCTATTTTGTCAATACCTTTTTACCAATATCTTCGTACTCCTGGTAGGTTTTGGAACGGAAGACATAAGAGGCTTATAAGGCTACATAACGGTTAAAAGAAATATTGGAATCACAAAAGACTCCCATGAAACATATGGTAAACTTTCACTAACTTAATGTTTTCAATCATGTTTTATTTTTATATCTTCTTTCCTATATGTGTAATGTTTCAATTTCGTAGAGTCGAACTAGCACTTAATAGTCGAGTGAATGACAGCTATGTTTTTAATAACTTTTGTTGCATAGTTTAAAATTTGAAATTATATTGTTAGCACTTGAATGGACATATATGAGTACCTTCCCAAGCTGCCAAAAGTATATGCTGTTGAAGGTACTGGTTATAAGTAGTTTGATGGTATTAATAAGCCAGGCTTAATCGAGTAGCATTAAATTTGGTTTATAAACGCATGTCCAGGTCAAAGGGCAAGTTCACCCATTTTGAATTTGTTGGATGTAGCTTCAGTTATTAGTTATTTTATCTATTCATAAATTTAAACTTGAACTTCAACTCAAAGATTAAACATGTCAAACGAGTTGAAGTTTGTACTGTTTGTGGAATTTGCAAGTTGATAAAGACACAGTAAACAACATGTTTTTTGTAGAGAAGCTAGGGTAAAACCAACGCTAATTGTCCATCTCTTCTCTACTTGTCTAATGCCAGCAAAATCCTTAACTTTCATAGCCATCATTTTAAGTTTGATAGTATATCTAATCAGTTGGGACATAATCAATTATGTTCTCTTTGAGTTTTTGAAAATCCTGGCATTACTTTCCATTCAAATTGAAGTAAACAGCTGCTGCGAAGGTCAATCTTCTAACTATACTATTAATGCTATTATTAGTCACCCTCTTTTTCATACCATCAATTATTTACAAAACAAGAAGTAGAAACACTAAATAAGTCTTGATTCCTATTTTTAAGCTGGTCTCCGAGGTGTAATATTGGTGATTAAGTTCCAAAATCTCTTTTTAGTAAAGCCGATATACTCAAATGAAATTAGATGCTTTTTGTTGGGAAGATACAAACTAAATTTGGTCTCAGATTATCGTTGTTGAACACTCATCAGCTGCATTCTGTTAGTGTCAAAGTCGGGTTCCAAAACAAATCATCCCCTAAATGGATCAAATTTCAAACTTTAAACGGGTTCAACTAAAAATAGAAAGTATAGTTCCTACTTCAAAGGCTCAAAGCCTTGTATCCCATTTCAATTCTGCAGGTTACTCCAAACTTTACTATTAAAGTCACATGAGAAGAACAAGTGAGACTAAGAATCAGGACAATTATTTTGGAAATCACTCTTAAAAATCTCATTTGGTCTTTAGATAAGAAGTTTATATGTCATCAACCATCGTATAGCCATCCATAGACAAAAAGAATGCGTAGGGATACAATGTGAGAACAAAACAAGTGATTTACATGGGACTGTAACAAAACTACACTACTACATAAATCCTTCCAAACAACCTTTGTGTCAAACACTCACATTATTAGTGATGCACATGGTTCTGTCAAGAACTTCCTCATGCATAATAGGGGTGGGAATGTGATTCAAGATAAGGAATTTACCATACTATAAGTAATATATATAATTCTAATCAAGTAGCATAACTGCATAAGTAATGTATTTGGTTAAATAAATGTCCCATGAAATTTTCAACTTTTGACTTAGAGGAGATCCATGTGTTACTTTGATATTCGAGTGGCCACGTATACGTTCAGGTTATTACTTCAACATCTTTACATAGTTCTTAATTATTTTGTTGATAATGATCTAAATGATGTTGTTCCATAACCTTTTTAACTTTTTTACCCATCAATCCCATTTGATCCATTTCCTTTTAACACTACTTTTTCCAGTTGTATCTTCTATTCCTGCTTCCACTTTTGTTTTCTCTTAACATTTGCTAACAATTTTTTTTCTACAGATTCAAGGATTGATGTCAAATGTAGCTATCTTGATGCATGTAGTTACCGATCTACTTATGTTGCAGGTAAAACCATGGTAGCTCGGATTCTTGGAAAGTTACTTTTCATGGTTCGAATTACCAAGTAGGTAAAGAGATTCAAAGAACTGATAGTTGGAGAATTTTGTCACCATGACAAATTTTCTATATTGGATCATGTATATAATGGTTTTGTATTAGTTTATATGTTTGTGATTATTGTCATTATTAGATGATTTTGTGAGGAGGGTTTTAACCATTTATTTAATACTAATTTGTAATTTCTAATGATGGTCTTATAGTTAAGAATTATGCATGCTTGCTTCCTATACATAAAGCGATATTTACAAATTGTAAACACTTTAAACCGTTTTTTTTTTTCTCTTTTAATATCATAATATGCTTTATTTACACATTACAAGTTTTATACAAGTATATTTTATTGCCGCGAAACCCGCGGGTCTATAGTCTAGTATATATATATATATATATATAGTGAGGATCATGTGCGGATTTTTATTTTTAGTGCGGACGTAAGGACAGATCTGGACCACCCAGGTCCAGATCTGATCTTGACTTTTTGTAAAAAAGTCAAGATCTGCGCTAACTTCACGGTACCAATTGACCATGTAAACGATTTTTTAATTTTTTATTTTGAGCAATCCTTACTATTGTTATCTTCTTTCATTTTTTTATTTTTTCAGATTTTTCGGACCACTTTTTGTTTTCTTGATTATGAGTCCTACCGTGATATTAACGATATTATGAGTTCTAGTGTGATATTATGAAACTGTGATGTTATAAAATGATGATATTATAAAACCAACTGTGATATTAAGTTTTTTACATGTAAAAATGAACCTTGATATTAAGAAACATATGATAGTTACTATAATATTAACAATTTTATTAAAAAAAACATATGACAGTTACGGTGATATTAACAATTATATTAAAAAAAGAAAAAAAGTTCCTGTGATAGTAAAAAGAAATCATGATATTAACATTTTTTTATTAAAAAAGGAACGGTGATATTAATAATATTAGTAAAAAAAACAAAAAAGTAATGTGATATCAAAGAAAAGTTAGTGTGATATTAACAATTTGTAAAAAAAAAAAAAAAAAAAAAAAAAAAAAAAACTTTACGTGATATTAAGTCAAGATCTGATCTTGACAAAGTCAAGATCAGATCTTGACAAAGTCAAGATCAGATCTTGACTTTTGTAAAAAAGTCAAAATCGACTTTAATATCACAATACCTTTAATCATGAAAACGATCTTTTTTTTGAAATTTTTTTCAGCGATTCTTAATAATTTATCATCTCTCTTTTATTTTTTTAATTTTTCTGAATTTAAAAAAAAAAACTACTGTGATATTATCCGCACCATCCCTACTTAAAAGCCAATCCGCACCCGATCCCTTCCCTATATATATATATCTTAAATTTGTCTATTGTCCTAGAAGAGCTAGGTGCAGCTCCTTTTCAGTAACACTTATTAGTGTGCCATCTTAGCACCTCACCAATAACACATCAATAACTAAAACACCATCTCAAACAAAAAACCAATAACATTTATTGGTGCATGTAAGTCTCGCAAAAAAACCCTACCAAAAATACCCACTCAATTAAAAAAGAAAAAAAAAATTACCAACAACGCCCGTTGATGGACCAAAAACGGGGTGCAGTCTAAAGCAGGGCTATTGTACGTGTAGGTATTAGTACATTCTAGAACGTAACAATAAGTGTGATCGATTGAAATAGGACCCAAGAAAAAAAGAAAGCACGTGTATTATTCAAACAAGTTCGTTAAAGATGCGAAATCATGTTTGGACAGGTTATTTCAAGATAAGAAGGCTGATGCCGAGACTGTTTGCAAGGATGTATGTGAGAATATGAGGCTCAAGCTTATGAGCATTAAAGTAAAGAGAACTTCTGCTGTTGCTAGAGTGGCTAACAATTGGAATGTAAAGATCAATTTAAAAGACTGGATAATATAGGTGAATGCGATGGTGGAATGAAAGAAAGACACTGAAGTTTTATAGGGTCTAAACTGAGTAGAATCTGAGGCTCAAGGAACTCTGCAATAAGTGGTAATAAACCATAGTCCCATATTGTCATTTGATTTGGAAATTTGAGGTAAAGGTTCATAATAGTAATGGATGGTCTTGTACCTTGATGCTAGAAACTTGATAATTTAAAAGGCTATGAACCTGGTGGACAGTGTAAGGGGCTAGGAATAGAAAGTCATGAAAAATGAGATTTCTTGGTCCTATCCTTACAATGTCAAAGGAGGTTAATTTGGATGGAAAATCATATTGGTATGGTTTATAGTGGATGATGATGTCTGTCACTGTGTGTATTCTTTGCTTGGCTTGTGTGAAAGGCTGCAAGTCATAGTTTAAAGTTAATACCCTAGTGTATGGGAAATGCAGTCTTCATTTTAAACTCCCTAATAGTGATTGTATGAGCATTTACTCATGATGATGCCTTTTAGTTCTACTCTGTATTGTTATAGTGTGAGGATGGTTGACTGCACTTAACAATATAGTTTGTAGAATTAGGAGGAAATGTAGTCATTGGATTGTAATGTATTTGGTGAATATGGGTGAATATAGGATGTTTGTTTATGAGAATCTGTCTGTGCAAGAGTTCTAAGACAAAATGTGTAGTTGATTGAATGTAGTTATGTTATTTTATTACTACTTGTTTAATTTGTTTGGCATTGTTATAGTGTGGGTTGTCTGATGAATCACGAGGATCATTGTTTCTTCATTGTTTCATCTGACAAAGCATGTAGAATTTTATTCCTCCATTTCTACACATACCAAATAAGAGACAAGCACACAACGTGAAATAGCTTAATTTTCCACTTATCTTTGGTGAAATTAAAGTTTCCTTTAAGGATGTCACTCAAAGAGAACCGAGAAGGGACATTCCACCAGCTCCAAAATTTCATCCAGACTACTTTTACTTTAGGACATAAGAAGAAATATTTGACCTAGTAGTTGTTCTGTAAAGTGTAAATGATGATAGTTAATATGTATTCACGTTTTCATAAAAAAGAAAAAAAATATATATAAATAGTAATAAAAAAATAAAAATAAATGCGAAATCATCAAGACAACTTTAGCCAAAATTCAAAAATTCTAGAAAATTCGCATACGTTGACATCACTATTTCATAGCTGTAGATTAAAATTCGTACGATCAAATGGTAATTACTTTGTAACAAGTATCAATGGATAAAATCTTACACAAGGGTCTATAGACTATTCAAATACATAATTTCTTGTAGTCAATTGGCGAAGATCAGTATATATGAATTGTTCGCAGGCTATGAAACTCTTATTCAAAAGGGGGTTGCGGCACAGCTTGTTGCCCGTGGCAGTTACAATCATGTCAAATCTAAATCAGGAAGGAAGAAGATGTATAAGTTCTACAAATGTGGCAAGCCGGGTCACTTGATGAGGGATTGTAGGAGTTCCAATAACTCTAATCCTCAGGGAAATGTCGCTATCACTTCAGAAGATGGTAATGCTCTGTGTTGTAAATCAGCGGTTGCAAATGAAGGGAGAAAGAGATTTGCATATGTATGGCTTTTTGACACGGGAGCCACTTTTCATATGACTGCAAGAAGAGAACGGTTTCATTAGTGTAATGTAATCTTTGGAGGCGGATCTGTGTACAGTTGCAATGATCATGAACTAAAGATCATTGGAATTGGAAGTATCATGGTGAAGATGTATGATGGTACAGTACATACTATTCGAGATGTGCAACACGTGGAGGGCCTAAAAAGAACTTGTCGTCTCTAGGACAACTGTATGATCTTGGTTGTAAGGTGGAAATACAAAACAAGATCATGAAAATTATAAAAGGCGCGCTTGTACTTATGAAAGGAGAAAAGGTGTCAGCCGCCTTAGTTGCTTCACATAGTCCAAGTCATAGAGTTACAGTAACATGACATCAGAAGCTTGGGCATATGTTGGAACAAGGACTGCAGATTCTTGTGGAAAGAGAGCTAAGTCCTGGCATCACAAATGTTTCTTTACCATTCTGTGAGCATTGTGTTATCAGCAAATAATGTCGCCTAAAATTCAAGACATCAAATTCTAGAAGTGTCTCTGTTCTAGAATTGGTTCATTCTGATGTGTGGCAAGCATCAGTTCTATTCCTGGGAGGAGCAAAGTATTTTGCATCTTTCACTGATGACTATTACAATAGTTGTTAGGTGCACCCAATCAAGAAGTCTGATGTGTTTGAAGTTTTCAAAGTTTACGAAGCACGGGTTAAACTTGATTATGGAAAGAAGATCACGTGGTTGAGGACAAATAATGGAGGTGATACAGTGGTGATGAATTTGATACTTCTTGCAGGAAATAATGAATTAAAAGGAAGTTTACTACAACATACACTCCTCAACAAAATGAAATTGGCATAGCAGATAAACAGAACCTTGTTAGAAAGAGCAAGAGCAATATTGGAAACTGGAAGCTTGGAAAACTTGTTCTGGGTAGAAGCAGTCAATACCGCCAGTTATGTGATAAATCGGTCACCTTCAACTGTATTCGAGTTGAAGACACCGATGGAGATGTGGATGGGAATGCCAGTCAACTATTCGGACTTTCATATATTTGGTAGTCCTGTGACGTGATGTAAAATGCCCAAGAAACTACGAAACAGGATCCAAAATCCTGAAAATGTTCGTTCTTGTGGTATGCTGAAGGAGTAAAAGAGTAAAGCTTGTGGGACCCCACTGCCCACAAAGTAGTCATTAGCAGAGATGTTGTCTTTATTGAAGACAAAATTCAAGAGAATGTAGAAGGTGATAGCACTACAAGAGAAACTACATCAATACAGATGGAAAAGAAATGGGAAAATGTTTTTAAAAGGTATCATACTTGCCACCATTTGCTTTTGTAGGTAGCGAACAAATTTTTTTCTTTTGTGGGTACTTTTCTTTCAATTCATCCTTTTTTTGGGTATTTTAAGAAATTTTTGGACATATTTGCCCATCTTAGCTAATAGAAAATTTTTTTTCTTGAAGAGCAAAAATGTCACATAGCACTCTTAAAAGGATGAATTTAAAAAAAAAAGTACCTACAAAAGCAAAAGAAATTGTTCGCTACCCACAAAAGCATATGGTGGCAAGTATGATACTTTTTAAAAACATTTGCCCAAAAGAAATTTCAGTCGAATGATTCTTTAGAAGCCGTACCAAAGCACGAGATGAATGAGACAACCGAGTCTCAAGCTCCAACAAGTCGTACTCTTGATCGTGAAAGAAAATGTCTAGTGTGTCACTCAGATTATGTTATGGAGAGCAACGTTGCATATTTTTTTCTTACAGAGGAAGGAGAGCCATCACCTCTTTAAGAAGTACTAAATAATCCAAATGCATCATTCTGGGTGGCAGCAATGCAAGAAGAAATTGAAGCTCTTCATAAGAATAAAACATGGGAACTGATGCCAATACCATGAGATAGAAAACCTATTGGAAACAAATGGGTGTATATGATCAAGAGGAATGGTGATGATCAAGTGGAGCGATATTGATAAGGATTTAAAACATGCATTTTAAGGGGTCATTTAAGCTCTAAACTCGTACATTTATGATCAATTATTACCTTAAATCGCTCTTTTTCAAGAAAAGGAAGAAAACGACCAAGTCACAACCTCATTTGGACAAGAAACGAAGAAAACTGGAAACCGACACATTTTGGACTTATTTAGACAAGAAAACAACATGTTTTGGACTAATTTGGGACGCAAAAGTTGGAAACCGACATGTTTTGGGATGAAAAAGCTGGAAACTAACACGTTTTGGACAAGAAATCGTTCCTTGGGGTGCAAAAGCTAGAAACCGGCACGTTTTGGACTAATTTGGACAAGAAAACAAAGAAAATGACCAAGTCACGAAAAAGTTTGGATAAGGGCTCCAGATGGCATCACAACCTCAACGTGACGCCGTCACTTGCATTTGGACGTAATATTTTGAGGGAAATTTTACAAGTGACGAATTAAAACATTTGATCAAGCTGATAACCTGACGGCATCACTTGCATTTGAAGGCCAAATATCAAAGTAAAAATTACACGAGATGACTCAGACTTTTTAATGAGAGACGACGTCAAACATTCTGACAGCGTCAGTGACACAAGGCACCGTCATCATGTTAGATATTGGTTATTGTAACACACACAAAGATCAATATATGATTCGAATCTTAGCAAGAAACTTAGAGAGAGAAAGTAGAATGGGATCCTTTCTAAAGAGAGAAAGTGAGAGAAAAAAAAAGAGAAGGTTAGATTGAGAAAATGAAAGGTCCAACCCTCTACCTTGGGAGGTAGAGGGTATTTATAGTTTTACATAATACACCCTCTGTCGGGCTGTGGATCAGGCATATAGTGGGTAAAAAACCGTCCGTCCTCCACGATGTTACTCTAACTAACTAACTAACTAATAAATAACGTAATGACTATGGACTAACATATGCTAGACTAGAGTTGGGGTGACCGACTCTTCAACATGGATTTTCTAAATCCTAACAATCTCCAACTAAAGGAGGTCACCCCATGAAATACATTTTGCATCCTAGCATTCTATCTTTATCTTCATGCTCGAGCTCATAGACTTCAATTCTTCAATTATGCAATCTTTGTGCTTTAGCAGTGATACTTCAAAGTCCGACTGCTTTGTACATTCAGTGGAGGTCTTTAACTGATCCACGTCTTGATGATCTTCGAGCTTTCTTTGAGATCATCAACCACAGAAAATCTCTGACTCATCCTTTGTTGTATCGCCATTATGTGAAGTTGTGACTTTTGGACCGACATGCTCACAGTTTTGGATCATGATATCTTCTCATCAGAGTAGCGGAAGCTTTGATGGTTCATGATATTCACAACAGCGTAGCAGAAGCATGTTATGAAAATATCAGAGCCAGGTTATGTAGATATGCACTTATCATGATTTCTTTAAGTGTGAGTGTGAGCATGCGGTTATGGATTGACTCCTCATTTCTGATCAGCTGCAATCTTCGAGTTTTCCAGCAAACAACAGTTAGCAATAAAGTGCACGAAAGTGTCTTTGATCACTTTCGTTGAATGGGGTTGCAAGAACCACGGTTCCCAGTTGATCAGTATAAGTACTGCTTGTAATCAGGTAGAATTCCAAATAATCTCCTTGACAGGGTTTTGCAGCTTGATCTAGCCGTTCTCAAATTGGAGCGTCCCAAAGTAGACAACATGGAGTGAGTGAACCAGCGAATTGAGATTCATTGACTGATGAAAAATTGATTTGAAAACAATCGCGTATTTCTTAAAGAAAGATTTTTGCAATACGACGAAGGTTTTATAAGAAAGATCAATTTTCAATCAGAAATACTTTTTGTGTTTGAAAATGAATACACATTCGATGTGCTAGAGAAAAGAAGATTTGCACATCGAACGGCTTTTCCAAAAGTATTCGTCAATTCATTTCCTGGGCCAAGGTTGATTCAAGAATGAATCGCCTCATCGTTTCTATCCAGTTGTCACAAGCTTGATCTTTTGAAAATATCTCACATGTCACCCACCAAGAGCTTGTTTGATGTTGGCTCTAGAAGGATTTCCATCTTCATTGTGAATATTTTACATATCACTCGGATGTTCCGGCAATACCACAAGGATAATGCATAGGACTCTCAATATATATACTTACTTTTCACATTGTGTGAAACAGCAAGTCTTCATTAATTTTGTGTCCTAATGAGATTTTTGTGGATGATCTCTTGGCTCTAGACTTAATTGTGCACTTTGGTTTTCTATGCCGGAGAATAGGGAGAAGGTCTCCTTCCTCAATATCAAGAATCTCTTAGAGAAAGTCGATAGATTATGTAGGTTCCCCGTGAGAATGAAACAAGTTCTTTTAAGAGAAACTTGAGTAGCTTGGGAAGTTTAGTGCAGTGCGTCACTGGGTCCATGACGTCTTGTCGTCAATACCGGTGTTACCTTAGTAACCACCAGTAGCATATGATTTGAACCTGGTTTCTGCCCTAAGGTTGAATTATTGGAGGGCTATTTCTTTTCACCCTTTTCTCATTCAATTCTTTTTCATTTTTCAACCCCTTTAGCGGTTACCGAGACTTCATAACTAGAACCTTGTTGGGTTTGTTCCAGTACTAGCTCTGTCTCAGTCGTCACTCTTCCCATATTCTCATTTTTCTCCTTTTTTCATCATACCTAAGAACTTCTACACTATCTAGTGGATTGTCCCTGGGTAGATCCCTCCTGCTCTGGCTGGATCGTGGGAACTAATACCTAACCTTATCATCCTTATAACTCCAATACATAAAGTAAGATGGTCGGTCTTTTGGTACAATTCATTCCTTTTCGAAACCAATTGAAAAATCATTTGGAAAATCAATCAAGGTACTTGTGATATAATATCAAAGCATTTTGTACCTTAATTGTTTTGATCATTTAGAAATGCTCCCCCTCAACATGTGCATCTGATTTTGAAATTGTTTAGCACATGGAGGCAAGAGTTCTTTGAAATATATTCTTGATCACAATTTCCATAGAAAAAGCCATTTGATTTTCTTGGTAAATTCTCCCCCTCAAAATGTGCGTTGGTTGTTTGAAATCATTTAGCACATAGAGGAAATAGTTCTTTGAAGTACTTTCGCGATCACATTGCCATAAGGAAAACCATTAGAAAATCAATCAAGGTACTTATGTTAAAACATAGAAGCTTTGTACCTTGATAGTTTATTTTCTTTTGAAATGCTCCCCCTCAATAAGTGCATCGAGATTCGAAAGCGTTTAGCACATATGGGAGTGCATCCTGCACATTTGAATCAAAACAATCACCGTATATCAGATTTCATATATTAAATCACAAATTCTCCCCCGATCAAAAATATCAAACCCTTTGAGATTTTGGATCTCAAGTGATTTAATTAGGTTTAGAAAACATGGGAGAAAATGTGGCCTGGTTTAAATACTCATCTTGTTTTTGGATAAATGCTCCTCCTCAATCATGTGCATCATGTACTTGAAATTGTCTGGCACATGGAGGCATGAGTGTCTTTAAAGGACTAAAACACTCACCATTTAAATAGATTTGAGATTTAAATCACGATCTCTCCCCCGATCAAAAATTTTAAACCTTTTGAGATTTGTGATCCCAATTGGTTTAAATCATTTAGAAAATTTGGGTAAAGACGTGGCTTGATTTAATTTTGAAATTAACTGATAAGGACCAATTTAAGACATTAAAGATTGTTAGTGTCAGGTATGATAATTTTAAGAGATCTTTAAGTAAAAGAAAAAATTTCACATCAAACAAGAACAGAAAATTTTCATTTTGAAAGATCTTTGATTCGAAAAAAATTATACCATGACATAACATTAAATATTTAGATCACCACTTTATATCGTACAAATGGACTTTTTGATGAAATATCGTTTGAAAATATTTAAGTTGAAATCACTCTTCCCCTCAATCCATGACCATAGTCGATGATTGAGTGACTTTAGTTTAAAATGAAGTCCGGTTGATTCCCAAAATTTAGTCCAATTTATTTTCAAACAAATATTTATCTACCATTTTGAGAAATTCAAAAATGGTATCATCACTATTTTTCCTGCACAAAAATACGATAGGTGGTGTAGAAGCTGCTTCTGTTGTTGCTGTTTAGACTGAAAGAAAACCATCTGCTAATGCAATGAGACCTCTGACGTTGCATTTATCATGCCAACTCTCCATAGAGATCCAATTAAGCTCCGTTTCTTCTTTTGTCGACCCAAGAAATAGTTGCCCTTTCCTTTCGGCATCCAATCATCTTCTTTTGTGGGATCCGGATCGGGAACATTCTTATAAACCATGATAATTGCATACGTTAGTGGACACAAACATATATACGGTGGTCGACAACACCCTAACATAAATCGACTAATAAAAGTCAATCCAACATATCAATCATTCAGACATATCATATAAAGGCACGAGGATAATGTGTTCATCAAACTCTAATCATCTAATCCTAATAATCATATCTTAGAACCCTAGTCCTTCAACATAGGCAAACATCTTTTTCTGTTAAGCACATAGGATGATTATATAAGCCCGTTAGATGATATAAATTTGAAAACATTCTCCCCCTCAGTCAATGACTTATTTTCTGAAAAGTTTAAAAACGCTAAAGTCATTGATTGAGTTTGCAAATTTATGAAAACTCCAATTCTGAATGATTTTCAAGCAACTCATTTTCCACCATTTTGAAAACAACAAATATTTTTCTGAAGAATTTATAGAAGGAAAAACATTTGTGTAGGAACAGCAGTCCTTCAACATACTTTCCTCATTTAGATTTTGGATAAGTGCTCAATATTAATGAAAAATGGTTTATCGCAACACTTTCCTTCTCTGAAGAACGGGTTGCTGATAAGGATTTAAAAGGTACACTTTTGAGGGGTCATTTAAGCCCTTAATTGATCAATTTTGTATCCGTTACTACTTAATTTCGTTCCTTTTCACTTTTTAGGTCTCTTTAAGGCAAATTGTTGGAATGACACTTATTCGGACGAAAAGGCGCGAATATATAAAGAAAATGGCCAAAGTCAAGAATCGAGACACTCAAGCTGCTGGAACTGGAGGGGACGGCGTCACAGCTTAATAGCGACGCCGTCGCGACACATCTTGAGACGAATCAGAGAGAAAATTGCTATTTTGCACTTGACGGCATCAGGTTTAAAAGAGGAGGCCACAACTCGACGGCCTAGATTTAGATCCGACGCCAAGCATAAGGTGACCGCCACAAAGTTTACGCGCCAAGACGAAAACTAATGGTAATAACCGGCCACGCGCCACAATTAAAGAGTGATGACGTCGCATATTGTAACTCTATATATAGAATTCGAATTTTCAGATTTTAGAGAGGTAGTTTTGTGGAGTAAAACCTAAACCGAACCTACGCTGTCTTGGCAAGATTTAGGGTTCCATACCTATTTTACAACAAGATAAGTGATTTACTTCATTAATTCAATTATGTCTTCAATTGTTTGTGTGTATGCTTGCATGTTTTCCATGTCCGACTAATTTACTTGTGTGTTTGCTTAGATCTATGAAACCTAGATATTGAATATTGATTGGTTGTCTCGTATCTTAATTGTGATTGACCTAGTATTGCGATAGGTCATTCGTTGTGTTTTTAATGCTTGAGTAATCTTTGTGAACATTAGTTTATAATCACCTAGAGTTATTGTAGTCTAAACATCCAAAGATAACCTTAGAGTTAGTTTATGAATCCTAGATATTTCATAGGCAATAACCTTAAGGTATTCTGAAAGAGTTAGGGAAAAACGCATACCCTACGACCTTAGAAGACACAACGCGTTAAGAATAAGGACGTGACAATTCAACCATCAATAGGAGATAACTAGGGAGTAATAGCATCTAAGTAAACGGTGATTTTTAATCATCATAAGAGCACACAACAATAGACATAGACTACACTCACCTTAGTTTAGATAATTAGATAAGTAGAGTAATCGGTAGAAATACCACCCCCCAAATCCAATACCCTGAGATTCGTACCTTTCCATTATCTAAAAAATATAAAAAAGATAAAAAATAATCTTCCTCAACCCCAACCTTAGCGTAGTAATTTCTCACTAGCATTCCTATTCCCCTAGAGAATGATATCAATTCTCGAGGCTTATCCTAATACTACACTACAACGATTAGGTTCACTGCCTAGGGTGTTGAAAAACTTGCTCGACGAAAAGGAAGTTCCTTTGACCCCGAACGCGCGTTGTACGCATATCAAGTTTTCGGCGCCACCGCCGGGGAATAGAATAGCTAGTTAGATTTCCACTTCGTTTAGGTTTCCTTTCTTGATTCCTATAAAGTAAGCTTTTTTTTCCCATTTTTAGCTTCCTCGTAGTCTATCCCCCTTCTTCGTGACCTTTGATAGTAACCCCATCACTTTTCATCATGGAAGGTGATAATCAACCACCACTCATCAACCCACCACCAAATGACCCGCCAAGAGGCCGTACTCTTGGTGAATACTCAAGACCAAGCCACCTAGGCTATAGAAACACCATTGAGCTCGACCAAGCCCGAACTACAGCCCTCGATCCGACACCATCCGGTTGGTGTAAAACGGATGTGCATTCCATGGACTTCGCTCCGAAGATCCAAATCAGCATCTTAAGGATTTCCTTAAAATTGTCGATTCCATCGACCTCGATGCTACTACGGAGACCACGCTTGCTTCTCTCTTCCATTCTCTTTACGGGACCAAGCTAGTAATTGGCTTGAGCGACTTCCCGCCAGCTCCATCTCAAGTTGGGATGATCTCACCTCTCGTTTCCTTGCTCAATTTTTCCCACCGGGGAGAACTACTAAGCTTAGGAATGAAATCTTGATGTTCCACCAACGTCAAGGTGAATCTCTCTACGAAGCATGGACTCGATTCAAGGACTTACTCCATAGAGTCCCTCATCACGGCATTGATCTTTGGCTTCAAGTCCAACTCTTTTATGATCATGCCAACTTCCCTACTAAGTGATCCATTGACCAAGCGGCCGGTGGTAAACTTAGTGATCTCACCGCGGAAGAATCGTGGGGTATAATAGAGGACCTTGCTCTCTATGACAACGAAATTTGGAATGACCCCCGTGAGTTGCCCAAAACCGTAAAGGCAATCTCCTTGCCTCCCATTGACTCACAATCTTCCGACCGTAGGATGCTCGAGCTTGAAGATCAAGTTAAATTCCTAATGAGCTCCTACGAAAATCCTAAGTCTTCACATCAAGTGAACAAAATCACTCTACCTTGTGAGTTGTGTAGTGGTCCCCATGACACTCATGATTGCACAAGACTCCCCGAACAAGCTTTTTCGGACTACGCCTCCACGCGTACCGACAGAGCAGGAGAGAAGTGGTACACTGTCAAGCCTGAACAAAACAACTTAGGAAACTCCTATAACCCCTCATGGAGGAATCACCCTAACCTTAAGTGGAACCAAAATTCAAACCCACTCCAAAGCCCATCTAGTCCACCTAATAGGTTCAACCCTCCAAACACCGGGAACCCTACTAGTCTTGAGGCAATTGCGTCTAGATTCATGTCATTTCAAGACGCTCGATTAACTAAGCTTGAAGCCAATTTCAAGCAATGACAAGGCGAGATGACAAACAAGCTTGACACCCTCTTAAAAGCCTTCAATGACCGGGAAATTGGAGCACTCCCAAGTGATACCATAAAGAACCCAAAAGTGAATTCGATTTCATCGAATTCATGTTCTTGTTCACCATGGGAGAGTGCACATACATGCCCCTCACACCCAACGGTCCACTCGGTAAATGCTATCAACAAGGGTTCCAAGTGATCCCAAATGAGGTACCAAGGCCCCGACCCATTGGTACAACCCACTCTTCAGAAACCCATCAACCAAGAACCCAAATCTAATCTAGAGGAGGAGTACAAGGAACTCCACCAAGAAAAACCGGTTCTTGAAGTCTTAGCTCATGCACCTTATTATAATGCTTTAAAAGAAAAATATGTGCGAGAACTAAAACTTGGAAAACATGGGTCCGCGTTTGTGCAAAATAATTTACCTAAGAAGTTAGACGATCCTGGGCTATTCACTCTTCCGTGTAGGCTTGGAACTTCCAAACCTCTCGATGCTCTAGCCAACTTAGGATCATGCATCAATCTTGTTTCGTTGTCCCTCCATAGAAGCCTTAAATTAGGTAAGATAGAAAAATGAAAACCATCTTAGGTCTAGCGGACGGTATTATTGCATATCCGGTAGGGATAATAAAAGACATGGTAGTACATGTAGGGGAATTGACTCTTTTGGCGGATTTCCATGTGCTAGACATGAATAAGGACCCGACATGCCCATTGCTAGTAGGAAGGGGATTCTTAGTTACCGCTAGTGCCATCATTGATTGTAAGATGTCTAAGATAGTGGTAGGAGAAGGGAGTGCTAGGTCAATTTACGATGTCAAAAAGCATATTTACTACAAGGAAGAGGAAATCCCCCATGAGATTAGGTTGGATAGAACACCATCTAGATATGGACCTTGGATTAATAAAGACTTCATAGGTCCCCAACGACCTTTCTATCTAGATGAAGCCTTTGCTAGTAAAGCAACTTTCCATGAAAAAGAATTGCCTAGGGACAAGGAAGTGAACCCGTTCGAGGACGCCTTAGTGTTTAGGAAGATGACCGAGTTCATAGGAAGCTTTCCCGTCAACCTTGTTATGAATAAGTGGAAAGTTGAGAGCGATAAGCCTAAGCATAAGTGGAATTGGGATAGACCGCCTAGTGATGGTAATGGAGAGTGGCACATTAGGATAACGAACTATGACCCCGATGGAGAGAAGTTTAAAAAGGCATACCGAACCAAGCGTACCACTAGGAACTTAAATGATAAGTTTGATCCTTATGATATTCTAGAGGATAAGCTTACTTATATCGAAACGTAGGGGCACGACTTCGAGTCTAGCTACAAGACTCATAAATAAAGAAAAGCGCTTCGTGGGAGGCAACCCATGCTTAATTGTTTGCTTGTTTGTGTGTCGTATATCTTTTATTGATTGTTTATTCTCATGTTTGAATTTGTAAAAATGCTTTATTTTGTCTTTTACCTCGTCTTAATTACATATAAAGGTATTTTACAAAAGGCTTAAGTGTAGGGAGGATTACACACGTTTTCAAAAAGAACGTGAACATGAGAATTACGATTATTAAAAAGATATACATGTGTGTTTGTTTGAGTCAAATGCTTGTATCGAGTCATAATGGATGTTTTGCAGGAAATTTTTCCAAATTCTAAAGATATAAATTTTCTAGAATTTTTTTCAGAAAATCGCAGACCGCTTATCGGATAACCCGATGGCGTCAGGGTCGCAACTGGCGACATCGAGGAGCGAAACAGCTTACTACTACTTTTTCTCGTTTTTGAGCTACTTATAAATTTTGGAATTTTCCGGTCTTAATTTTCTAAGAATTCTGTAAACATCCATTCCACAAGCATTATATCCTAGTTTAGTAGAGTCATATATATATTGTTGCACGATTTTACGAAGGTTTCGTTTTTTTCTTCAAGTGTGCGTGTTTTATTTATCAAGATGAAGATACATAAGATTGGAAGGAGCACGCATACATACATTCTTCTTGGAAAAGATTCAGCCACTACTTCACACGGATCCTACCGAGCTAATCAGGGGAGTATTAGTTTCTTTTGTTTTTAATTACCTTCCATTATCATAAATTTGATACTTTTGGGGAACATTGGGGACAATGTTCAGTTTAAGTGTAGGGAGGGAAAATAAAACGGGAACTTTGAAACTATGCTTATCCTTGACTATTTGCCTTGTCCAAATTCATTTGTGTAATAAACCATGAGAAATATCGGTTAGGGTAATTTTGCACCAAATTAAAAAAAATTCATGACATGTAGGAGTGGGCCATTAGTCTTAATAAAGCGTCTCATGGATAGGAAGTTATATGACTAGCACAAAAACCCTTTACCACTTAAATTCCACCCAAAATGTGAGGATCGCCCTTAGATTTTTAGGAATTAAAGCATTCCACTTTAATGCTTCGAGTGTGTACCGGTAGTATAATTGATTCTAGAACTTGTTTTGTGATGCATTCCGAGATCGCTAGTGAGACTACACTTGTGTAGTTACGAATAACTAAATGATAAGAGGCATTAGGATAACCCTTGTTTGATACCCGTAATATAATTACTTCTTCCACATCGGTTGAGTAATTCCCCCCACACCCTTGCGATGTACTCATCTTTTGTACACGATACCCCTAGTTAACCCCTCAGAGCCTATCATTTTCGTGGTTCTCGTGATGTTTCGGTTTTCTAGAATATCAATGAAGAGCATTGTTTAAAATCCACCCCCAAATGTACACCCAAATTTCCTTAGCCTACCTTGTATGCACTCACTTTTAGTGCATTATTGTTATCATACTAAACCCTTAGTTCAATTATCTAGTTGCTTGCATAAGTTGCTAAGTCGAGTCATATCCTTTGTACACAGTTTTGGGACGATTGGGACTCATGGGAAAAGTTAAATTTTATGAAATGACGGGAAGGAACGTTAAATTCAAATTCCCTTAATTTACGTAATAATCTACTCCAAGTGTTTTGATCTTTTCAATTCGGGTCAAATTAGTGTTAGAGTAATAAAAACTCAAGTGTAGGTATGTGCCTATAAATCCTTATTATTTTGATGTTATCGTAGAGGATGGTAGAGTAAAAGTGTATGAAGAAAAAAAAAAAACATACGGGCTACCATCTTACATCTATCTTTAAATTTATGTTTGTTTGTTTCAATTTATCTAGAGTTTAGAGTGTCGAGTCTTGGCTTAGCAACGCCATTCTTCTCATGCTTGTAACATAAAGATTTTTGACTTGCCACCACTAAATCGCCTATCCCACCAAACCCATTGTTTCCCTACCGTAAGCCTAAAGTTATAACCCTTTAAAAGACCTCTTGGATAGTTTTTCCTAGGTGCTTACGCCAAAGCGATGGAGGTTTGATCTAGTCTCAAGCCTATGGTAATCTATGTACTAGGACCGGTTAATGAGTGTTTATCTTCCATTTCCAACTTGATATATTTCATATACACCCGAGATATGAGAGTATCCAAACACCACTTGTGAGGTGCTAGTATATAATTTCCATGCTTGTTATGACTTTTGCAGGGATTATACGTGTTGTGAATTGTTCTAAACTAATGCTTCATGACCCCTAACTTATAAATTAATTGGCTAAAAGCACATTTGCTTGAGAACAAGCAAATACCAAGTGTAGGGATATTTGATAAGGATTTAAAAGGTACACTTTTGAGGGGTCTTTAAGCCCTTAATTGATCACTTTTGTAACCGTTACTACTTAATTTCATTCCTTTTCACTTTTTAGGTCTCCTGAAGGCAAATTGCTGGAATGACACTTATTCGGACGAAAAGGCGCGAATATGTAAAGAAAATGGCCAAAGTCATGAATCGAGACACTCAAGCTTCTGGAACTGAAGGGGACGACGTCACAGCTTAATAGCGACGCCGTCGCGACACATCTTGAGCCTACTCAGAGAGCAAATTACTATTTTGCACTTGACGGCATCAGGTTTAAAGGAGTAGGGCGTCAAAACTCAGATGACCTAGATTTGGATCCCGACGGTGTCAGAGGATGAAGCCGACGGCGTCACAATCATAAGGTGACGCCATCACATAGTTGACGTGGCCAAGACGAAAACCTAATGGTGGCGACCCGACGGCGTCACAATTAAAGAGTGACACCGTCGCATATTGTAACTCTATATATAGAATTCGAATTTTGAGTATTTTAGAGAGGTAGTTTTGTGGAGTAAAACCTAAACCGAACCTAGGTGTCTTGGGCGTATCTTAGGTTCCATACCCTATTTTACAACAAGATAAGTGATTTACTTCATTAATTCAATTATGTCTTCAATTGTTTGTGTGTATGCTTGCATGTTTTCCATGTCCGCTAATTTACTTGTATGTTTGCTTAGATCTGTGAAACCTAGATATTGAATATTGATTATGATCCCTATTGCGATACTTAATGCTTGAGTAATATTTCTGAACATTAGTTTATAATCACCTAGAGTTATTGTAGTCTAAACATCCAAAGATAACCTTAGAGTTAGTTTATGAATCCTAGAGATTTCGTAGGCAATAACCTTAAGGTAGTCTCAAAGAGTTAGGGAAAAACACATACCCTACGACCTTAGAAGACACAACGCGTTAAGAATAAGAACGTGACAATTCAACCATCAATAGGAGATAACTAGGGAGTAATAGCATCTAAGCAAAAACATTTTTAATCATCATAAGAGCACACAAAAATAGACATAGACTACACCCACCTTAGTTTAGATAATTAGATAAGTAGAGTAATCGGTAGAAATACCAACCCCCCAAATCCAATGCCCCGAGATTCGTACCTTTCCATTTTCTAAAAAATATAAAAAAGATAAAAAATAATCTTCCTCAACCCCAACCTTAGCGTAGTAATTTCTCACTAGCATTCCTATTCTCCTAGAGAAAGATATCAATTCCCGAGGCTTACCCTAATACTACACTACAACGATTAGGTTCACTGCCTAGGGTGTTGAAAAACTTGCTCGACGAAAAGGAAGTTCCTTTGACCCCGAACGCGCATTGTACGCGTATCAGTTGCTATCTGAAATAATAGCAAACCATTGTTTAAGCGCGGGTCACAGTCTGAAGTAACTGCAAGCCATAGTTTTAGACATGTTTTGAAAAGAATATATACTCCTTCTGCTCGAACTTCATCTAAAGTCTCGTGCCATTATTGAATGACATTTCTAAGACCGTAGATGTTATCGATACCAGAAGACATGTTTTGATTTTTATTTTTTTTCAAATTCTGATTTTTTATGGATTTTTGTTGGTTTTATATTTTTCTATTTTCTTTTTGTTGGTTTTATATTTTTGTATTTTGCGTTTTAATAAATATTTACAAAGAAGATAATTTAGTTTAAGAGGATGATGAAATGAGTACCGAGATAAGGATATTGTTCAGCACGTTGTAGAAGAAAGAAATCAACATCTCTTAAACTTTCACCACCAAAGCATTCGAGGCTTCTAAGAAAATTTTCTGAACATGAGCCTTCTCAATGTGAATCATTGGTAGCTTCCTCCTAAACCTACAACCTTAGAATTAAGACCATTTCCCCCCAGAAGATGAAGTGAAGCAAACAATCTAATTGTATGAAGCTCAAGAACCCGAAGAAGACGATAAAAACGAAGTAACAAGTTAACACGGATCATCTCTGCGGTTATCATACCCGGAATACATGATTAATCTTGATCACGTGAACCTGTTGTGCGTCCCCGATGTACACATTGCTCTTCGAGTTTGAGCAGTTGTCTATTCAGGAGAACAATAAATCAACATCTTCATTTCACCAAATGCATTCCAGTTATCTAACATATAACCAATCAGCCCATAATGTACACATGTACCTAACAAGAGTAGAGACGATGACATCCAAGTAACATGTTGAGTCACTGATTATCTCTACGGATGTCAACTTCGGAATATCTGAATTAGCTCGATCAAGTGAACATGTTGTGCATCCTTGATGTACACATATCTCTCCCCTGATGGTTGTGATCTCATCGGAATCATCATTACATTGTGTACATGAAGCAATAATCGGAAGCACTACCATAAATCATATAGACGATATCGATAAGCAATATCATCTCACGCTCCAAATATTCTTCTCATATTTCTTCCCCCTAATAGCTGAGTTAACGTATACCAAAAGTGCAAAGAGACTACTTACCCTAAATAGTTGGAATGATACATCCTTCCCTCAAATAGTTAGAATAATACATCATTCCCCCAAATAGTTGGAATAATATACTGAAAACCACAAGTTGAACACTGAGTTTCTCTGCGGTTTTGACATTTGTCTTCCCGGAATAACTTCAATTAATCAGAAGTATTAAGTTTGTCACGTGTACTCATTGTGCATCCAGATGTATGTCTCCTTCCCCCTTGCTGGTTTTGATACCTCAGAATCAGCAACACATTATACATACCAAATATTCTTGAAATAGAGAAGAACAAAAAAATTAGCTCAAATGAATCCTGTGAGAATCAACTACTACAGAAAATCTCTCTGACTATCTTTATCAACCCATATGTAGACAATTTGAAGTGACCACTAAAGAAGAAAACCCGATATCCTAAACTTGAAACTGAAGTCGAAATCCCCACATTTGTATCTTAAGCTTGCACTTAATGATGGAAGAATGGTGTCGAGAATCTATGCTTCAAGAAAATCTCTAAGTACTCACTACTCAAACAAAGTATGAGACATTAACACCTCTTGAGATTATCCTCACCGTCATCTGCATGTGACACTGAGTAAAACAACGTAACTCCTAATAGTGATAGTTAACCAGGTCTTCAACCATCCACCCCGACTGCTAGTAACTAGATAAACTAATTCTTCAACTCAAATTCTTAAGCCCGAGCAAGTTATCAAATAAGAACAAGCCTTTATAAAAGTCAACTTCAATCTCAAATAAGTGATAAATGATTAACTCCGAAGTAATCAACTTGTGTTAAATGCCTAACACGTGAATAAACATACAGTCGGATGTACATTGACCCACTGAATGAACCGGAACAAATGATTCCTCATCATCAATGCATTCTTCCTAAAGGTATACATATAGATACTTATCTGGAAGATTCACCAATAATGTCTTCGAGCGGGTGAGGTAGTCATTTTCCTTAATGTTCATGTGGTTGATTTATAGCGCGCACATTGAGAGGAACGATAATCCGTGAAGATTTGGCAAAGGAATACCAAAGAGCGGATCATTATTCAATAGTGCAACTGCCATATTACGATAGTCATTATCAAAGCCTTAAGGAATAACTGGAGATTGGGTTTCCCGAGTAGTCTAAGTTGTGCTTCTTAGATGGAGAACCAGTTGAGTCAGCAGGAACCAGAGCAGGAGCTTCAGGAACTGGATGATCAACATTCGTTGAAGGTTGGAAGTATTCATCAAACATAGGTTGAAACACTAAATCCCAAAAAATAACTCCCAGTTATCCATAGTAAGTGGAACATTAGGTGTATGACCACTATAAAAACATCCATCAACATGTAGATCCACTTCTCCCCCTCAAAATTTGCATCCGATGTAGCCAATGCCATTTTTGATTTGAGCAAGTGAATAGGAATACAATCATCGGTAAGTAGATCCATTTGATAACTGTCGTTTTATTCACACTTCTCCACCGCAAAAATTGTATACGAATTTGCCATTTTTGATTTGAACAAGTGAATAAGAATATACTCCAATGAATGTAGATCCACTTGATGACTGAATAAGCATGGGAAAAACATGAAGCTCATTGATGGAGAATGTAGATGAGAATGTAGATAAGAATGGTCATTCTTGAGAGAATTTCTCTTAAACTGAAGATAAAATGCACTGAATTATGCCTTTTCTTTTGAGAACGGGCCTGAAGTGTTATTTGCAGACGCCATAATGAAGAAGTACGGGGCTTGAATTGATGTGAACAGACGTCATAGCCGATTGAATATCAAGGTTGAGTTTACTTGAACCCGTGAGTTATGAGATATCAATCCTTTTGTTATCCATACTCTTTAAGCCAGTCCATGTAGTGAAGGATCGAAGTATCTGCAACTGAGTAAGGACTACCTGCACTAACATTACAAGCTTGATTGCATATATATTGGTTAGTGACATTAGTATCCAAACCCTTTGGGGTTTCATGGCCAACCTTGATTTTGCCATCGGTAAACAGCTTTCCGGTAGGTATCCACCTAAGTCCAACATCCTTAAACTAACTACCAGACGGTATCCACTTATGGCAAGGTCTAGGATTGTTGATATTCTTATGCACAGTGGAAGACTTATCGTTATTCCTAGACTCCAAAGATTTAGCAGTTGGGATCCATCTAGGCGAAGTTTTAGGTTTGTTTTGCTTCATAACATGTTGAACCTTAGCCATGTTATTAGTCTTAGTGGATTGTATCTTAGCATGTGAATTAGAAAAATGTTTCTTATTCGAAAAAGACTCAGAGTTTCTAGTTTCGTTTTCTACATGCTTAGCATTCTTCTTCACATAACTAATCTTAGATGCAAGCCAATCCCTAGTCTTTTGAGTATTCCTAGGTAATGGTTTACTACTACTAGCAGTGCCTTGAAATCTCGTAGAATTCATCACCCTAGGTCTTGCACCTAAAATTCCATCTTTTCGAATCTGTGCCTTTTTCCTAGCTTCTTCTAGATAATAGTTCTTCCACAAGTCATTCATATCATATGAATTCTGGATTTTATTGCTTGGTTTTGACACTTTTTTTGAACTAATCCTAGAGGTGCTGGGATAAGAAGTAGCTACTTGTTGAGGGTTAACGGAACTAGAAGTATTATTCTTAGGAAACTCAGGTGAAGTGACTGATTTTGACAAAACTTGTATCGCATCAACTTGTGAGGCAAGCCTTGTCTTTAAAGATTTTGTTCTTTCAGATATAAATGCAGTAGGCTACCTAACAACGGACCGGTCTCTAGTGGGATGAG
This sequence comes from Chrysanthemum makinoi, assembly GCA_910596185.1. Taxonomy (NCBI): domain Eukaryota; kingdom Viridiplantae; phylum Streptophyta; class Magnoliopsida; order Asterales; family Asteraceae; genus Chrysanthemum; species Chrysanthemum makinoi. The sequence goes on along the minus strand of OU343219.1, from coordinate 76,850,670 downwards.
AAACTGGCTTCCCCAAGGTTGATGGTTTTGTAAACTTAGTGTTCACACTTTTCCCTACGGTTTTTCTAAGCTCATTCTTTAAGGCAACAATAGCAAAACTCTTTTCCTGAAGTTGAGCTTTGAGGTCATCAATGTTTGCTATCAAAGAGTTTGTTTGTTCCATTGACTTAGTTCTAGCTTCTTTGACAAAGTCACTTAGTTCTATGTGATGCTTTCTCAAAGTCTCATTTTCCTTTAGTAATTTGGCCACACAAACTGCTAATTCATCATTTCTCATTTGAATATCATTAATAGCATTAACATCAGAATTACTTGTAACCAAATTACTTTTCACATGCATATCAGAAATATGTTTCTTCAAATTGTTGATATTCGAGTTTTTGGCTTGAACCTGAGCTTTTAAATCGTTTATTTCAAAAAATTCACGAAATTCAGGAAATTCCAGTTTTTTACATGGTTTCAAAGTTTGAAAACTTTCCTCCTTTTTTGTATTGCAATTTCAAGTGAAATGAAATGTTTTTCAAGTTTTGAGAATTTGTTTGAGAGTTCATCAAAAGCCTTTTTATCAACCATATCATTTGTTTTGAAATTATTAGTCTCAGCCTCTACCAAGGAACATTTATCAGAATCATGTTCAGCATTAAGATCATTTTGATTAGGTACATTAGCATATGCACTACGTTGAATAGTTAAGGGTACCTCATCACATGACACCTGTTCATTTATCAGTCTGATATCTGTACCCACATCATGTGTAACAAGATTCAATGAACTACTGGCTGTTTCAAGCTTATCTGCCTCTGAGCCCCTGTATTCAGTGCCAACTGATCCATCATGTGGTGCTTTACCGGTCTCAACAGTACAATCTCTTGATTGCACTCGACATTCATTCACCCGACATTCATTCACCTTTCTGATTTTTGTATCCACATCTTGTCTGACAGGAGTTACTAAACAGCTGGTTACATCATTCTTTGTTGTCTCTGTTATTCTGCATTTAGCAACACCTGATCTTTCAACTGATACATTACCTGACTCATCACAACTATCTCTCAACTACACCCAGCAGTCATCCACTTTTTCATCATTCTGTGTAACTTCCTCAATATACTTCTCTAAATTCTCCATGACTTAGATAAATGTCTCATTGAACATGTTAATCTCCATTCCATTGTGATTTTTGAACCACATTTCAGTCATATGATAATCATAATCTGACGTGTATTCCCCATTGATGAATGACTAAAATTATTTGTTGATCACCTGAAGTGCTGCTCTAGAAATAGATTCTTGAACCTTTTCTCTGTCAAGTTGTAGTTCCAAGTTTAAGAGTAATGTGCTGGTGAACTTTGAGAATTCTTGACGGAAAAGTGCAATAAATGTTCGTTCAATTCTCTTAGTTAGAAGTAACATGAGGTATGAATGAAGTTGTCGATAAGGTTCTATGCAACTTTACTTTTCCTTAGCCTTCTCTAACCTATAAAGGTGCACTTCTCTCTCTTCATATTCTGAACACGGATATCTCTCATCCTCATTGATTGATTCCATCATCTTTAACCGTTCAGTATAGCTAATATTCTCATGGTTTTACAGCATCATACAGTTTGAGTACTTCTGAAATCACTGAATCAGGAGTGTCAGACATGATGTTGTTGTGTACACGGGATTTTACAAGTCTGTGATTTAAACCGAGAAATAGAATCTTTCGCGGGATTTTACAAAATCAAGAAGAAACCGTTAAGCAATGACCAATAGAACGTGCTAAGATGACTGATGCATCGACACAATGATAGACGATTATGTGTTAGGACTTATGATTGTTTGTAAGATTAGCTGAGATGTTGTTTGGTTGAGATTTGGATTGGTTGATGCACGTTATTACGGTGAAGTTTAGGTCTAAAACCTTAAAACCTCAATAACTTCCTTTCAGAGGGGATTTGGGCCTCGAAAAATTCGTTTCACGACTTTGTGGTGAAACCTCACAATATTCAGGCTGTTCTGGTCGTTTTGACAGGTACTTTGCTGAAAACGGAGTTACGGTTCAAAAGTTATGGCCGTTTGAAGTTTTGAAGTAAAAAGTCAACTTTTGGTCAAATCGTAGAGTCAAAACGCAACCTGGACGCACCGTAATACTCAAAACGCAACTCTTGACAAATCGCACAATGAAAAAATCGCAGTGAGTCAAATCGCTTAATGACAAACCGCTTTTATCAAACCGCTTCAATGACAAACCGCTTTTATCAAACCGCTTCAATGACAAACCGCTTAAGTCAAACCGCTTGAGTCAAACCGCTGTCAATACAAACCTCTTAAGTGACCAACCACTTAAGTATCAAACCTCGTAAGTGACAAACCTCTTAAGTGACAAACCTCTTAAGTATCAAACCTCTTAAGTGACAAACCTCTTAAGTGACAAACCTCTTCAGATACAACGAATCTGGACAAACCGCTTCAAATACAATGAATCTGGACAAACCGCATCATATACAACAAATCTGGACAAACCGCATCATAGAACTTGACAAACCGCTTCCAAGAAAATAGTATGAGACTCAAACCGCTTCCTTGAAACTCTTCAAAAACTAAACTTTTCTAATCCAAAACATTATAACCAAGATGAATTAAGCCATCCAAACCAAAAACTAGACTAATATGATGATCCTAAACACAAAAGTACAAACCTTTAACACATTTAACCATCAAAAATTCAAACTTGGGGTATTTTTGTGCAATAATATTCAAACCAAATAAAATACAATAACCAAACTTGATGATCAAACCATGGATCTTGATACCAATTGTTTGATATTGGTTATTGTAACACACACAAAGATCAATATATTATTCGAATTTTAGCAAGAAACTTAGAGAGAGAAAATAGTATGGGATCCTTTCTAGAGAGAGAAAGTGAGAGAAAAACAAAGAGAAGATTAGATTGAGAAAATGAAAGGTCCAACCCTCTACCTTGGGAGGTAGAGGGTATTTATATTTTTACATAATACGCCCTCTGTCGGGCTGTGGATCAGGCATACAGTGGATAAAGACCCGTCCGTCCTCTACGGTGTTACTCTAACTAACTAACTAATAAATAACGTAATGTCTACGAGCTAACATATGCTAGACTAGAGTTGGGGTGACCGACTCTTCAACATGGATTTTCTAAATCCTAACACATCACAATAGCGGCAATGCAATTGAAGAAACTCTAATGACAGTGAGCTGACGGCCTCAAAACCATAAAGTGACGCCGTCACACTTGTAAAACTATATATATTTCCGTATGTTTTCCATTAATCATGTAACACTTTGGAGAGGTGAAACCCTAGATGATATTCAGCTCTTTTTTGCAAGGCTTTTTATAGCCATTTTATCCATGTTTCATTGAAGATAAGTAATTCATCTTTAATCATTCAATATGTCTACGTGTTGTTTGATTATATGCTTTTCTTTTCTTCACTTTAACATGCTAAGCCAGATCTATTAGTGTTTGCTTAGGTTGAATGAATCCTATTTATTAATTATTGATGATCGTCTCTTGTTTAATTAGTTTCCTCGCGTGAGGATAAGAAACCCTAGAGTGCGCTAGTGGTTTTTCTCATTATATTTATTGCATGAATTACGGCTTGTAGATCCTAGGAGACTTAATAGACTTTAAGCTTTCTTAGGGGAGACTTATACGTTCGTTGAGTTAGGGCATATGGCACCTCCCTACGACCAATAATAAAGAATACAACGCTCTAATTAAAACAAGGACCTGACAATTCGATTAACCAATAAGAGATAACTAGGGAGTAAAGATAATCTAAGTGAACACGTTTTTCATATCATAAGAGTTACTACCAATTTACTTTTCTGCATATGTAGTTCAATTTTAGTTTTGTTTTAATTAATTAGTAGTTAAAATGGCCACTCTTCAAACCCCAAGATTTTAATTTTCTTTCATATAATAATATAAAAATACAAAAAGACTCATCCCTCACCTTTAGACCTATCTCGACATACACTTCAACATTCATAATACTATTCCCCTAGAGAACGATCAATCCCCCCGTGTATTGCCTATACTACAAAAAAACGGTTATGTACACTACCTAGGAGGATTGTAAAACTTTGTGGTTTTGCAAAAATTCCGCTATAAATTTTTTGGCGCCGCTGTCGGAGAATAGTTTAGGCTTTGATTTCTATCTCGTTTAGGTCTACTCACTTGATTCCTATCAAGTGAGATTTTTCTTTTTATTTTTTTAGCTTTCTCGTAGATAATCTCTTTCTCAATTCTTTTATTCGTAAAATCCTTCGTGGTCATCATGGAAAATGATGACTTCAATAACCGTCGGCAAGCTAGAAATCGTAGTTCCTTAAAACACTTGTTGGGCCTTATAACGAACCCGAAAGAGAAATGCGTAAGAGATTGAAAACCCTTCGTGCACATGAGCCGCAAGGCACCACTATTAATTTTGATGAGGCCTTTTATGATGAAGAGGTCGTGCTACATCTCAAACCACATAGCACTTTTTCTAGTGTTAAGTGCACTTCCCCTGATGAGGAAACCCCATTCACTCCTAGAAATGAACATAATGAGAAATCTAATGATAATAATGTATCTAAAAGCCTCAAATAATATTCCTCTCATACTTTTTCTGGATTCAAAAGCGCTATTGTTTGTCCTAGTGAACAAACCAATGAAGTATTGCACACAACTGACATTTGGCTTGTCCAAAATGTGTGCGGATTTCATGGGTTATGCACTGAGAATCCGATCCATTACATAAAAACCTTTTTAAAAATCATCGATACAATTTAAGCCGACGGGGCCACACAAGAAACATCTAGGCTTCTATGCTTCCCTTCTCTGTTCAAGGAAAGGCTAAGGAGTGGCTTGGCAAGTTATCCTCAAGGTCAATCTTTACATGGGATCAACTAGTTTCAAAATTTTATGACAAGTTCTTTCCACGTAGAAGTATTGTAAAAATTAAGAATAAGATTCTTCGTTTCAGTCAATGAGAAGGGGGGAATCCATCTCTAATGCTTGGATTCGTTTCAAGGACCTCATACGCCAAGCTCCCCACCATGTCATCAATCTTTGGCTCTTTCTTCAAATTTTCAACGATAATGTCTCTCGTAACGATCAAAAGGGAGTCGGTTTTTCAGCGGGAAAAAAATCTCTAACCTTAGTGCAGAAGAAGGATGGAACTGCATTGACGAATACATTCAAGACCAGGATGGCACCTGAGATTCGCGGTGAAGAATATCTCTGCAACCCCACAAGAGAGCACACCCCCGCAAGAAAGTCGAATAAGAAAGCTGCAGGGAAAACTTGTGTATCTCACAAGGTCACGAGGGACTAAAAAATTGGTAAATCTATATATGATTTGTGACACTTCTGGGGGACCACATGAAGTACAAGAGTGTGGAAATGATACAACGACTGAGCAAATTTTTCTTTCAAGTCATGACATCTACGATGATCCTTCACTATTAGTATTCTATCAAGGTGATGATTATACCCAGTGGGGTAACCTTAAAAGGAATTGAAGGGTATTGGACACTTTAGTATTCTATCAAGGTGATGATCCTTCACTATTAGTATTCTATCACAATCCGAAGTACGTTTAAGAAAGATCTTGGACACTTTAATATGGAGAACGATCTATTACTCAAAGGAATTAAAGGGTATGTCCTTGAGCAACAGAATTAATTTGAAGCTCAATTCTCAAAACTTCAAGCTAGCATCAAAGGAAACAATAAGCCTCGACCAAACCATCAAGGCCCAAACTTTTCCATTAAAACTAAATCTGGAACAACTACTAAAGACCCACCGTACCTAGTCCAGTCTCCTACGAAAAATGAATCCGAGGCTCCTTCTGAGAAGGAAGCAGATAAAGAAGAGGAGAGACCTGAACCAACATTAGTCAATCGTACAGTTTCTCCACCATCAGCCCCACCTATTCGATCTGCTACGCTCAGAAAGATACCTTACCCCTCCCTCTTAAAGGACCGAAAGGTTGAGGATGATAACAAAATATTTTTGCCGTATTTTAAGGATATCGTAGTCACTATTCCATTACTAGACACATTCTATCATATGCCCAAGCATAGCGCACACTTATCACATTCGTTAATTGATCCGTGCGAAAAACAGTCAAGCTACCTCACACAAACCGGCCACTTGTGATGGCCGATGTAGAAGCTTAAAACCGCTTAAAACACAAATACAATGAAGTCCTGGAGAATATAATGAATTCCCGGGTCGTTAAGTCCCACGGAGACTCAATGGTGTGCAAACACTAGATCAGACGATAGAGTGATCACTAAGGATAGTGATCGGAAAGGATTTGGATTGAATATTACACTATGAAAAGTTAATAAATTAAAGCGACTAAAATGCAAATTAAGAAAATTAAAAAGATAAAAAATATTAAATAAACGCTATCACTATTTTTAAAGTGATGAACGCTTAAAACCTAAAACTTACGTTTAAATTAAAACTAATGATACGTACAAAATAAAACGTGAAAATAAAGAAGGAAAATACCTACGGATATGAAAAATACATTTTACAATCCTAAATATAAAAGAAAATTATTAGAAAAAGAAAATTATTTTTACAACTATTTAATTAATTATTATAAATTAAAAACTATTTTAACTATTTAATAAATACTCTAAAATAAAAGAAAATATGAAATAAGATTAGAAAAATAAAAGTAAGACTTAGAAAAATCTAAAATATGATAAAACTAATTTTAAAACTGAAAATATATTTTTAGACTTTTTATATATTTATTATTAATTTAAAACTATTTAAAACTAATTAAAATGCTAAAAAATACTATTTAAACCAAGAAAATTATGGAAAAAATACTTTTTAGGCTTTTTATATTTATCTTAATCTAAGAAAACTGAAAAATTATTTTTTGGAACTTTTTCTCAATTAATTGCAATTAAAGCTAATTAAAAGTGATTAAAATCTATTTTATTTAAGAAAAATACCAAACAGTGTTTAAAAATTATGAAAATTTCAGGGAAATTCTAAAATATATTTCTAAAGCTGAGAAAAATATAGAAACTAGGGCTTATTTGAGAGAATTAAGGGCTGCTATGTAAACTAATAGGAAATAAGCACTTTATAACAAGCTAATAAGCACAAGATAGCACCAACAGATTACATGAGCTAAATAATAGTTAAAATACTCTAAAGCAACCTTATGCACCTACTCCTAACACCTAAACAGCATATTAACAAGATTATGGGTAACTGATTCTAACAGCAAAACAGGAACAGGTACCCTAGTTTAAGTCTACATCACTTATCCAACAAGCTAGAGTAAAACTAAAACTAATGGGACTCAAGATAACCTAGCAGAGAACATAAATCCAAAGTTACAGCTTATGAGGACTAGCAATGAAGAAACTAGAAAGCAAAACAAAAATGGCTAAATTGTGACAAGGTGAAGTGCGAAACGTAAAACGCACCTAGTTTGAGCTTATGCAACTACTTATCCAATAAGCCAAAATGAAAACTAACACTTGAAATAAGTAGACCACCTAGCTAACTGCTAATAGACCAAAAATGAGACCACATCTACTTGAAATGAACCTTGTGCATTTGCTGCAAGTCATAAAAATGGATTTGTGACACGTTGACTTTTAAAAACAGATTAAGATTGACTTTGGTGAGATTTAAATGCAAATGTGGAACTGAAATGGATAAAATATGATGAAATGAAACTTTATCAAGCTATTTTATCAAGTTCTAAACCTATATGTAATGATTTTAGTGACTGATTTCAACAGGATTGAGTACAAGAACAGTTTTAAGCAAATGTTGACTAAAGGTGCAAATGGCTTCCAAACAAAGACAGATATGAGTCCAATAAACTATAACAGACCTAAAACTACTGATCTACTCCATTATAATACCCTCTATCACAGATTTAAACCTTAAACCAAACAGTCCTTTAAGTATTCTAATAAGCAGTTTAAGCTACTACTCCTACTCCTACTTATGCAAGCTTTATAACAACTAAAAGACTGAGATCAGAGAGCATCAAATAGCATTAAATCAAGTATAAAACGAGAACCACATGATCATTCATAAAAACAGTTGATAAGAGGAAAATGACTACTCACTTGGTTATTCAAACCAAATTTGGATGAGATAACAGTATGAACCCAATGTAAAACATCAACCAACAATCCAATCCAGCAATTATATCAACCCAATTCCATTTCTGAACCAAAATAGCAATACAGTTGACTTTTGTTGACCAGAATCTAATATTGCTTGAAAATTAATTGTGAGCTTATAGAAAACTATAACAAGCCTGAATAAGTTTATTTGAGATGGAAATTGAGCTTTTAAAAACTTGTAAGTGAGAACTTGAACCTAATTATACCATAGTAAACACTAAACTTGGAATTTAAATAAAAACTTGATATTGATGCTTAAAAGTAAATTACAAAGATAAGATAACTTGAGTTTCATACAATAAAGCTTAAAGTTACATTTTAAAACACTTAACTAAAAAAAACGACATTCAAAGAAAAACTAAAAACTAACTAATGCCTCTCTCTACTCCTCTTGCTTCTTTTATATACCCCAAACTGCTCCCCACTTGTTTCTGAGTTGATCCCACCACTTATTTGGGCCATTGGATGCTTTGAGACCATTCTAGCCGTTAGATGCATTTTGGCGGGAAATGGATTTTTGACAGATGGAGGTTGAGTAAAGGGTAAAGGAGTGCATTTAATGATATTTGGATTGAAGTGGAGGAGGGGGGACAAAGATGGTGATATATTGAGGTGGAGGAATGGTGGCTTGAGTGAGCAGTGGTAAAGGGTGAAGGTGAGACTTTGGGGGAGAAAAACAAGTGGCGGGGTTTGGTTTGTTTGACCGAGGGTTTTAACCCTTTGACCGGGTCAGGATATTGGACGGGTTGGATGGTTTGGGTAGGCTTAGGATTGGATTGGGCTTATATAATAACGAGGGTCCATTTGGTTGTAGTAATAACACAAGGACCATGCATGTAAATTCCCAAACTTCAAGGACTGATTTTGCACTTTTCCCAATTAGCTTCCAAGGACCAATTATGATGTAATTCCAAAGTTCACAAACCATTTTTTCATTTTTCAAATTTCAAAATTTCCCAGGGACCTATTTTGCCATTTTTGGATTTTCAGGGACTAAACATGTAATTTTTGGAAAACTTGTAACCCAAGTGTAATATTTTGTGAAATTGACTTTCAAAACCTTGGGTTGGCTTTTCCTTTCAAAATAAATGCATAGGGACTAATTTTGACAAGTTTTGAAACTTGGGGGACTAAAACTGCCAATTTTGCAAACTTGATACGTTTTTCATCTGATTTTGATATTTTGCATTTAAAACACATAAAACACTGATTTGTGATATTTTCATCATTTTAAAGCATTTTTGAGTGTTTTCAGATGATTTTGCAGTTTATATTGTACAAAAATGATGAGTATTTAGACACTCATCAATCCCCATTCAAGATATTGCTAGTCCATAGCAATGATTTGAAGCTTTAATGGATTTTAAAGACTCTTTACCAAAAGCCATCACTTCTGGAGTAGCCAAATGTTTCAGTTCAAGTAAGAACCTTGGTACATTGATAACCAAATGATTTTGAGCAAATCATAAGTCAAACGGATTTGATTTGTCTTTACCGAAGCCGCTTGCTCGACTAGCCAACTCTTAGATAAATTATCGAATTATCTTTGGTGAGCTGATTATCAATTATGGTTTTTCCACTGCCTTTACCACAAGCCATAACCTTGCGGGCTAGCCAACTCTTTACTTTTTAGGATATGGTGAGTTGAGAACCATACAATTTTGGGCAAATTGCAAGCCATATAAACGGATTTGAGAAATCTTTACCAAGAGCCGTTTGCTCCTGGATTAGCCAATCCTTTAGTTTATTAGACAAGGCGGATGATAACCGATGAGAAAGTGTAAAACACTTACTCAAAAAAAATTTTTGGCCAAAAACGGGGGAATTGGTATAATTATATGATAAAATTCGTGAGAATTCCCCACCACACTTAGAAATGAATATTGCCCTCAATATTCAAAGTACCGGCGGTTATGCCGAAACAAAGAACGTAAAAGGGAAATACTACGGCCTTTTATTTGGAAAGATCTTTTGAAAACATGTGGGGCAACCCCCCCACACTAGGGTGATAGAAAATAGAAAGAAGTCAGAAATATGGGTGAAAACCCATATCGTGTGCTATTGTTTTTGATTACCGAGTCGCTAGCTTGACTCGACCCCGTATTCATTGGTTCATGGGGAAGCAAAGTGGAAGAAACAATCTCCATCGGACTTTCAATCAAGATGTTTGGACAAACATTTGAGGCACGTGAAAGTTCCACACCGATGAGATATAGATAGAACCGGCTCAAAAGATGATAAATAAAAATGCCGGGATCAAAAATAGTGTCCTCATTCCCGAAGGAATTAAGACATGGAGAAGTCACACCGTATGTGACGAAAGGAAGAAAGGTTCGGATGATGTACGTTTCAAGCTCAAACAACTCATTAAAATTTTCATCCATGTGCATTTTTCTTCCAACGAGCATCCTTGAATTAAAATTTTTGTCTTCGCCAGATGGCTCAACGGGATACTCGAAAGACATCTCATCAGTGAGGATAGAATCGTCATCACATGATTGAAGAGATAAGTTAGAATACAGAGGTGGGACAAGTGGTGTGCTCTGAGAGCTAGCAATTTCCACCACTCCGTGATGGTCTCGTATCGCCTCGCACATTTCATCGAAAAAAGGATTTACTTTCCCAAAAGTGTAGTCATTATTAAATTCAAAAAGAGGATTTGAGAAAATCCCGAAGTAACCTCGAAATGTCAAGAGAATCACAAAAGGCAAATCACATCATCACGGATATATCCCGGACTCACTTGGGATTGGGGCGAAGTTCTCAACATTAGACGATTCCGTTCCCGAATTGTGCCAAGATGCTCATCCTCCATTATGAGAGAGTCTTTGGAAGCAATAATAGGTAAGATAGGTGTGATAGCAATAGACGGAGGAGAGAAATAAGATCGTTCAATTGAGTAACACTCTCCTCGTCGTCCTCATAATATTCCCTCATTTGAATATTATCCTCATCATCATCGTCATCATATCGGATTCAGATATTCATCTCAAGCTTACACACCATTCTTTTCATTTGTAGTTTCTTTCGACGCGTATTTCTTCGAACTTTGTGGAAGATTACACTCCTCGTAATCATTGATATGTGAAGGCTCGGAAGTCTGATTACTAGGATTAGCCGTTCGTTCCTCAGCTAGTAATTCTCCAATAGTTTTATCATGATGATATTGATGAATGATGGAATACTGTGGGGTTTGGAAATTGTCAAAACCGGGAGAATTGGAATTGTGAAAATTTTGATTCATCGGTTGACATTCAAAAGTCGCATGAGGACCCCGCAATTCTCACAACAGAGATAATTGGGAAAATAACTTTCACCAAAGTTCTTATTGTAACATGGTTCTGGCTCATAGACAAGCGGAACCCGTGGTGGACAATCAAAACCGTAATGAGAATCATTCCCACAAAACTCGCATGAAGGATTCAGTATTGGGCTGTGGAGGTAGGTAGGAAAAATCGGTGTTTCATTTGAACTGATCGGATTCTCAACAAATTTGTCTCCGAGACTCACATTGGTACATCGCCGACAATTTCCACCGTTAAATGGACCTCCACACCAGGAACATGTCAAATACCATGACATAGAGAATTAAACAGATAAGAGGGATAAGAGATGAAGAATTAAACGGTTATAGAGGATAAGGAATGGAGAATTAAACAGATTAGAGGATAAAAGATGGATATTTTTGGATTTTTGAAAAATATGCTATAAAAACAAAGAATGAAAATATTTTTGGTGTTGATAACACTTCAGGAAAAGTGTTAATGAACTTTTAGGATTTTTGAAAACTTTACAAAAAAAACTTTTTAAAAAAGATGGTATATGTGCAAGAATGGGTCTGAAAATGGCTAAACACACGCTAAAGCCTCCCCGGCAGCGGCACCAAAATTTGATCGTCCGAAAAATCAAGCTACCTCACACAAACCGCCACTGTGAATGGTCGAATGTAAGAAGCTTAAAACCGCTTAAAACAAAAATACAATGAAGTCCTGGAGAATATAATGAATTCCCGGGTCGTTAAGTCCCACGGAGACTCAATGGTGTGCAAACACTAGATCAGACGATAGAGTGATCACTAAGGATAGTGATCGGAAAGGATTTGGATTGAATATTATACTACTGAAAAAGTTAATAAATTACAGCGACTAAAATGCAAATTAAGAAAATTAAAAAGATAAAAAATATTAAATAAACGCTATCACTATTTTTAAAGTGATGAACGCTTAAAACCTAAAACTTACGTTTAAATTAAAAACTACGTATACGTACAAAATAAAACGTGAACATAAAGAAGGAAAATACCTACGGATATGAAAAATACATTTTTACAATCCTAATTATATTAGAAAATTATTAGAAAAAGAAAATTATTTTTACAACTATTTAATTAATTATTATTAATTAAAAACTATTTTAACTATTTAATAAATACTCTAAAATAAAAGAAAATATGAAATAAGATTAGAAAAATAAAAGTAAGACTTAGAAAAATCTAAAATATGATAAAACTAATTTTAAAACTGAAAATATATTTTTTAGACTTTTTATATATTTATTATTAATTTAAAACTATTTAAAACTAATTAAAATGCTAAAAAAATACTATTTAAACCAAGAAAATTATGGAAAAATACTTTTTAGGCTTTTTATATTTATCTTAATCTAAGAAAAATGAAAAATTATTTTTTGGAACTTTTTCTCAATTAATTGCAATTAAAGCTAAGTAAAAGTGATTAAAATCTATTTTTATTTAAGAAAAATACCAAACAGTGTTTAAAAATTATGAAAATTTCAGGGAAATTCTAAAATATATTTCTAAAGCTGAGAAAAATATAGAAACTAGGGCTTATTTGAGAGAATTAAGGGCTGCTATGTAAACTAATAGGAAATAAGCACTTTATAACAAGCTAATAAGCACAAGATAGCACCAACAGATTACATGAGCTAAATAATAGTTAAAATACTCTAAAGCAACCTTATGCACCTACTCCTAACACCTAAACAGCAGATTAACAAGATTATGGGTAACTGATTCTAACAAAGAAAACAAGAACAAACTAGTTTAAGCTGCTACATCAGCTTATCCAACAAGCTAGAGTAAAAACTAAAAGTATGGGACTCAAGATAACCTAGCAGAGAACATAAATCCAAAGTTACAGCTTATGAGGACTAGCAATGAAGAAACTAGAAAGCAAAACAAAATGGCTAAATTGTGAGAATGTGGGTGAAGTGCGTAAACAGAAAACAGGCACCTAGTTTGAGCTTATGCAACTACTTATCCAATAAGCCAAAATGAAAAATAACACTTGAAATAAGTAGACCACCTAGCTAACTGCTAATAGACCAAAAATGAGACCACATCTACTTGAAATGAACCTTGTGCATTTGCTGCAAGTCATGCAAAAACTGGATTTGTGACACGTTGACTTTTAAAACAGATTAAGATTGACTTTGGTGAGATTTAAATGCAAATGTGGAACTGAAATGGATAAAATATGATGAAATGAAACTTTATCAAGCTATTTTATCAAGTTCTAAACCTATATGTAATGATTTTAGTGACTGATTTCAACGATTGAGTAGAGAACAGTTTTAAGCAAATGTTGACTAAAGGTGCAAATGGCTTCCAAACAAAGACAGATATGAGTCCAATAAACTATAAAGCACCTAAAACTACTGATCTACTCCATTATAATACCCTCTATCACAGATTTAAACCTTAAACCAAACAGTCCTTTAAGTATTCTAATAAGCAGTTTAAGCTACTACTCCTACTCCTACTTATGCAAGCTTTATAACAACTAAAAGACTGAGATCAGAGAGCATCAAATAGCATTAAATCAAGCATAAAACAGTAGACCACATGATCATTCATAAAAACAGTTGATAAGAGGAAAATGACTACTCACTTGGTTATTCAAACCAAATTTGGATGAGATAACAGTATGAACCCAATGTAAAACATCAACCAACAATCCAATCCAGCAATTATATCAACCCAATTCCATTTCTGAACCAAAATAGCAATACAGTTGACTTTTGTTGACCAGAATCTAATATTGCTTGAAAATTAATTGTGAGCTTATAGAAAACTATAACAAGCCTGAATAAGTTTATTTGAGATGGAAATTGAGCTTTTAAAAACTTGTAAGTGAGAACTTGAAACTGAATTATACCATAGTAAACACTAAACTTGGAATTTAAATAAAAACTTGATATTGATGCTTAAAAGTAAATTACAAAGATAAGATAACTTGAGTTTCATACAATAAAGCTTAAAGTTACATTTTAAAACACTTAACTAAAAAAAACGACATTCAAAGAAAAACTAAAAACTAACTAATGCCTCTCTCTACTCCTCTTGCTTCTTTTATATACCCCAAACTGCTCCCCACTTGTTTCTGAGTTGATCCCACCACTTATTTGGGCCATTGGATGCTTTGAGACCATTCTAGCCGTTAGATGCATTTTGGCGGGAAATGGATTTTTGACAGATGGAGGTTGAGTAAAGGGTAAAGGAGTGCATTTAATGATATTTGGATTGAAGTGGAGGAGGGGGGACAAAGATGGTGATATAATGAGGTGGAGGAATGGTGGCTTGGAGGAGAAGGTAGCAGGTGAAGGTGAGACTTTGGGGGAGAAAAACAAGTGGCGGGGTTTGGTTTGTTTGACCGAGGGTTTTAACCCTTTGACCGGTCGATATTGGCCGGGTTGGATGGTTTGGGTAGGCTTAGGATTGGATTGGGCTTATATAATAACGAGGGTCCATTTGGTTGTAGTAATAACACAAGGACCATGCATGTAAATTCCCAAACTTCAAGGACTGATTTTGCACTTTTCCCAATTAGCTTCCAAGGACCAATTATGATGTAATTCCAAAGTTCACAAACCATTTTTTTCATTTTTCAAATTTCAAAATTTCCCAGGGACCTATTTTGCCATTTTTGGATTTTCAGGGACTAAACATGTAATTTTGGGAAACTTGTAACCCAAGTGTAATATTTTGTGAAATTGACTTTCAAAACCTTGGGTTGGCTTTTCCTTTCAAAATAAATGCATAGGGACTAATTTTGACAAGTTTTGAAACTTGGGGGACTAAAACTGCCAATTTTGCAAACTTGATACGTTTTTCATCTGATTTTGATATTTTTGTATTTAAAACACATAAAACACT
Organism: Chrysanthemum makinoi; assembly: GCA_910596185.1. NCBI lineage: Eukaryota > Viridiplantae > Streptophyta > Magnoliopsida > Asterales > Asteraceae > Chrysanthemum > Chrysanthemum makinoi. Next base: position 76,835,306 of record OU343219.1, on the reverse strand, counting down.
GATTTGTGATATTTTCATCATTTTAAAGCATTTTTGAGTGTTTTCAGATGATTTTGCAGTTTATATTGTACAAAAATGATGAGTATTTAGACACTCATCATTAATTTTAAATCCACATCGATCATGATGTCATCAAAATTTTGATGCCATTTCTTAAGAGCTTGTTTCAATCGATACAGTAACTTGACAAGTTTACATACTTTCCCCTTGATGTGTATAAACAGGTCTATATAAATAGATGTGTTAAGTTATACAACTCAAATTTTAATTTATAAAACTCTTTTACCAATTTTTATTAAAAATGCATACGAGCAAGTATACTCATTCGTTTGTAGTAAGTTGTGTGGTAAATTGAGATCTTCCCAAAATAATTGACTTTTTCATTTTATAATATTAAGAACGTGAAATAAGCACATATGATTGTCACACTCCTAATGCACCGAGAAATTAGAACAAAAAATGATGTTCCAAATAGTAATCAATCAAAAACAAATACTTGTATGGGATTTAATAGCCAATCGTGATGGAACGTTGAACATGTTTGGTAAAACAGTATTAGAGTGCACATATCAATTTCATACTAGTTTTAAATCAATGGTTAATATCATGAAACTCGTTAGTTTAGATTAGTTCAATTGGTGAGCCCTTTCGGCCAATACTCACCGAAATGAAGCAAGTCATTTACATTCCATATGTGTAAAAATACGATTATTTACATTCATTCTTAAGAGCCCTTTTGGCCAATACTCGTGATTAAAGTACCGCGAGTTAGTTTAAAAACGTGAATACTTAAGCGGTGTCCACTACCAAGTACCAATCCATTTGTGCACCAACCATTTGGAATCAAAACATAATTAGAAGTTCTTTGAATCCTTAAATCCGATTATGTTTTATCAACAATTTTTAGAACACAATTTTAATTTAAACAAACTCATGAGAAAAATCACTATTTTGAGCTATACTAATCATTCAACATCACACACCAAAGTTTACATAGTCCTAAACAAGTATCACGAAACTACTCCATAACAAGTTTCATTATCAAACATAACAATTCATTCAAAGGTAAACGGTTCAACATCGTAAAGTAAATAACAAAGTTACCCAAGAGTAAGATTACAAATGAGTAAGAAATCAAGAAGTTATAGTACTTCTTAGAGCCTCCGATCGACCAATGTACCCTAAACCCTTTAAATATTAGTACCAAATGATTTCCTCCTTTTTCGTAGTCCCTCTTAAAAATGGCAGAATTCTAAGTCTTTTGGGATAATAGTAATGGTTTTAATCAAGTTCTTATGGTTTAAGGATTAATTAGTTGAATTATTTCTTTCATAGGGGTGATTAGCGGTGCATTTATGCTTGGAGTAACCCTTAGTAACTGTTAAAAATGTCCGATAATTATAATAGTGGTGAAATGATCAGACTTTGGGTTTAATGATAGTTAAAACTTGATTAAATGCAGCCTTTCCTCTTCCACGTTCACCAGCCGCGTGATAGGGATCCCAACCTACGGTTGAAGAAATTGGCGGATCCATTTTACGTTATCTATGGTAATCCTTCTCATAACCGAATTGGTGTCAAACTACGGCTGGTACAAACCTCATGTTGTTAACGAAACTTCTGTGCACTTTCTGAACCTTGGGTTGGTGATAGAACTTGTGCTACTTTTGCGCGCACCTTTTTCTTTTCTTAATAAGTTTTTTTTTCGCGATTGTGATTCCATCTTTTTGATTCTTCCTTTATGCTCGGGAACATCTATTTCTTGAGTCTTACTTTTTTAAAGTCTTCCTAAGGCTTTGCTTTTGGATGGAATCTTCCTTTTGTGCATATACTCTTGATTTATCAAATTTTCTTTGTCTTTTTATTATTTCCCTTGATTTGGTTGTACCCGAACCTGAATAAATCTTGTATACCTTTTAAGCTTAAACTGTTCATAATACAACCAAACAATATGCAGAAACATATGCAAAATGTGACTAAAATATGTATAAAGTGAGCGTTATCCAATTCTCACACACTTAAGCTTTGCTTGCCCTCAATAAAATCTAGTTCTTTTGAAAAATAGTTCCAATGGCATATCGATCGTGATTCTCAAAAATTCATTAATTATCCTTATAAAAGAATAATTAGCATTTAAGTTTTATATGTGATCATTCTAGACATTATACCCAAATAATGTCAAGAAAGATAACACAACTAAGTGCCTCACAAAAAAGTTTATGGATAGTATAATTCACTAACACTCGTATATTTATGATGAAGGTGTGAATAGATCACTTAACTGCTCAGTCGTGATTTCATGTCATTCTATAGGCTTGTACAACTATCAAAACTAATCCAAAATTGGCGTGAGTGTCAAGTAAATCTATCAAAGAGAGCATTTATTCAGGTAATAATGTTAGGCTTAGGTTTAATATAAGGTATGAGTTAGGCATGGGATTTATTTATAAGTTACTTGTATAAAAATAAAATCAAGTCTAATAACCCAAGTTACTAGTTACAAACGAACCACAAACTCAAAAATGATTATAGCCTATGAGCATCACTTTACACTCCATACTTTGATATATCGATCGATCACCATATGTATTACGTCTTAGCACACTGGTTAATCGATATCTCAAAATACTTCAACTTCCTTCATTTTCATAATAATATAACACATTGGCTATGATTGTCATCACATTTTCCGATAACTTATATTTTTTACCCCACACTTTGGATGATCATACCCCATAAAAATACAAATAAGAAGTAGCTACCTTCGTCTTTGTCGGAACGACATATCTGAAATACAAAGTGTGGCGACTAATAATCTTCAAAAACTCCAACACACCAATAAACTAGCAATCTACCATTAAACTTTGACAAATGGTTAGCTAAGGTTTAAAGTGTAAAATGATTTTGTATTTTCTAGATGTAACAAAGAAAATAATGGCTCAAAGGTTACTCAATTTGCAAAAGTAATCATTGCATAACTGACTTTTGGAATAAGTACTAACGGCTAGTTTATCAGTACTAACTATGCTTATCAGTACTAACTTATAACCATCAATACTAACTTTACCCATCAGTATTATCTCATAGTTTGGAAATTATAATACTGAACCCCAATTTTGAAGGGATTAAGTGTGGTGACAGACACTTAATCAAGGTCGGCCTTACATGGCCTCTGGTTTGGTGAAAACTAATGGTTTCAGGGCTAAGCACTGCCTGTGATGGATAGTCCCATTAAAAGGGCCTTCCTGACATGGTTTCCAGCTCGTGGCAGGTGTTGCCTCCAACACAAGTGTTGGATCCACGGTTGCTCGCTGTTCTATAAGCCAGATGCCCTTGGGCTAGTCACACTATCTGTAAATAGATAGAATGGCAAAGATTAGGTTAGTGCAGAATGAACCTGACTAACTGAAACCATCAATTCATGTTCATTAATATCACAAGATGCCACATAATGCTTTGGCATCACACAATCCATAGTTACAACAAGTTCCATCATGTGGTGGCTTTAAAATGAGCATAAGAAAGAGAACCACATGTGTTGTAACATTAAGTCACAAAACCATATCCATAATGCTTGTGTTATGCCTGAAATGTTAGTCCAAAACCAAGAAAACACAATCCAAGACATTTTCTTGCAAATCCGTATTAACTTTACACAATCAGTATTAACTGGATAACAATCAGTACTAATCACCAGTTTACAAAACTTTACAAAATAGAGAGAGATAAGACATATTATGGATGAAGCATTCCAATACTTATGACCAAGTACTGAAATCTTCCCAAATCAAAAGCTTTTGTTAAAAGATCTACAACATTAAACTCAGTATCAATCCTTTCAACTTGAATTAGTTTCTTTTCATTACAGTCTCTTATAAAGTGATGTCTTATCTCAATGTGTTTAGTTTTAGAATGAAAAATTGGATTTTTGATAATGCATATAGTACTGTTGTTATCAATGTAAATGACAGTGCCCATGAAATTATACCCATAATCAAGAATCTAATTCCGAATCCAGAGAACTTGACCACAGCAACTTGCAGCAGCTACATATTTAGCCTCAGTTGTAGAGTTTGCCACAATGCTCTGCTTCTTACACTGTCATGAAATCAACCTATCACCAAGAAACTGACATCCTCCAGTGGTTGACTTCCTATCAAGACTTGCCCCAGCATAGTCACTGTCAGAGTAAGCTACCAAATCAAAGGGAGAGTCCTTAGGATACCAAAGGCCTAGTTGAGCGTGGACTTTCAGATATCTAAAGATTCTTTTAACTGCATGCAAGTGAGAAAGCTTTGGAGAGACTTGGAACCTTGCACATGCACATACAGCAAACATTATGTCAGGTCTGGAGGTAGTCAAATACATCAATGATCCAATCATGGACCTGTAGAGATGCTGATCTACTTCTTCACCATCAGCATCTGGAAGTAATGGCTTATTATGCTCCATAGGAGTACTTGCAATCTTTGTGTTGTCATTGCCAAACTT
>OU343219.1:76691728-76830715 GCA_910596185.1 Chrysanthemum makinoi | reverse complement strand
TAAAAGCGTTTAGTATTTTTAATCATTTAACTAGTGTAAAATCTTATTTAATTCATAATAAAAAATATAAAGTCTAAAATATAATCTTTTTCTAAAAATTTTCTTTTTCATATAATTACGTAATAAAATTGTTTTTACACTTTAGGAATTTTTATTTCATAAATTTACGTTTTTGCTTGCGCACCGAATTTCGTTACTTTTATAATAGCGTGCGTTTTTCATTTTTAAGCTACGTTTTTAGATAATTTAAGTTTACGTTTTAGTTTAAATAGTTTATTTAAGTCATTTTATTTTATAAATCACAAAAACATCATTGTAAAAATAGTGATAACGTTTATTTAATATATTTTAACTTTTTAATTTCCTTTAATTTGCATTTAAGTCATTTGTAATTTGTAGATCTTTTTCTTTAGTATAATTATTCATCAAAATCCTTATTGATCACTATCCTTAGTGATCATTCTATCATCTGAAGTTGTTTAACACCAATTCATCCTCCGTGGGACTTAACGACCCGGGAATCCACTGTATTCCTCTGATCTTAAATTGCATTTGCTTCTGAGCTGTTTTAAGTTTGTTACGGTTGGCCATTCACAAGTGGCCGGCTTGAGTGATTAAGCTTGACGGTTTGGGACAGATCAAATTGTCTATGAAGACTCTCTGTTTCACACAATGTGGAAAGAGATATTATGTCTTATGAGTCCTACGCATTATCCTTGTGGTATTGCGAGAACATCTGAGTGATATGCAAACATATTCACAATGAAGATGGAAAGCCTTGTAGAGCCAACATCAAACAAGCTCTGGTGGGTGTCATGTGAGATCTATTCAATAGATCAACCATGTGACAACTGAACAGAAACAATGGGGCGAGTCATAATTATGATCAATCTGGTTCAGGTTATGGATTGACGGATACCTTTGAAAAACCGGTCATTGTGCTTAAAATATTTTCTCTACATCGTGTGTATAATGTTTCAAAAATTAAAAGGTGTTTATGATTGCTAATTGATTTTCTTAAAACCTTCGTTGTATTGCAAAAACACTTTATTGAGCAGTACACGATTGTTTTCAAATCTCTTTTCATCAATCAGTGAATCTCATATTATTTGGTTCACTCCTCCCCGTGTTGTCTTCATTGAGGCGTTCGGGTTTGAAAGGCTAGAACAATTTGCGGTAAACCTGTCAAGGAGATTCTTAGGAATCCACTGATCCGAGGCGACTTGTCTATCAATGGGGAACCGTGGGCCGTGTACCTCAATTCAACAAAATTGATCAAAGATACTTTCTTGCGCTTTATTGCTAACTGTTGTATGCAGGTACTCCCTATGTTTGCAGCTGATCAGAATGGAGAGGTCAATCCATAGCAGCATGCTCACACAACACATTCATTTCTAAAGAAATCATGATAAGTGCATCAGCGACTCTGATATTTTCACTCCATGCTTACTGCTTCTGCTTTGCAAATATCATTGAATCACGAAAGCTACGCTACTCGATGAGAATATGTCATGATCGAAATGTGAGCATGTCGGTCCATAATGTCACAACATCACATAATACCAACACCATGAAGGATGAGTCAATATTTATGGTAGTGATGATCTTCCAAGTGGCTCAAAACTCATTATCCGTGGATCGGTTAAAGACCTCCCACTAGAATTATCCAAACATGCGAAACATGAAGAATCAAAGACACGAGCTCTTGAGCAAAAGAACTTAATCAAGAATCCAAGAACAATCTAATGTAATATCTGTTTGTATTCAGTGTAATTTTAGGTGACCTCCCTTAGGGGGAGATTGTTAGGATTTAGTAAATCCAAGTATTAAAGTGTCGGTCACCTCAAGTATATGTAATCGTTAGAAAGCTCGTAGTCGTAGTTATTTTATGTTAAGTAGTATTTAGCTTTGTAACACCGTGGAGGACGGACGGGTCTTTACCCACTGTATGCCTGATCCATAGCCCGGAGGTGGCGATTTGTGTAAGACTATAAATACTCTCTACCTTCTAAGGTAGAGAGTTGGAGCTCATAATAAGATTTTCAATTTCTCTCACTAAGTTCCCAAACCTCTAACTATTTCTCTCTCTAAAACATCATTATGTACGCCTCTTGTGATCATGGTTTGATGTGTTTGTGAAATCCAATATGTTACAAACAGTTTTGCCCTCCTTCAAAGATGGCTAAACTTCTCGGTAAAATCCATCAGTTCGTTCAAGAGAATGAAGAAACATTGTATCAAGCGTGGGAAAGATTCAATGAGCTGCTTTACTGATGCCCTAATCATGACCTGAACAAGCACCAAATCGTCTATGTCCTCTATAGGGGAATTAAAGTAGAAACCCGTGAATTACTCGATTCTCCTAGACCTATTCCGAGCATGACACCAGACCAACCAAGCTCGAGTGTATTCGACGGATTTCTGAACATTGCCATAAATGGCATATGGAGACAGGGTATGGACCAAAGGATAATTTCAATTATAAGGTAATGAAAACATTGACCAAGCAAGAATATAATTATGGTGAAATTTTCAAAAAGTGGAGGCTGGAAAGGGGCAACGAAAGTGAAGCTTGTAAGGTAGAAAACATAAAGAGTGTATTTGGGGCCAAGATTGGAAACAGCTTAGAAAAGATGATACTTGACCATATCGAGGAATCAAGGGAACGAGACGAGAGAATTGAAAAAATGATGAAAAAATTCGTGGAAAACACAGTTTCTTCTCTTAAAACTCATGAAGAACGGATTAAGGGTTTGGAGACGAATGTGAACTTATGCTCGAAAGCCATCACGGATTACCTTGTTGCACGGGAAGAAGAAGTTGTCAACATAGTTGAAACAATCTTTGAAGATCCCACTACCTTCTCTGAGAAGGTTAAACGAAGAATCAGCCAGGAGAAACTCTTACTCCTTGACATTGGAGCTCTCTCGGTAAACATCCCTCTTGTTAATTCCATTAGAACTGACCCTAACAATGTTTTGCAGGAATTAAATAACGATTTCGATGAGACGGTTCAACTTAACGAGAGATGTTCAGCAGTTTTAAGAAATGAACGGCCGCAAAAGGAAAAGATCCCGGTTGTTTCACTCTCCCTTGCTTGATCGGGAGTCCAATATTATGTAACGCCTGCGATCTTGGAGCGAGCATAAGCATAATGCCTCATTCAATATTCCTACATATGGGTATCAGAGATCTTAAACCAGCCAAAATGAAAATTAAAATGGCCGATCGATCCATGCAGTCACCCTTGGGAATCGTTGAAAATGTATTGGTAAAAATAAAAAAAAATCTCTTCCCGGTTGATTTCATGATTCTTGATATTCCCGAAGACAACAGGATACCTATTATTTTAGGAAGACCAATGCTCGCTACTGCCCATGCAAAAGTTGATGTCTTGACTCGAAAATGAACTCTCGAAGCTAATGGGGAAGTTGCTACATTCAGACCTAATGAACTTCTTTCCACCCTTCAAAAGGTTTGCGCGATTGACCCTATAGGCGATTTTGGTGATGCATTGGAAGAGTTTCGTAGTGATCCCCTGAAGACTCCTTCAAATTTTGGCGAGATAGCTTCAGGGAAAGATTTTGATGTGTTTGTCAATTTTGAAGAAGAAGATGACTTGGGAATCAGTGCCGATGATTTCTCTAGTGATGTCGAAATGGTCCATTGGCACAACAACTCACGAAAAGACTTTTCACATTCTGACCAGCCTAAGTTTTATGAGATGGGAACTCAAATCCATCATAGGAACCCCTATTATCTAAAAATTTCATGCAAGATTGGATTCATTGATTTCCATCCATTCATCGACACAAATTCCCCAGTAAACATCATATCGAAAGAGTGCTACAACCAAGTTATGGAAAAAGAACTTAAATATAAAGGAAACAATTTCATAGGGATTATGACAAACATTCATATCTTTGTTGGGACACACTCATTTTTGGTCGATTTTGTGGTTTTGGACGACGTTAGCGCATTCGTGGAATATGGGTTAACCGGGGTAATTTTAGGGAGACCCTTTTAAGAACTGTCTGGGCTAGATAAAAATGAGAAGGAAGGACTAGTATGGTTAAAGATTGGCGAAGATAAATCAGTTTTTAAAATGCCAAGGACTGTTAAGAATTTTTAAAATTGGACTAAGAAGCAGTTAAGCCATGCCCAGCCACTGCTCGACATTAGTGATAAAGATAAGGCCAAGGGTATTGACCACCCTTACCAAAAGATCAAGAATTTTTACTTGGGGTGTTTAGAACTGGGGGTGGACTACAAGCGGGAGGAGAATCTGATCAGTTCGATTCAACGTGGAGATTGCCATATCCACTAAATGACAAACAAGCACTTCTAGCCCCATGGCCTTGAGTCTAACTTAAAGACTCGTAAATAAAGAAAAATGCTCTTTCGGGAGACAACCCAAATTATCCATTTCATTTGTTTTATTTCCATTTCTGTTGGGTTTTGTGTTTTTAACCAATTTTTCAGGAAAACGGAGAAAAGTTGTTGTGGCATGCTGAACGGGACCTTATCTGTCCATAGTTGCGACGTAACTCATTCTTATGGTTACGCCGTAAAATACTTTTTGCAGTAGTTCTTCTCAGAGCATTACCAATTACGGCGTAATCCCACTCAATGGTTACGCCGTAGCTACACTCCTTTAGCGTATGCCAGGTTTTGCATTAATTACGGCGTAACTCCTTATAAGAGTTACTACTTAACTATCCTCTGTAACACTTATTTCTTTTTAAACACAATAACCTTGTATTAGTTTTTAAATGAACTTTGTAGGTATGTTCCCTGTAAGCCCTCACGAGACTACACTCGTCCACTTGGGACACCAAGTGGTTTAAAAGGCTTGTTATATAGGCTAAATGCAACCGTGATTCCTATGAAAGTGAGTTAGGTTTCTTTTTCATTTTTCTTTTTTGTTTTTTGTTAGAATTATGCTTGTTAGTAGTGTGATTTCAGGGATTGTAGTTTGCTCGTGGATGCTTATGCAAAGGCACGATTCTTTTCGTGAGCCTTCTTTCTTTTTGGAGCAAATTTCAGGGACGTTCTCGCTCTAATTCTACTTTTCTCTTCACCTTTATTTAACACTTAGTACAAAAAGGACTTTGTACATTTCAAGTGGGGGGACGGGAGTATAATTGTCTCTTGAACTTTATTTTGCCCTCGTTTTTCTAGTTTATTTTGAAAATTTATGCCATTTTTTAAATTTTGACATGTTTTTCTTAACCTAACTAGATTAGACCTTAGCCGAGCACATTATAACCCTTGATATTATATGGTAATATTAGCCTTATCCGTTTTCAAATTTTTACCCCAAATCCACCAAATTATGAGTGTGCCGGTAGCTTGTAAACTTTAGAACTTGGCCTTTGCATCATTCGAGACCATAGACGAGGTATGTTTAGTTAGCTCGATGTATTTGGACTTTTCAGTTTAAGAAGGCAGTATTATAGGATTATCACCCAAATAGCCTATCATTGTGTGTCTATCGATTAGTCACCTCGACTTCTCAACCCCCATGTTAAACCTTTTTTTGCACTCACCTTTAGTGCAAGATACCCCTAGATACACCCATCTGAGCCATTCCTTTCATTTTGTTCACCCAACATATTGTTTCGTTACACCCTTACACCTTAGCCTACCTTGTAGTCTTTATTTGTAATTGGGAAGTCATAATTTGCCTAAGTTCAAGGTTCAAGTGGAAAGGTTCGGTAATCACGCTTTCGTCGACGACATTTTCTTAAAGATCATTGAAGACCCCCCAATTTCTCATTGTTCATCTCAAGTGGAGGGATCATATGTTTAGTTGTTATGTTTGTTGAAATAAAAAATATTAAAAAAAAGAAAAAAAAAAGAAAAATGTTATTGTTATTTATTTGATTGTAAAGTGTGAAGTTATAAGCACTATGTTATGAGCTTATTATAGATTTAGTATCGAGGAGGCCACCTCGGTCACTTTGAAGAATGGAGTTGGTAATGTGCCCATCATGACGTCCTCTAATGGCACATTGATATGTGCTTAAACACATATCTTTTATTTATCAAAAACAGACCCAAAATAACCAAGAAAGAGCCGTTTATTGTTAATATTTGCGTGTTTCTTGAGTTTTTGCATGTGCAGGAACGGATATGACAAAACAGACAAAAGAAAGCCAAAACCGAAGAAAACCGAGCACGAGAGAAAGAAGAATGCTAAAAGCCGAGGCTGAGAAAGGAATTTTGAGTTTGGACAATAAATTCTCAAAATGGCAGCTTTAGTCCCTGAAGATTCAGAATTGTCATGTTTGGTCCTTGGAATTTTCAAAAACGGCAAATATGGTCTTTGAATTATTGAAGATTATCAAGAAAGGCCCTTGGATAAATTTTAGAAATTACAAGTTTGGTCCTTGAGAAATCAGATTCTTCACCTTTAGTCCTTATGTTAATTTTTGGATCCAATGCAAGTCCTAAACTAATACTATCACAACTTGAGGCCCAAAATAAACCAAAGCCCAAACCATATCCACCCTTTACCCGGTCCAGCTAAACAATACCCAACCCATTTCCCGGTTTATTTACCCGGTTTACCCACTATCCACCCACGGTCAATACCCATCTCACCTTAGTCAAAATAACATAAAAAAAACTCACCCTTACCAGAAACGCGCCCAAACCTGTATAACCCCATCCTTTTACTGTTTCACCACTGATTCCCCATTTACCCTGATCAAGGCTAAATTCACCCAACTTAAGTGATTCTTCTAGAAGCGACAACGTGTCGAGGGTGTGACTCACAAGATAGCCAACGTGTACAAATGGAGGCATTTGATTGGGCAAAACACCTCACAAATATGATCTAAGGGCTCTGATTTGATAAGATGACGAGATGAAGAATCTAAGGCTGAGATTAGACATCTAGGAGCTTCTGAAAGGCATCCCAAGCCTCCTCATCGGCTATAAAGACCCCTCACATCCACAGATTTCACTTGTCCAATTTCTTATGTAATTAGAGAAATTTTGGCCTTTAATTTCTTGCCATTTAAATGTTTTAGTAGTGTAACAAGCTCACTTTCATTGTTATTCAATTTCAGGTTTTGTATGTTCAAAAGTTATTAATGAGAATTTAGTTTAAATTGCCTTTTCATTTTGTCTTAAATTTCTGAGTTTACCAGTTATAAGCTCATTTCCATCTGTTTTTATAAGCTCATATAAGCTTTTACAGCTTATGTGAGTTTGCTTTAGTTTAAAACCTGCTTCAATTCTCATTTTGTGCAAAAAGTCAAGAAAAGTCAAAACGGGTCAAATTGAGAGTCAAACTCAGTTTGATAATCAAGAGTAGTTCTTAAACTGTTTTGTAATAAGGTTTTTGATCAGCAGAAGTCTAAGTTTTACACGTTTAATGTTCTTATTTTGAAATAAGTTTTTAAAAGTAGTGTTTGGATTATGAATGTTTCATGAGTTTAATCATTTTGGTAAGTAAAATTCGAGTCTATTGAGCTTAGAAAATAGTTTTCAAACTCCTTCAATCATAATTTTGTGGTCTCCAGTGATTTGTTAAGTTTTCATCATCATTTTCATAATTTGTCATAAGTCTACTTTCTGCCAAATCAGTCCTGTTCATCTTTGGATTTCAGGATCATAATCACTTCTAAAGTTTCATTAGATCAGTTTTTCCAGTAGTTTAATCACCCTAGTTTGCATGTTTACAGTTTGCATTTCCTTTAGAGACCTTTTGTGTGCCTTAATTTGAACTTGAAAGTCCTTATTATGCTTATTTGAATCTGTCATGTCCTGCACTTGAGTATTTTGTTCCTTATCACATAGTTTATAAGCTTGAATCGAGTATCCTTTTATGATATAATCTGATTTGTGATGTTCCTTATAGCTTATTGATTAGTTGTGATTTGAGATGCCTTTTAGAGTCCCTTAGGAGCATTTAGATTAGCTTATTTAGGTATGCTAAATTCCCTTTTCTTCCATAGCTGTTCTTCATCAGATAACCAATTGTCCCAAGTAGCTTATAGTTTTGATTTTTAATTTCTTCATTCTAGATCCTTAGAAGCTGAAATTCTGGATTATAGCACTTTGGTAGGTTGTTGATAACATGGTGATTTTAGCTTATTTTTGTGATTTTTCTAGATAGCTTATTTTGGTGCTTAAAGTAGGCGCTGAAGGGTCGTTTGGCATTTGATAGCTTGAAACTGAGTTGTGCCTCTTTGCTTACTTCTTGTGCTTAATGAGGTCTAATACAGTAGCATTAGCTTATTTCCAGATAGTATAGGTTAGACTTAGCCTTAGGTAGCTTATGGTAGCTTATAGTTAGCTTTAGCTTATTTCCTTTAAGCTTTTTCATACAGATTCATGCCCAAATCATAGTTCTTGTGCTCCAAAATCATTTTTGTTAATTTTCCCTAGTTCTCTATTTTATTTTATAATATTCTGGAAGTTTTCATAATTTTCACTGTTCATTTGCTATTTTTCTGCATTTTATATCATTTTCTAGCATTTTTAATTAGCATTTAATCCAAATAATTCAGAAAATGTTCAGAAAAATGTAATTTCAATTTTCCTAGTGTTAGAAAAATCAAAAAGTGATAAAAAGTATTTTTCCAGATTTTTCTTAGATTAAATAGTATTTTCTAGCCTTTTAATTAGTTTTAAAGAGTATTAAATTCATAATAAATAGAGAAAAAGTCATAAAAATGTGATTCCAGTTCTGAAAATTCTTTTTAGTTATTTAAGATTTTTGAAAAATAGTTTTGTAGTTTTCTTGCATGTTTTCCTAATTTTTAGTATTTTAGCTCTATTTTAAATGTTTAAAATTAGTTTTTAATTCAAATAAATTCTAGAAAATTCCTAAAAATTAGTTTTAATTCTTAAATAGTTTTCAAATTGCATTTTTAGTTTAAAAATATTTTTAGATCATTTTTAGGACTTAGAATAGACGTAGTTGCATTTTATTTTCGTTTCATTTATTACGTTTTAGTTTTATTCGCGTATTTAGGATTCCCCGTAGTGTAATTTCCCTTTTATGCTTCCCTTGCACCGTAGTTTAGAAAACTTCAATTTATCCCCTTTTCCCATTCAAATCCCGATAATCGCGACGTGAGTTGGAAATTCCATTCAACCCTCGTTCGGAACGATCTCGGTGCTCAAACCTAACACGTTTGAGTTACCCACATACTACACTTCTATTATTGATCTATTATTGATCTTTCAATTTTTTTGTGCGGAACGTTTTTATTCCGTCATTTGAAGATAGTGAAGTTTCCGGGAGTGTTTACAAAACCATAAAAGTATTAATTGTTCGTCGGCTCACGTTGCCCTTAATCCCACCTTTTGGAAGGGCGTGGACGTGAAGGTTACCAAGGTTTTCTTAATTATAAAACCCAAAAAGATTTTCCTTTTCAAAATTTGTTTTAAGAAAGATTAATTCTCATGGAGTCTCAAAATTTCTTTCAACCTTATTGCTTTAATTGTAGAGACTTATTAAAAGATGATTCAATTTGAAAAAGGGTGTGGATTTTATCGCGAATCTTGTATGTGTTGCCCTTTGGAAGAACTCCAACCGAGGACGTTTCCATCAATTTTGAAGAAAGATTTGAGCAACATCAAAACAACATTGAAAGTATGTGTAGAACTCTCTTAAGTCTGATTCAAGCTCGACAATGTGTTAATGAAGAAACCATCCAAGTTACGGAAGTCAATCACACTATTCCAGAGCTACCCAAAGAATCCACCGAGGATTACGGAGACGATTTCTTTGAACGTCGTGTTTTTCTTAACAACGTTGAAAAATTTGAAGCCTTGTCGAAAATTTTGAAACATACGACTGATGAACCCTCAATTCCTACTCCCTCTCCGGTGAGGGAGATGGAACATGTTTCTGAACCCGAGGTGATTTCCGTTTGTACTCTCAACTCAAATTCCAAGAAGTCTAGAATCGATCCTAGTCTTTCCCGATTCACTGTTAAGAGTTGGTCGAGTTACAACAACACGAAACTACATTATGAGCTTAAAACGATTTCTCAAAAAGAACCGGAGACCACAACGGAAGTGGTGGAAATTGCTAGCTCTCAGAGCACACTACTTGTCCCACCTCCGGATTCTTTTCCCTCTCTTATTTCTGAGCCTTTAATTTCCGACCCTTCCCCTTCTCTCACGCCGATTGAGAGAAGTGACGTCGTTTTGGAAGAGGTCGATAATCATATTTCTACGGACATTGTTGAACCCGTTGACTCTCTCATAATGGGGGATGAGCATCTTAGTACTATTCCGGAAACGGAAGTGTCTAATGTTGAGATCCTTATCCCAATCCCAAGAGAGTCTGGGGTTGTTGTTGATATTTGTGATGAGCCTTCTCTTGATATTTCTAACGATCATGATGAGATGTTCTCCGATTCCGATGATGATTCTTATGGAGACATCGATTTTGTCGACGATTTACCGTCTGAGCCCGTCAACATAGAAGAAGAAAACGATTTTGAGCCAGAAGAGGAAGAGATTGAGCCCGATGATATAGAGATCGAGGATGAAGCATTACGAGAAACATTGTTGAATGTTAATCGTCTCATTTCCAAGATTGAAGCCCTTAACGATAATTCAAGTTCGCCTCCTATCTCCGTTAAAGATAGCGATTTCTTGCCCGAACTTGAGACTTTCCAATTTGATGAAGAGATTAGTGGCAGTCCCACTATTGTCAATGTTTATCCTCCGATTCTTAAGCGATTCTACTTCGAGGTTGATTTGACCAAAGTTTTGAATGAGATTTCCGATACTCCGGCGAATGACCCGATTATTGAGGATGCTATTGATGACCCAATACCACCGGGTATTGAGGATGTTGTGAATGATCCTGATGAGGATATGGTTATTCTTGATGGTTATCTTGACTCTTCTCTCTTTGATGAGTCCACCATCCTTTATCCCGTTGAGCCGACATGTGAAGACAAAATCTTTAAACCCGGGATATGCATTGATGAGCCTTTTGTTAAAATCATTTCTGGAGATAAGGATCCTCGGATGGATGCCTTCATTTGTGAGCCTAAACCTCTTATCTTTTACCATGAGCTCCCGTCTTCTTTGGAGTATTCTCTTATCGATCCGTCATCCTTTCGTCCGCCCGCAAAACCACCGGATGATGGATCGATCTTTCATATGCCGTATGTGAGTTTGGGAGGGGTTATTCCGTATGTGCTGGAGCCCGACATTTTCTTTCCCTCCCAACCCACCCAGTCTCATTCTTTCGGGAATGAGGACACCGTTTTTGACCCTGGTATCTCTACCATTTTCTTCCCCAAGGACAAATGAATTCGGGGACGAGTCAGGCTAGCGACTCGGTGAAGAAAAACAGTAGCACTTCGTGGGAGGCACCCCATGCTTATCTCTATCTTCTTTTTATTTTCTACTAATAAGTGACGTGAAGGGGTTAGCCTCTTTGATTTCTCGTGTTTGGTTGTTTGTGATGTTGTGTAGGATTTTCCCGATATGAAGACTCTCGTGCTTGAAATTTGTCTTTTCTTCTCTCGAGTTTCATGATCGTTGCTGATGGAAATCCGATATCCGAAATCTTATCGACTAACGTTTATCTTTTAGCATACTTAATAAACGGCTTTTAGATTTTCGTTGATACCCTTGCTTTTAAACATTGAGGACAATGTTTCGTTTTAGTCTGGGGTAGGGTAATCTTCGATTTGATTTGACCGCACTTGCTTATTTTTGTCGTGTACTCTTGCAACCCCGTTTTTCCTTAGAAAATGAAAATTTTGTGCAAAATTGTGAAAAATTTAAAAATTTTGAAGCTTTTGTTAAGTCTTTTTGATTGAAAAGTTTGCTAGTCTCTTAGACAAGAAGCTATAAAATGCGAATTCGAGCTCAAAAAGCCAAGAATTTGCAAGTTTCCCTGAGTGATTTTAAATATGCATTACTTAATTTCATTTAGACAAAGCATTTGCTAAGTTAATATATGTTTTGACACCTTGTTGACTTTCAGCTGGTGAGAGTAGGAATAGAATTCTGACTTGACCGGCGTGTTGAGCCCTAGCTTGTTCCCTTAACCATAGATAATCTAAAAATTATCGGCTAAGCATCCGCGGATCTCATTATTTGGGATTTTAAATTTGCGGAGATCGAGAAATGATAGAGTTACTTATGAGTTTAGATGCTAAGCGTGGAGTAGCTGGTTCTCTTTAGAGCCCATCGAAGGAACTTATGGCTTTTTGTTCCCACAAAATTGTTTCACCCCATATATGCTGATAATAATTAGAGATGTTGAGTTTTTGGCGATAGTTAGTTCTTTATTCTTCTTTAGAGAATCCTTGCTCATGAGAGTTGGGTACACATCAAGGTACTGTCAGTGTTGCGGTGTAATAGACAACTGATTCCTGATAGTTTGCTGCTATTGTTTCTATTGTTATAAAAGCCGTAGGGTTTGGAGTTTGGCACAAAAATTAACATGAAATAAAGCCCAAATGTTTTAAAATTAAAAATCCAAAGCTATAAAAGTTGTCATGGACTTCTATAAAAGCAGAGGAAAATCCAAAGTCATAAAAAGACTTCTGATAAAACGGTAATCCCGTTGAGTTAGTAGTTTAAAAGACCAAGGGCCTAAATTGCAAAAAATTCAAATGTGCTGAAATAGTGTTAAGCCAAACTTCGGATCCGGGAGATGTCTAAATAAAGCTTCTATCTCTGGACTCGTAGATGAGTTGTCTCGGTCGCCATAAAAAGGATATTCTCCCTAAATCGTGTGAAATTAGGACCTTGATGTGGACCTCATTTTTGTGTGCAGTGGTTTTCGAGGGAAGATGGATAACTAATTAGCGACTTAGCTTTATATCTTTATCGGAATAAAAGTTATCGAAACGAGAAACTTGAAGAAATTCATTTCTCACCAAAAATAAAAAAATCTAGAGGAAAATAGGAAAATGGGAGCAAACAGTAATTACACAAGTAACTTCCATGGGTAGTGTTAGCATCTAGACTCATATTTAACAATGATTTCGATTTTACGCTTAGTTTGGGGACTTGTGAAAAATCAGGGACGATGTATTCTATCCGTATGGTCACTTCACGCTGTGTTGTGTTTCCTACTCCGTGATCCTAACGTGTCGTTTGAAAAATGTTGGAGTTATTGATCGACATGAAAGTTCAACAAACCGTCACTCATAATCAGAATGTGCTTAATCGTAATATCTATATGTGAAACAAAAGGTAAACGGGGCGTTTTTAGAATTAAGGGTTCTTAATCTCTTTTGAGGAATCTTTGCTACTTCTTCATAGGTTTAGTAGAAAGAGATTGAAATCCTTGGTTTTAGAACCGTGAGTTGATTGCATTGCGTGGGGACACGACAATGGTCTCGTCTGGGGTATTTTGATATGTGCTTAAACACATATCTTTTATTTATCAAAAACAGACCCAAAATAACCAAGAAAGAGCCGTTTATTGTTAATATTTGCGTGTTTCTTGAGTTTTTGCATGTGCAGGAACGGATATGACAAAACAGACAAAAGAAAGCCAAAACCGAAGAAAACCGAGCACGAGAGAAAGAAGAATGCTAAAAGCCGAGGCTGAGAAAGGAATTTGCGAGTTTGGACAATAAATTCTCAAAATGGCAGCTTTAGTCCCTGAAGATTCAGAATTGTCATGTTTGGTCCTTGGAATTTTCAGAAACGGCAAATATGGTCTTTGAATTATTGAAGATTATCAAGAAAGGCCCTTGGATAAATTTCAGAAATTACAAGTTTGGTCCTTGAGAAATCAGATTCTTCACCTTTAGTCCTTATGTTAATTTTTGGATCCAATGCAAGTCCTAAACTAATACTATCACAACTTGAGGCCCAAAATAAACCAAAGCCCAAACCATATCCACCCTTTACCCGGTCCAGCTAAACAATACCCAACCCATTTCCCAGTTTATTTACCCGGTTTACCCACTATCCACCCACGGTCAATACCCATCTCACCTTAGTCAAAATAACATAAAATAAAAACTCACCCTTACCAGAAACGCGCCCAAACCTGTATAACCCCATCCTTTTACTGTTTCACCACTGATTCCCCATTTAACCTGATCAAGGCTAAATTCACCCAACTTAAGTGATTCTTCTAGAAGCCTGACAACGTGTCAGAGGGTGTGACTCACAAGATAGCCAACGTGTACAAATGGAGGCATTTGATTGGGCAAAACACCTCACAAATATGATCTAAGGGCTCGATTTGATAAGATGAGATGAAGAATCTAAGGCTGAGATTAGACATCTAGAGCTTCGAAAGGCATCCCAAGCCTCCTCATCGGCTATAAAGACCCCTCACATCCACAGATTTCACTTGCCCAATTTCTTATGTAATTAGAGAAATTTTGGCCTTTAATTTCTTGCCATTTAAATGTTTTAGTAGTGTAACAAGCTCACTTTCATTGTTATTCAATTTCAGGTTTTGTATGTTCAAAAGTTATTAATGAGAATTTAGTTTAAATTGCCTTTTCATTTTGTCTTAAATTTCTGAGTTTACCAGTTATAAGCTCATTTCCATCTGTTTTTATAAGCTCATATAAGCTTTTACAGCTTATGTGAGTTTGCTTTAGTTTAAAACCTGCTTCAATTCTCATTTTGTGCAAAAAGTCAAGAAAAGTCAAAACGGGTCAAATTGAGAGTCAAACTCAGTTTGATAATCAAGAGTAGTTCTTAAAATGTTTTGTAATAAGGTTTTTGATCAGCAGAAGTCTAAGTTTTACACGTTTAATGTTCTTATTTTGAAATAAGTTTTTAAAAGTAGTGTTTGGATTATGAATGTTTCATGAGTTTAATCATTTTGGTAAGTAAAATTCGAGTCTATTGAGCTTAGAAAATAGTTTTCAAACTCCTTCAATCATAATTTTGTGGTCTCCAGTGATTTGTTAAGTTTTCATCATCATTTTCATAATTTGTCATAAGTCTACTTTCTGCCAAATCAGGTCTGTTCATCTTTGGATTTCAGGATCATAATCACTTCTAAAGTTTCATTAGATCAGTTTTTCCAGTAGTTTAATCACCCTAGTTTGCATGTTTACAGTTTGCATTTCCTTTAGAGACCTTTTGTGTGCCTTAATTTGAACTTGAAAGTCCTTATTATGCTTATTTGAATCTGTCATGTCCTGCACCAGTGAGTATTTTGTTCCTTATCACATAGTTTATAAGCTTGAATCTGAGTATCCTTTTTATGATATAATCTGATTTGTGATGTTCCTTATAGCTTATTGATTAGTTGTGATTTGAGATGCCTTTTAGAGTCCCTTAGGAGCATTTATATTAGCTTATTTAGGTATGCTAAATTCCCTTTTCTTCCATAGCTGTTCTTCATCAGATAACCAATTGTCCCAAGTAGCTTATAGTTTTGATTTTTAATTTCTTCATTCTAGATACTTAGAAGCTGAAATTCTGGATTATAGCACTTTGGTAGGTTGTTGATAACATGGTGATTTTAGCTTATTTTTGTGATTTTCCTAGATAGCTTATTTTGGTGCTTAAAGTAGGCGCTGAAGGGTCGTTTGGCATTTGATAGCTTGAAACTGAGTTGTGCCTCTTTGCTTACTTCCTGTGCTTAATGAGGTCTAATACAGTAGCATTAGCTTATTTCCAGATAGTATAGGTTAGACTTAGCCTTAGGTAGCTTATGGTAGCTTATAGTTAGCTTTAGCTTATTTCCTTTAAGCTTTTTCATACAGATTCATGCCCAAATCATAGTTCTTGTGCTCCAAAATCATTTCTGTTAATTTTCCCTAGTTCTCTATTTTATTTTATAATATTCTGGAAGTTTTCATAATTTTCACTGTTCATTTGCTATTTTTCTGCATTTTATATCATTTTCTAGCATTTTTAATTAGCATTTAATCCAAATAATTCAGAAAATGTTCAGAAAAATGTAATTTCAATTTTCCTAGTGTTATAAAAATCAAAAAGTGATAAAAAGTATTTTTCCAGATTTTTATTAGATTAAATAGTATTTTCTAGCCTTTTAATTAGTTTTAAAGAGTATTAAATTCATAATAAATAGAGAAAAAGTCATAAAAATGTGATTCCAGTTCTGAAAATTCTTTTTAGTTATTTAAGATTTTTGAAAAATAGTTTTGTAGTTTTCTTGAATGTTTTCCTAATTTTTAGTATTTTAGCTCTATTTTAAATGTTTAAAATTAGTTTTTAATTCAAATAAATTCTAGAAAATTCCTAAAAATTAGTTTTAATTATTAAATAGTTTTCAAATTGCATTTTTAGTTTAAAAATATTTTTAGATCATTTTTAGGACTTAGAATAGACGTAGTTGCATTTTATTTTCGTTTCATTTATTACGTTTTAGTTTTATTCGCGTATTTAGGATTCCCCGTAGTGTAATTTCCCTTTTATGCTTCCCTTGCACCGTAGTTTAGAAAACTTCAATTTATCCCCTTTTCCCATTCAAATCCCGATAATCGCGACGTGAGTTGGAAATTCCATTCAACCCTCGTTCGGAACGATCTCGGTGCTCAAACCTAACACGTTTGAGTTACCCACATACTACACTTCTCTATTATTGATATCTTTCCCGAGCGAATCACACATCTACCTAGGTATTATCATGATCCGGTTTCTTAACTTCGAAACTTGAAATTTGGATGAACGGTAAGTGGTGATGACTTGGTTATAGATTTAGACTATTTGCTGGATTTTATTTTACACCAATTTTATCCCATGTCTTATCCTACCCTTTAGTCATGAAGCGTGTCTAGGTGATGCAGCGAGCAATCTTTGGTGTCTTGGCCATGGATTTGGTCATGTATCATTGATTTTGTCCACTTCGCCGTGACATGTTAGTAATGACGACTCACCCTTAACCTTTGTCGTGTCTACTCATATTGCCTTCGAGAATTGTTTAGCCCTTAACTCTAGTGGTGGAGATTTGTGTAACCGCCAAGCTTATGATAGAATACATGCTATGACTATGCGTTGAGTGATCACCCCGAAATTAACACTTAGAATAGTTGAGAGATTTGAGTGTTTTGTTCCCATTTTGTGAGGTGTTCGGCTTTGTTTTATTATAGCATAAGGGATTTGTAAACTTATATTTTCCAGGTATTGGGAGATATCTTTTTAGGAATCTATCTAATAAGGTCTACTTGAGGGCAAGTAGAGTTCAAGTGGGGGGATATTTGATAACTTCAAATAATCATGAATATTAAGTGTCAATTTCCCCTGTAATGCTCGTATATTATATCATTTATATGGATTTACGCTTGTTTTCCTCTATATTTCACTTTCAGTTAAATTGTGAGCATTGGAGCTAATGAGACGCGGATTTGGAGAGTTTATTGAAGATATATGATAGTATGCTCATTTTGAAGATGTTATGGCGTAAATCTCCTCTTACATTACGCCGTAACAGAAGCGGGACTCAGAAAACTAACTCAACTAAAGTTTACGGTGTAACTCCATCCTAAGATTACGCCGTAACTTATTAGGTTAACTGAGGTTCAGCGCCGCTGCAAGCTACGCCGTAACTCTTATCACAACTACGGCGTAACCATGATTTATTGAAGATACGGCGTAACTCTTTCCTGACGTTACTCCGTAACCAACTTTTCCAGAGCAAATTATGAAGAATTGGATGTTGTGGCGTAACTCTCAACTTAAGTTACGCTGTAACCAGATCTGGCCTATAAATACCGCCCAAATTCCAGGATTTCTATTCATTCACTTCACACACCAAATCAGAGAACGTGGGTAGAAGGTTGAAGGCAGATCTTAGGGAGCATACGGCGCCATCTCCAAGGGAGAAATCACTCCCCTACGATAAGTATTAGCATTTTATCATTTATTTACTTTCAATTCATGTATTTCGTTATGTTAAACATTGAATTGATTGTTTTAGTTAATATGAGCGGCTAAGCACCTCTGGTGCTAGCCTAGTTATGATTCCTTAATAGTTTTGTTTATGTTTACATTGCTTCCGTATAATTGTTTCAAGTGTATGCATGCATAGTTTGTTGGTAGCTACCCTTGTTTCGGTAGTTTTGAATGGCGGTAGTGGCTAGTTACTTAGGAGATATGACCAACTGACCCTAAGTAGTTAGACTGAGTGGGAAGGGTAAGAATTGACCAACTGAGGACCCTTTTTCGCTTGTGCGATTTGACCAACTGATCACCTACCGTTTGGATGAACTTAAGAAGTTAGGGATGAGTGTTTAAGATGTTAGTGTTCGGGCACTCATTGTTATGAATCTTGCATGTAGCGGTACTTAATGACTTGGCTTAGGGGACTAAAACCAACTGGACTTTCGAGGGGTCACCCGATGATCTCCGGTGGAAACCTTTGCTGATAGGTTAGGACGAACTGACCAAATGCAGTCCTAGCGACTTTTACCCCCACTTGAAGCAATTGAAAGTAATTAAACGTGAACTTAACATGATAGGATGAGTAACTAGATTAGCACACTTCTCCTATATTGATCACAACCCTCGCCTTTATTTGCTTTCTTTATTTTATTTTCTTGTCTTTAGTTATTAATTAATCATTTCAACCTTAAAATATGTGACACCTAGAATTAATTAAAATCCGCACACATAGCTCTTGGGACTATCTCGGTTTTACCGAATACTACACAACACACGACCGGGTACACTGCCCGTTAGTGCATTAAGGTATACCATAGGTATAACGAGACAATATAAATATTAAAATATGGTTAGTAAAACCTGCATCATACATGCTCCCTTATGTTTATATGTGCGTTATTGATTGTTCCTAACTAGAAATAATTATCTTCATATGTTTTAAGAAAAATTTCAGGATTCAGAAAAGTCCTCGGGGGTCAAAAAAAGACATTGTCCAAAATTCTGCACTGGATGGATCAGACGGATCCAAATTTTTGGTTTCGTTCGTTATATTTTTTGGTGCCGCCGTTTCTGCACTAGTAGACCAGACGGACCCAAAATTTGGGATCCATCTGTGTAAATTTTTGGTACCGTGGGATCCCCAGGTAAGTTGCTGAATTTCGCTCATTCCCGCATTCTAATTTACCAAAATTTGTTTCTAGGATAGTTTTTACTGCTTTTTATTCATATTAGAACTAGTTTAACTTACTTAGACATATAGGATATCCATTTCCCACCAAAATTCAAAAATTCCCAATATTCACCCAAGGAACCCTTTTTTATAAAGGAAGGAACCAAAATGTTGGTTCCTTGAAATCCGTGGATGATCTAAACTTCAAGATTTTGCAATCATTAGGACCCATTTATTGCATATCTTGGTTTTTTTACTCAAACCTTCTTGTATGGCGTGACTTAGATGATATGAGATGCATTAAAACTCTTCCAAATCATTAGAAAGCACTTCACTTGTATGGCTTAACATCAAATCAAACACAATTCTCCATAATCTCATGATCCTATAAATTAAGAACCTCAAAGATGATCATCCTCACACCTCAACAATTTCTTTCTTTTTCTCTTAGAACAAGCTTAAGCAAAAATGACAAAGTCATCCACATCATCCCCATCAAACAAACCATGTAAGAAAACCGCAAGAATAAGTGTTAGACCTTGTTGTTTCGTAAACCTTAGCTCCTACTCCGAATCATCACCTCTAACCATTTCATCCCCAATAAGAGATGAAAACTTCCTTACTCTAAGTACTCCAACACCACCTCAAAATTCACCTATTATCATCACCACTCCACCACCTACTAAAACACCAATTGTCACATCTCCACCACCGGCTCCAATCCAAACATCCAAATCACCGTCACCACCAAAATCTCCAAAGCTATTACCTTTAGAGCTATTCTCAACTCCAACAACATCTCCAAACCCATTCTTAGAAGACTTAGAAGACCTACCTCCTAGGCCCGCAAATCCACCTCCCCTTCCATCATTCGGTACCATTGAGCGAATCGCTCATGAACCACCACGACCATCATTTGAACCAAACGGCCCTTTGAAACCTAGGCCTTGTCTCTTCTACCCAATCTATAATGACATTCATGGACCATTGTATGGAGACCATGCTCTACCACCTACATCCTTGTCTCCTCATATTGATGAAATTGATGAATCTATATGGGAAGATCACCTACAATCCCATGCGGAGATACAAGCATAACTAGAAAACTTCCAAAACTTCTCTAATATGGTGGATTCTCACCTAAGTGAGGCTATGCAAATGCAAAATGCTTTGCTTTCCTCCCTCATCACTCCATCAAACACCAACAACACTTCCACCAATCCACCACCACCTAGTAATGATCCTACTTTCCCACCTAGACACGGTTGCTCAAATTGTGAACGCACTGCTCATCTTAGCGAACAAACCCAGATCATGATCCACGAGCTACAAGATGAGATGATGTTCATCCTCAATCACATCCTTGAGCGTATCAACGCTCTTTCTCACCCACTTCCTCAATAGGATGGTTCTAGATATTTCTTTAGGATTTTTTTATTTCTATGTTATTTTTTTTTTCTATAATTTTTTTAAGTTATTTTTATAATTTTTAGGATTTCTTTATGTATCAACAAATCCATTGTGTTCCATTTTATGACTTCTAAAGTCATAAAAATTTAACAAATGAATGATGTTTTTTATATGGTTGTTGGTTATTACTTGTTGGTTGGAATGACTTGTATAATTGTGATGATGATTGTTACTAACCTTTCTTTTGTAGCTTTTCTCAATCCATGTATCCTTCTTTTGGCACCCAATTAAGGGGGAGCATTGGCCAAGGGGGAGAAAATGGCTCGGGCTCATTGCACTTTCCGCCTCGCCTCTTCTTTTTGTTTCGACAAAAAATGGGAGAATATTATTGAACTTGACCATTGACTTTCAAAAAGTCAACATCATGCTTTGACTTTCAAAAAGTCAAAATTTTTAAAAACCAAGTAATTGGATAAACTTGTCATAAGATCAAATAAGCTTCTTATTGTCAACTTTATCTAACTATCTAGTTCTTCCAAGTTCAAATTAATCTCATATTTTTATAACTCTTGTACAACTTTACATCTTTGATAAAAATAAAATTTATGTTTTATCCTCAACAAAAAGAGGGAGATTGTTAATACAAATATCGTCATTAAACGTTATTTATATTTTATGATCTTTACCTAGTTTTGTTAACGGCAAAAGTAAATTTCATTTTTGTAAAGTATAAAGCTTGTCAAGATTAATAGATATTAAAACAAGCTTTCCTTTAATAAAGTCTTCATCACTTAAGCATTTACATCTTATCACATTTTGATTAGTTATGTATCAATTAACTTTGATATCTTTCTAAACCATAATGTGCATCAACATTTTTAGAACAAGTATGTTTTAGTTTCTCAAACACAACATTACATATGTATTTACTTTTAACATATTAATTCTAAAAATAGAAAACAACATATTACATCATGGCTTGCATCACATTGGAAATCTTTAGAATATTTCGTAGAATATTTTGTTTAGATTTGGACTCTACATATCTTATATGATCTTGGTTAGATTTGGGTAATCTTGAAAAGATTTTTGTGATCTTTACTGTCAGACCAATGGAACCAAAAATTAACAAGGGCGGAACCTTTTTTTTGGTTCAGTGGTCCGTGGCCACTGCTATTCATTTGGCCTATAAATAGCAAGCCAACCCAAGTTGTTTTCACATCCCTTCTTAGCATAAAAAACATACATTCTCTCATTCTATTAAATCTAACTGAGTTTTATTTCATTCTAGTGATTATCTTTTGTAGCAAAGAAGATCAAGACATAATCAAGCTTCAACATATAATTGGAAGGCTTGTTTGTTTTGTTGTTGTGTGATCTAGTATTGTTCATACATCATTGTTGTACCAAACCATCTTAAACCTCTGAGTGTGAGTGGTTAGTATTTTAATCCTCAAAATACATAGTGTGTGAGAGTGGTTGTACCCTTGTAAAAGAACTCGACATCTAGCTTTGTGTCGGAAATATTGTGTAACCGACGTGTAAAGGTTTTCTCTGCCGGTTACAGGAGTTTGTTGATTAGTGAAGATAACTCTCGAGTTGGAGACTCGGGGAGTGGAGTAGGGCAAGGAAAAAGAGTCCTTGTAGACCGAACCACTAAAAACAACTTGTCGTGGTTTGATTGTTTCTTTCCTTATTTATTTATTATATATTGCTTGCATATTATTCTTCACTAACATATCTTTGATCAATATCAATTGATCTTACAATAAAGTTTCAAACAAAGATTTTAAACGGTAAAACTATTCAACCCCCTTTTAGTTTTCCACAGAGTTATAAGCAAATTTCTTCACATGTGAGGGTATTTGATACCTTATTTCTTCACATGTGAAGGTATTTGATACCTTATTTAAAGCCTCTAAAATTACAATACTTTATATCAAGCCATCGACACAAATCGAGATATAAGCAAATTTTTTCACATGTGAGGGTATTCAATACCTTATTTCTTCACATATGAGGGTATTCGATGCCTTATTTCTTCACATGTGAAGGTATTTGACACCTTATTTAAAGCTTCTTTAATCTCAATACCTTATTTCAAGCCATCGATACAAATGGAGTTATAAGCAGATTTCTTCACATGTGAGGGTACTCGATACCTTATTTCTTCACATGTGAAGGTATCTGATACCTTATT
Source organism: Chrysanthemum makinoi (assembly GCA_910596185.1). NCBI lineage: Eukaryota > Viridiplantae > Streptophyta > Magnoliopsida > Asterales > Asteraceae > Chrysanthemum > Chrysanthemum makinoi. The sequence continues at coordinate 76,808,105 of OU343219.1, read as the reverse complement.
TAAAGCCTCAAAAACTCAATACCTTGTTTCAAGTCATCCACAAATATAGAGTTATAAGCAAGTTTCTTCACATGTGAGGGTATTTGATACCTTATTTCTTCACATGTGAAGGTATTTGATACCTTATTTAAAGCCTCTAAAATTTCAATACCTTATATCAAGCCATCGACACAAATCGAGATATAAGCAAAAAATTTCACATGTGAGGGTATTCGATACCTTATTTCTTCACATGTGAGGGTATTCGATACCTTATTTCTTCACATGTGAAGGTATTTGACACCTTATTTAAAGCATCTTTAATCTCAATACCTTATTTCAAGCTATTGGCACAAATCGAGTTATAAGCAAATTTCTTCACATGTGAGGGCATTCAATACCTTATTTCTTCATATGTGAAGGTATTTGATACCTTATTAAAAGCCTCTACAATCTCAATACCTTATTTCAAGCCATCGCCCCAAATACAGTTATAAGTAAATCTACTATTCTATTGAACTTTAGAAATGGCGTATATTATTTCCTATTTGGTAGATCACATAACTAATGACCACTTTCCTGTTAACACCATCTAGACGTTGATGATATGCAAAATAATTTTATAAACAACCTAGATCAGTTTCGATGACCATACATTTCTTTTTATACTTAAGTTATATGCAAGACCTTGTAACTTGGGGGACGTTTAGTACATGAACTTAGCTAATAATCGGCGCGATTAAGAAACATCAACCTATATTCATATGTGAAAACAACTATCATTTCATTGCACAAGTAGTGTACATTGACAAACCACCAACAAAAAACATGTTCATCTTTCATTTCTTCATCAAGTTTACGTGATCATCTAAATTATTCATGAACATAACTAATAACTAAAATCAAGTGAGGTGAAGAAGGAGAAGTAGTGTGGTGTACATCGGGGCTGTTTACCAACTTGGATGCAATACCAAGTGAGTTATGTTGTTACGATGTTCCCAGAACGACAACCATTGTACGATCAAGAGTTTACTTTCTCCGCTGCGTGTTGGAAGAGTGTTGTCGGTTCAGGAGGGAGCAAAGAAAGAAAAAAGGCTCACTAGTTAGGAGGGAGTAATAACCTAACTAGACCGTTACAGTTGAAGTTCAGAGCTACAAGAAGATCAAATGCCGAGGTCATCGGAAGGGAGAACTTCAAGTTTTCCTCAGTATCTAGACTACAGAGACTCTGCGCTTCAAGAAAGTCAACATTGTTCATTACTATTGTAATTTACTTTGTTTTGTATTTATAGGTCTCATTGTAACCATTCACGTGTGACGCTATCTTGGAGGGAGATTGTTAGCCTCGCTTTTTATAAAGATAACGTCACTTACGTGAATTGGACTAGATGCGTAGTATACTTTGCCCTTAGGGACTAGTATCGTTTAAGTGGCAAAGTTAGAGCCTATAAATACCCCTCATGACTCTCCATGAGGGGTGAGGTGAAGCATTTGGTTATTTGTAGTGTGTGTTTTATCAATAAAAGTTATCCTTATCTTCTCCTCCCTCTCTCTAGTTTCTCTCTCTAGAAGATGAAGATCTTCATCTTCTTCCACCAACCTAGACCTCCAAACCACATAAATCTTTGTGTTTTTCGATCCTACAAATACATAAAACACAAGAAAGAATTTATGTATACTCGTTGAATAAAAACAAATTATATGAATCAACAAAAGAAAGAGATGTGGTGGTACGACGGTGATGATGGTGTTAGATTGTCATACCAACAAAAGAAAGAGATGTGGTGGTACGACGGTGATGATGGTGGTTGTGGTGGCTTCAATCGTACGGACGAACAAACCTAATGCGAACCCTTCGCTCTAAACTCAAACAATTCCTCCTTGGTCTCCTCTTCAATAGCTGTGGTGTGGTAAGGTTGGTGGGTGTCTCGCCGGAATCTCGCTGGAGCTCAGGCGACGGCGCCGGAGTTATCAAACGGTTGAGAGAATGATATGTGACAAGTAAAACCCTATTAGGGTTATATTAACGCGTACGGGCCATATTTGCCAAAATCGAAAGTTTAGGGTGGGCGGTGCAACTTAGTTATAGGGGTTGTTTTTGATATTTTTGTTATCTTTTATATTTTAAGGATGTGGACCCCATTTTTGCTAGTAAACAGTCGATCCAAATCATGAAATTTTTGCCATTGTGTCCAGAACGATTTTTTTGATAAAAATGAGTATTCACACGTATAATTTCTAGTATTTAATATAATTATTAAATCAAATTGTTTTATGAGTTACAGTTGTGCCGGTTCGCAAAATGTGCAGTTTTCACGCTTAACAAGATAACTTCTCGTTTTCAAGTTCAAATTGGTTCGGAAAAATTTGATATGGAAAAACAAGACATGTTTAATACTCACTCCGTCCCTAAATAAATGTCCACTTTGACTTTTTACGGTCTTTCTTATTCAACTTTGACCTTAAATAATTTTGTTTGTGTTATATAATACTTGATGAAAATTATATCAATGAAAATATATTTACAAACCAATCCATTCATATATTTTGCATCAAGAATTATATGGCACAAATAGAAATATTTAAGGTCAAAGTTGAGCAAGAAAGACCGTAAAAAGTCAAAGTGGACATTTATTTAAGGACGGAGGCAGTATAATTTATTATATAAAATAGGTTTTTTGAAAATTACCGGTTGTTACAATACCGTAAATGATAAGATTGATAGTAGATAAGGATCTTCGTCATATACACATATGATCTAATGTATGGATAAGGTTATTTTTGTTTGTTATTTTTACTTCGCTAGTTCCATTGTTTTTACTTTTAAAAATCATCATATATCCTTATAGAAACTTATTCACCACAACTACTTACTTAGTTGATGTATTGACACAGGAGAGTGAATTTTTATTTGCTTACTATAATTCTAGTGCTTACCAATGGACTAATCCCTACAATCTATTTAGTTTCATCTAATAATGGGGATTAACATAAGATTTAATAGATAAACCCAAGTTCATGTTTTTTTCTTATCTTTTTGTCTTTCTTTTATATTTTTATTTTTTTTAATTCGCGTTTTTTTCTTCGCTTTTATACGTTTTCGTCCGTTTCATATATTTGCGTCCGGTTTCATACGTTTTCGTCCGGTTTCTAACGTTTTCGTCCATTATTCATACGTTTTCGTCCGTTTTCATATGTGTTTTTACGCTTTCATACGTTTTCATCCGTTTTCGTACATATTTGTCCGTTTTCTAACGTTTTGTCCGTTTTTATACGTTTTCGTCCGTTTTTAAATGTTTTCGGCCGTTTTCAAATCTTTCATACGTTTTAGAATATCACAAGTGATATTCTGAATATCACAAGTAATATTCTGTGATATTCTGAATATCACAAATGATATTAAGAATATCACAATTGATATTCTGAATATCACAAATAATATTCTGAATATCACAAGTGATATTCTGTGATAGTCAGATGATCAAAAGTGATATTCTGTGATATTCAGTCACAAGTGATTTTCTGAATATCATAAGTGATTTTCAACTAATGTTTTGTAACATGAAATCACAAGTGATATTCAGAATATCACAAAGTGATATCTAAAAAATTACAAGTGATACTCATAATATCACAAAGTGATATTCAGAAAATCACAAGTGATGTTCAGAATATAACAAAGTGATATTCAGAAAATCACAAGTGATACTCAGAAAATTACAAAGTGATATTCAGAAAATCACCAAGTGATATTCTGAATATCACAGAATATCACTTGTGGTAGTCACTAACGTATGAAAATGGACCAAATCATACGAAAACGGACCAAAACGGATGAATACGCACGAAAACGTATGAAAACGTAAAAACACGTCTGAAAACGGACGAAAACGTATGAAAAATAGACGAAGACGAAAGAAACTGATGAAAACGGACGAAAACATATGAAAAATGAATGAAAACGAACAAAAACGTATGAAAACGAACGAGAACATATGTAAATGGGTGAAAACATATGAAAACGGACGAAAACGTACAAAAACAGACGAAAACGTATGAAAGCGAAGAAAAAAACGAATTACAAAATAAACGTGAATAACGTGAATTTAAAAAAATAAATAAATAAAATAAAAAATAAAACGTTAATTTAAAGAAAACGTGAAGTTTAAAAAAAAATACTAAAAAATATAAATTAAAAAGAAAGACAAAAAGACAAGAAAAAAAAACATGGATTTAGGTTTATATATTAGTAAATCTTATGTTAATCCTCACCATTAGATCAAACTAGATGGATGATGAGGATTTGTCCTTTGGTAAACATGAACAAGTGCAATACCCGTGCGTTGCCCGGGTACAGCTTCTTTATTGTAACGTTTGTACAAATTAGGAAGCCTTTAAAAATACATAGTTGAAAAATATATATTTTTACTTCTGGAAAGCAACAAATCACAATAAAGCCTTAGCTAAAGAAAAATATGAGAAAGCAACACCGTCTCGTAAAATATATCATATATCAGCAATCGAGAATTTAAAGTCAAAATCTATCTTTAAGTAAGTATATAAGATATGTAAAATTTATAAGATATAATCCGAATTGAAAAGTATATATGCGTAGCTCGGATCACATCCTTGAGATAAAAACGCTTATCATATTTCTTCAACTATTCCGAATATATAGGTTATGTTTGGCATGGAGCTATGTGAAGCTTTTTGAAGCGGTGAGTAATGAGCATTTTGATTTTATGTGTGATCGTTTAATAAAAAAGCGGTGAGCTGTGACTATTTTTTAGAAAAACTAATTCTTTAATTCGAGCGATGAGATCATTGCTAATGCTACTTTTTAACAAACACACTCATAAACTTTATATGATAAGAGAAGATGAAAATCAATGTTTTAAAAACCGGTTCGAACCGGCCGGTTCAACCGGTTGAACCGGGAATCGGAGAGGTGGCCGGTCCGTTGTAAGCCGGGTTTATGCTGTTGTTTAAACCGGATTGAACCGCCGGGTTTTGGTCGACCCGGTTCGAACCGTCAGACTGGAAACCGACCGGTTCAATTTATATGAAAGAAAAGAGCGAGAATGATTCGACAGTTGATGAAGCATGAACCTAGTTGGAGCACAATGTTCCACATCTTTGTGCAGCCCGTTCATGCTAAGGAGTATGGCGATGCCTTCATTTAGTTTACCCGTTGACTCGACCCTTGAGACCTTGAATCCGATTCGATCATCCATCATGTCTAGTTCACCAGCCAGATTTTTAGTTGCTACCAATTTTATTAGTGATCTACCGGTTTTGGTTCCGGATTCTTGTGCGTTGGCGTATAGTAGTAACATGTTTCAGTGGTGATGGGGATCTATGTACCTGTGTGTGAGGGGTTGGGTTTTGTGAGTTTTTATTTTCTTAGTAAAGTAGTGGATGGAATGGTAAAAATGAATAGCTCGGTTTGGAATTAATGATCTAAAGTGGTGATCTAATTGATGACGTACGTATGTAGCAATGTGCCCATAGAAATGAATATATTTTTTAAATATAGAAGTTATTTACATCACAACCATGTTAGATGTAAACAAGTATATGACAGTAATGTAAGTTGGATATTAAGCATATAGGTTATCTCAAAGTCTGAAAGGTGGTGATCTAATTCTATGCACATTTAAAATAGAGTTAATTACATAATTGGTCCTTGTGGTTTGTTGAAAATTACGGATCCTGTTCCTGTGCTTTTTTTTTCAGTGCGTTTCGTCCCTGTGGTTTACAAATCTTACGGATTTTGTCCCTGATCCTACTCCGTCCGTTAAGTGTTTTGCGCTGTTAGTCCTTCGTTAGTGCAGTCCGTTAAGTGTTTTGCACTGTTAGTCCTTCGTTAATAAATTTTGCACCGTTAGTCCTTATTTTTTAAAATATAGTTTTCCCCAATTAGTCCCTCCGTCAATAATAGTTTTCACTCATTTTTGTCCGTTTTTATCCGTTTTCGTTCGTTTTTTATCCGTTTCCCCTCGTTTTTTTTACGTTTTTCGTCCGTTTTCTTTCGTTTTTTATAGTATTTGTCCATTTTTCTTACGTTTTGTCCGTTTTTCTTACGTTTTTATCGGTTTTCATCCGTTTTATCCGTTTTCTTACGTTTTCTTAATTTTTGTCCGTTTTCTTATGTTTTGTCTTTTTTCTTTCGTTTTATGTCATTTGTTATTACGTTTTATCCGCTTTTCGACGTTTTTATCGGTTTTCTTACGTTTTTGTCCGTTTAAAAAAAAATTTGAATAAAAAATTTCAAAAAAAAATTTTGAATAAAAAAAATATTTTTCAAAATAAATATTTTTTTTTTAAAACATGTCCGTTTTTTTTCAATATTTTTCTGAAATTTTTTAAGATTTAAAAAATATTTGAAAAAATTATTTTCGAAAATTTTTTCAATGTCCTTTTTAAAAATATTTGAAAAAATATTTTTGTTCAAATTTTTTGAAATTTTTAATCAATTTTTAATTTGATATTTTTTTTCAAAACGGACAAAAACTTAAAAAAAAAACGAATAAAAATGTAAAACGGTCAAACGGATAAAAAAGCGGCAAAAACGATAAAACGGACAAAAGTGTAAAAGCACGAAGCATATAAAAACGGACGAAAAGGGATAAAACGTAAAAAACGACGAAAAAGAAAAAAAAAAACGGTCGAAAACAGATAAAAACAAACGAAAACGGATAAAAACGGACAAAAACGTAAAAAATCGTGCGATAACTATTATTAACGGAGGGACTAATTGGGGAAACTATATTTTAAAAAATAAGGACTAACGGTGCAAAATTTATTAACGAAGGACTAACAGCGCAAAACACTTAACGGACTGCACTAACGAAGGACTAACAGCGCAAAACACTTAACGGACTGGGTCGGATCAGTTACATAAATCGTCCCTGTGGTTTGCCAAGTTAACGGTCAACTAACAGCATGACCCGTCAAAGGACCAAACCCGTAACTTTTGCATACCACGAGGACATGACCCGTCAAAAAAAAAGCACAGGGACATTTTCTGCAATTTTCAACAAACCACAAGGACCAATTATGTAATTAACTCTTTAAAATAAAGGGAATTCATTTTTTGGCGTTAAACCGGTTTTACCCGACGGTTCAACCGGCTGAACCGGTAACCCGGTGAACCTGTCACTAGATCGGGTCTATTATAAACCCGAGTTTTAAAACATTGATGAAAATGTTCGGTTTACTTGCACCATCATCTTTTTCGTGTTTTCCGTAATTAACACGAATAATAGAAGGTTATTACTATTATACAAATTAATTAACAAAATAACATGAAGTGAGAAAATATAAGTAGATTAAATGGTTATGCTTGTCATCTACTTAAGAGTAATTTTTTTAATAAATTTATGAAACCATGATGTTTCTTCTAATTCTAACATAGCACCCATTAAACATTTTGTTCAATTATTCGCATGCTTCTTTAGATGTTTAATATATAGGAACATTTGTGTAAGATTATAATGTACCGACTATGCTAGAAATATATATATGTTTAAGAGAGATATTTTCAAACACTTCATTAATAGTATCAACCATCGTCCATAACAATAATGCACCTAAAGCACCTAGCTACTATATTTTTAAGAGGTATAGTATCATCTCCTCGTTGGAGTTCTCGTTGAATATCACAACATCCTAGCATTTGTAGTCTTGTAGAAAAGTTAACGAAATTGCTAGAGTAAAATTAAAGAAGATATTAAAAATAAACAAATTTGATATTTGGTGCACACTGCGATGACATATTAGATCTTCTTTGGAATCTACTGATCGATACATATACACTGCATAATCCTTTTGAAATTATGTTGTATCCAAATAATACCAGATGCTCTAACTCGATAGTACAAAATGTTTTGTGAGATGATGCTCTAACTCAATAAATCATATGTTTATGAAATATGATTTATTATTTGTGGGTATAAAATGCAATCTTTTCTCTTAAATAGTGATGCAAGTGTTTGAAAATCCAATGAGACAGGGATAAACATAATTCAAAATTTAGTATTTACTTTGACTGATTCACAAATTTAAATTACCGGATATAATTAATAAATAATAATTTTTAAATTATCCATAGCTTTATGAGATTGTTAAAGTGAGTTACGTTATTAAAGGTAAGTTAGTTTCATGATATTTTGGATATAGTAAACGTGCCAAAATATACAGCCCACCTTGTCAATTTAAAGTTATATGCTACAAATCAGGACATAATCTATTTTATACGGTTTGGATGCATTTTTATGTCAATCGAATGGCTAGAATTGATGGTATGTCATCTTTTTTTCTCTTAGCTCCGTCAACAATATATAAGTATAATTTATGGGTAAGCAAAATAAAGTTACTCTAATAAACGATTATTTACATTCACAGTTATCGGCAAAATTATAATATGGAGAACACAAAAGACTCCAACAACAAAAAACCTTAAGTTTATGTATGTATACTTCTACTCTACGACTACCAATCCAAAGTATGAATTTTATTCGTATCCAGTCAAACAATGTCTAATGCAAGGAACCATTAGTGAAGTAGTAATTTGTATATCAGTGAAGTCTTTTGTTTTGAGCTAAGGTTGGTGTAAGTCACAACTTGCAATAATTGAATTTGTGTAACCGGTACATTTCAAGCTTACCGAGTTTAGATTTTTATCAAAACTAGACGAGTACCTGTGTATAGCAACGGGATTTTATAGGGACAAATCATTTAGTGATAAAAAAAAGTTTATGGGTTATAAACGAAAAATAATAAAAGTTTGAAGATTTAAAAATTAAACATAATGTTTTGAAACCCGGTTCGACCCAGGTGATTCAATCAATTGAACCGTTCCGGTAAAAACACAAGTCGATTTAAATCGGGTCAACCCGACGGGTTGGGTCAAAAACGGGTCAAATTAAACCGGGTCAACCCGCCGGGCTTGAAACGTCTCGAGTCAATCCGGTTATCGATGTGTATTAATAGTTTCCTTTTGAATTATATTTTTTTGAACATTTCCTTTTTTAGTTTCAACTTTTCACTTTTTGGTTTTTCCTTTATATATAGTATAGCAGGGTACACGCGCGTTGCGGCGACGGGTACCCTGTGACGATTAACCAGAGAAATAGATCTCGGTGAGGCATGATTCACCAGTTTGTATCGGTTTTAACGGATCCTCTCTGATTCGTTTTCGGATGACTTTTATTGGTTAACCGAACCGGTAACGACACCGGTTCCCGGTTGAACCAATTGGTCTGGTCTGGTTTTCAAAATTATATGTATCATCAACTTGTTAACTTGTATGAAGCTTTGTGTGTTTTATTCATGCATATAATAACATATATTTTTTATTTTAGAGTGTTTTAAAAAAACATTAATTAGTGTGTTTAATTATTTTAAAGGAGAATTGAATGTATTCCCACTAAAACATGAATATTTGCATATTTCCCCATAACAAAAGTTTTTAATGCATATACAATGATGTTTAAGCATGTTTTAGGTATATATGTAAATATGCAAGTTTTAGCGGGTATATATGTGATTGCCCAATTATTTTATATTTTGGATTATGTTGTAGCTTGTTTAAATTGTACACTGTGAAAATTTTATTGTATTTTTTTTAGTAAGGGTGCTTTAATTTGTTGTATTTAATTTGGTAAATATATTTTTAATTGATTGTACAATATGAATAAATAATTGCACTTTTAAATAATAAGGTGTTTTAATAAGAGTATTAATTACACTATATATTTCTCTCACATTTGATTATTTTTAATTTTTAACTTTTAACTTTTTAATATTTAATTATTTTCTTTTTATATGTAGTAGGGAAGTAGCTAACTAACATTATGAACTTGTGTATACCCTCAATATCCAGCGATCACACACCAAAAACACACGATGCCACCGTGTTGCCTGATTAAAAAAACTTATTAGTTTATGTTTGTTCATCAACTTTTTGCTCGGGATACTCATACGTATTTACCTTTTTTGTGTTCATCGTGGGAATGGTTAGTCAAAATCAATGTCATCATGTTAATATACCAAGGTAAAATGTAATTCTCCTTAATAACGAAGAGAAATTTGTTATCTTTCTAAATATTGTACATAAAAATCATTTTAATTGTATGTGTAATAAATTGCACTTGATTTGAAAGTGAAAAAATAATCGAGTTTAGTTATCCGATGAATTTTCATTTATGATATTAAGGGTGTCTCATTAAAACAGGTCAACAAAATCAAGGTAAGATTAATTATATAGTTTTGAGGGTATATTATATTGTAGTTTATATACATTTTGTTTTGTCAGCTTTCTTATTTTTTATCATTTGCTACTTATTTAATTTATACAAATTATTGATACTCAAGAAATATATTAACTTTTATAAATTGTAATAACCAAATGACAAATTTCTTACACATTTTCATCCCTTACTTTGCTCTTCTCATCATATCCTTTTCCATTCTTTAGAATCTAGACTCAAAAATAAAGCGAGGGTTACCATAGTGCTAACTCCTAATTTTTTTTTTAATTACCGATAACGCTTAAAAGGTATTAATGTACATACTATCTCCTTTAAATATGTCAGCTTTTGTCTCTCATCATTAGAGGGCCTAGGTACCCTGCGTTTTTCTATGCGTTTTCCCTCAAAACACCTGACGGCACCACTTCGGTACCGGGCTTCGCGTTTTCAAGTCTTGAGCCGTCATGACCAGCCGAGATGGTCCCGGAAAACGGCACCCGACGACTCAAAGTGGGTACCGGTGCTCGCGTTTTCCCGTATTTTTTTCGCGTTTTCCCTTTTTTTTTGTATTAGATCTTTGTGTTTTATGGAGGAATAAGGTAAGATTTGGCTGCAAAAATGGTAGATGAGTGCTGTTGTGAGTAGTTTGAAGGATTCATAGTAGAAAAGAAAAGGTTGAATGTTGCTTTGTAAAATACAGGCGACAGTTAAAAGAGATAACGTGTTTATATATAAAACCCTAATATTTACTTGTATTTTCACTTAGGTACAATAAGGATAATTTTCTTATTTTAAAGTCCCATTGTACAAATTAAATAAATATGTAGAATTTAGGAGAATATTACGTGAAAGAAATTAATCAAATTATCAATAACTCAATAAGTTTTATAATGATGTCAATATTTATGTATTTTTTTTTTAATTTGTTTTTTTAATGTATTTTTTTATTAATAAAATTTTTAATTTTAGTTCAATGTATTGGTGTATTTAATTGTATTTAAATAAATGGAAAAAGAAAAAAATTATGTGGGGTTTATAGGTGCATGACGGCACCAGAAACTAATGTTATAGGAGGGATGAGATTTTTGGTGTTGTAGTGAATTCTTGTGTTATGAAAAAACGTGCTGATGTGGCAGCACTTTTTTCTACAACACGAGCGGGACGGCATCACGATACCTAGTGCTCTTAGGTTATCAATTTAGTTAAATTCTGTCTTCTGTTAATAAGTTACCAGTATTAGAATTAATCTAATTAGCAAATCTGGTGTTGGTAAAAAGTAGAAACTAAAAATCATGAGCATGCTATGCGTTTGGAGTTATTGGTTAGTGGTCTCGAATGATTTCTACAGTCTTCAGTTATATCAAAACTTCAAAACACTCCCATTCAACACTATGAGTAGATTTTTCTTGTTTTTGGAGAGGGTTGTAATGTGATAGTAAATGTAATAACTTCAATTTTCGTCTCGTAAATTTTCATCATATTTTGAACTTTAAAAGCGTCACCACAACTAAAATTTGAAAGTGTAGAACGTGAGCGTGAATTATAAAAGACTACACTATTCGACTTATTAATCCATTAACGAATTTATAATATTACGTATGTATTTAATCCTAACCTGAGTTAAATAAACAAATCTACACATAAAAATAAATGCCTAAACCCTAGACCCTTTTTATTTTAACTTTGTACACTACTTATATACAAATAAATGTCTAGATTCATCAAAATTTGAAATAAAGAAATGGTTTCCCTATCACCTAATATTCGGCCTTAATTTCTTCCCATATCCCCTCACTTTTTTTTAAACCGTACCCCATATCCTCCAAGAACCCTAGAACGTGAAAAAAAAAAAAACAGAAGAAATCATTTTCAGCAATTCTAGGGCACGATTGGGTGAGAGCAACATCAAGGAATCGTGGTGTGAGTGTGGCTGAATCGCAGCAGCAGCAGGGGGGGGGGGTCGTGAGCCTTCAAGTGTTGTTTGATCGTGAACCTGTTAGGGAGACGTTTTGAGATCAGATTGGTTCTCGTGTTTTTGTCCTAGTATTCGACCAAGGTATCATGTTTACTTGTTTTTCTTTTGTTCTTCAATCGACACATCAAGGTCTCATAGTTTCTGATTATGTTTTTGTTCATCCAAATCAATTAGGGTTCGCTTGGTTTGTGATAAGAATAATCGTGTAACCTATTAAGAAACCCTAGGTCATTTGTAAGAATTGGTGTTATGATTTTATGTGGAATAATTGATTTGTTAATTATATAAGTGTGTGTATAAAATTCCTAAGCCAGAAAATATAAAGTGTTGGGCATGTCAAGATGCTATTAAAACAGATTTCATGGCTTTCATGGGTCACGGGTGCGTTAGGTTAAGTAAAACACATGTTATGATGACTTTAAACGGGTCCTTGGTCGGGACTATTTTGGAATCCGAATTTGGGAACCTTGTAATTTGAGTTTCATAAAGGTTAAAATCTGGGTTTTTGTTGGAAAAACTTATTTTATGTCTTATTTAAATTTTCCAAGTGGTTTGGTCGAATTTGGAGTTGTCTAAGTCGTATTTTTGAATTTTACAAGATCAAGTGTCAAAGCTGATAAAACGGGTCTGAAATTTAGTTGGATTGTTTGGTTTTTCATTTCCAAACCATAGGGAATTGAGAACTCTCCTCTTACAGGAGTGATATTTAGGATATAAATGAATATCTGGGATTTTTGGGAATTTTTTCAAGATGTCTAAACAGGTCTAATAAGCGTAAACGTTTGAGGTGTACTTCCTGAACACTTTTTGGACATGTATGGACTTATAATTTTCCATAGGCCATTTGATCTGGAAATAAAATCCCCCAAAATTTGGAGAGTCTCTTAACTCATATGGGAAACATGGGAATTTTCTTAATTTTAGTTGAGCTAAGTAAGTATTCTATAAAAATTTCTAAAGTCTGGTACAGCTTTGAAATACTAAAAGATAGAAATTTATGAACTTGAAACTAAGTATAAATGGGAGATAAGTTAAACATAATTTATAAATGGATCACATACGTGATTTAAGATATGTCCTAATGTAGATTTAGTGAAGCGGGAAATTTGAGCTTGCTTGTGGGCCTTACTCTTACGCACACACATTTGAGGTACAGATATTCCGTCATTTTAGTAATGACATTTCTTTTCTCTCATGAATCTTGTCCATTTTGATATTCGATTCGTATTCCCCTTGCTTTGATTTGATATGATTCGTTTTGGTATGATCCTCTGATTTGATATTCGATTAGTTATTCGTTTGATATGTTATCCGGTTGAGATCCCTTATTGATATGATTCCATTATATGATCAGTTTGATATGATATGATTTGTTTTATTTGGTTGCCCGAGCTAACTAGCCATGGAGGTACCATGGCCATGTCATTGATGCACCAATGGCATGACACTATCTGGGGCAGTGTGATTAGTCCCCAGTGTGCACTTGGCCATTATGAATACGTATGTACAGTCTCGTACTGGCATATGCATATTTGATTTGTTTTGTAGGGAGCGTATGGATGCATCCTAGGTACTCAGTTCAGTTTTGGTGATGTGGTGTGTGTGTGCAATACACCCCCTCACATTTGGGAGCTAGCTACTCCATTTGGTACTTGAGAGGTCTCCCCTCCTTGTGCACTTATGATTTGACGGATTTGATATGATTTGCCATATATGGGTTACGATATGTGATTTGTTAGATTTGGCTATTAGAGTATCTCCTTTAGTATTAGGTGCTCGTGGCAACATTCTGATTTTGGTTATTATGTGACTATTTGATTTTCTGATTCATTCGTTTATTATGCCTATTCAGTCATTCGGTTGACTACTTATTCACTCAGTATTCTTATGTGATTCGTTTGACTATCGGACTCATGCTTCAGTTCATTTGGTTATTATACTATGTCTTCGGTTCATTTGATTTACTATGCTTTCACTCTATTTCGGTTGGTTGCCAAGCTTATACTTCAGATTACCACTTCACCCGTTTACCGAGCTATTATATGATTATTGGATTCAAGTGTTGAATATTCTATTATATGATTATTTGGTCCATCTGTTTACCAAGCTGATTATGATTACATGATTTCTCTGTCTACTATGTTAGTGTGTGGTTACCTTATTCATCGGTTATCATGCTAATATATGATTATCCGCTTACCATGCTATTATGTGACTATTTGATTCGTCTGGTTGCCATGCTAGTATGTAATCATTTGATTTAACCGTTTATCGTGTTATACTTCGTTCAGTTATGTCGAGGGCTATGACTATCATTTAGTAATCTACCTGCTATTTGTGATTTCCATGTTTGTACTTCTGTCTGATATTTTATGATACTTATGTTATCGGTTCAGCATAGTAATTAATATTTACCTGACTTGTTGATCCACCATATTTACACTTCTGTTCATGTTACTGGTTGATGAAGGAATATGGTACAACTTATGTTATTAGTCTAGTTGATTTATTTAGTTTGCCATGCTGTATTCTTGTTCAGCTACTTCATTTAGTTATGATGTTCGCTCAGTATTTTCTACCTATACTTGTGACGGACATGCTTATACTCTATTTGTGTCTCAGCTTGTTATGATATTCATTGTGTTAATTAATTGTTGATTTTCTGACTTGTGTGATTCCCATGCTTACATTATATTCAGTTAATTTCGCCTGATTATAGAATTCTGCTTAGCTTAGGTATATCTGATTATCTGATTTGTTTGTTTGCCGTATTCATTTTTAGTTGATCCGCTGACAGATATGCTTATACACTGTTTGGTTGCTTGCTTGATTTTCGATACTTGTAAGTTTGGTTATTGATATGAGCTTATATTTGTTAAATGATTCGCTTCTTTGCTTTACTTTGGTCTTTTGATTTCTGTTCCTTCTGTATATCTGTTAATATTGTGTTTTGCAGGTTCCTCATTGACTCATTGTGCTAATTCGTTACGACTTTGTTATCAGTCTCCTTTGTTTCATTTTGTATTTTTGATTATGATTAGCTTTTGTTTTGTTATATCTGTTCACTGGGCTTTTTAAGCTCAGCCGCATTTCTTTTCCATGCGGCAGGTACCAAGTGGGATGTTGGGCTTTGATGGGCTGAGAGTAGGAGCTTTTGAGTGAACCGACCCTAGTTTCCCTTATTATTTTGGACTCATTTGAAAGAACATTTGTTTTGATATTTCGTATCTATTAGACATATTGGATTATGTATTTCCCTTTGTAAGTCATTCGTTTATATGACTTGGTATTTTATTTAATAAGACTTCCGCTTGCAAATTTTTGTTAGTATGTTCTGATATGACTCCATAATGTGACATTCGGACCCTTTTCGGGTTGGGGTGTTACAATTATGGTATCAGAGCCTAGGTTTTGAGACCCTTAGAGCTTAGGCTATGACCTGTGAGGATTTGGGTAGACATTAGGCTTCCGTTTGTTTCGACCTATTCCGTTTGGTTGGACCTTTTCGTTCAGATTTGATTTCGATATCCATTTGTCTTCGCTGATTTGATCTTCATCCTTCCATAATTGATTTTGTTTATTTGTCTTTGCGGATTAGTTGTCAATCGTTTAGATGGTGACTACTCATAGAATCGAAGATGGTGATTCAGATCCTTAGTTGCTACAATAGTTGCTGAGATAGAGAGGTTCGTGAAGAAGCCACATCCGTTTAGTACAGCTGCCACTCCAGTTAAGCTGAAGACAGGATTGCTCGTGTCGAGAAGATCGTTGAAGTATTGCGACGTTGCAGAAAACATTAAGATGTTGCAGGAAAGAGCTGGACAGAACAACAAGAGGAGCAAAGACGGAGGTAAAAATTCAACAAGCGAGCACACAGAAGGCGTACGAGCAGAAAAACTATGACCGGCGTATTGTAGATAAACGAAAAAACTACTACCAGGAGTTTGGGTGTATAGATGGCCAACAGTTCATCAGAACTACTAGGATGTCGTACCAGAGAAGAGATGCTGATAAGATTTCATCCGCTCCGTGTGGTTTGTGGGGCATCGGACCCATGATTATCTTGTGAATGGTGGAAGATATAACTATCGCGATTCGTCGTCCCTCTCATTTGTTTGTCACGCGTTTTGAGACAGTTTTATGATTTTGATCGATATTACTTTTCTTTGATTTGTTCAGAACTCAGTTTGAATTGTGAAGTTTTATGATTTGGAATTTTTGGTAATATTTCAGCTTTGTATCATATCTCATATCTCTTTGAGAGATTTCGATTATCATCTATTTTGTTTATGTAATTCGTATAAGCAAGATCAGATTTGTGATATTTGGCATTGTTTGTGTGCCTTAGATTGTTTTGGATCGTCATAAATGAGTCATGAGGAACCTTCTCAAGTTAGACGGCCACTTTCCTTCTTCCCGTGGATTGGTAAGTTTTCGTTTAGTCTTCTGAATTTTTCTGGAGTTTGGGTTGATGATATGCTTGTTCCCGGTATGTGAATCTGATTTGATTTGGCATTAGTAGATTATTTGTCACGACTCAGAATGGAATATGATGGCAATAAGGACATGTTCATATGATGCAAGTATTATGACGCCTGATCAACGTGATAATACCGAGATCATATGACTTGAACTTATTGGGATCATACGATGTCTTGAGAAGTGCCTGAGTTTAGTACGTTTGATGAATTAGAATTATATCCGTGATTCGTCAGCCTTGATGATATTCTCGACCGTGCGGCTATCCTATCCATTCAATTTCACATTTTGATACGTTTTGATATTCCGATATGTGCCCATTGATCTTCAGTACGAATATGTTACCCATCTCTTAATGAAACTCTTGATATGTTTGATAATTCGGTAGGTACTTCCCTGATGATTAGCAAGTTCTCTTATCCGTTCAGAATCTGGGTCGAGTTGATAAAATTTTCCTACCATTAACACTACCTCCATAATTGTCTCGTGTGTATATGTGTTTCATGTATCTCCTTGTAAGATTTCGACTATCATCTGTTACGTATTTGCTTCGTATTTGTTGGATCAGATTTGTTATGATTTTATTCTGTTGGAGAGCCTGGGGCTATCCAAGTTTGTCTGAATCGAGTCATGAGAAACAAACACTTCCGTTCATTGAAGATATTTTGGAAGAACCTCTCCGAGCGTGAAGCTATTTATTGGCATTTCTTTTCGTGATTTAGTACATTCTCTTTCATTACGTCTTTCCAATTTCGAGGACGAAATTTTCTTTTTAGAGGGGAAGAATAGTAATAACCTAAATTTTTGTCTCGTAAATTTCCGTCATATTTTGAACTTTAAAAGCGTCACAACAACTAATATTTGAAAGTGTAGAACGCGAGTGTGAATTAAAAGACTACACTATTCGACTTATTAATCTATTAACAAATTTATAATATGATGTATATATTTAATCCTAACCTAAGTTAAATAAAAAATCTACACATAAAAATAAATGCCTAAATATAACTTTCCCTAGACCTTTTTTATTTTAACTTTGTACACTACTTATATACAAATATATGTCTAGATTCATCAAAAATTGAAATAAGGAAAGGGTTTCCCTATCACCTAATATTCGGCCTTAATTTCTTCCCATATCCCCTCACTTTTTTTTAAACCGTACTCCATATCCTCCAATATCCCTAAAATGTGAGGGGAAAAAAAAGCGGCAGAAGAAATCCTTTCTAGCAATTCTAGGGCACGATTGGGTGAGAGCAACATCAAGGAATCATGGTGTGAGTGTGGCTGAATCGCAGCAGCAACAGGAGGGGGGGGGGGTCGTGAGCCTACAAGTGTTGTTTGATCGTGAACCTGTTAGGGAGACGTTTTAAGATCAGATTGGTTCTCGTGTTTTTGTCCTAGTATTCGACCAAGGTATCATGTTTACTTGTTTTTCTTTTGTTCTTCAATCGACACATCAAGGTCTCATAGTTTCTGATAAGTGTGTGTATAAAATTCCTAAGCCAGAAAATATAAAGTGTTGGGCATGTCAAGATGCTATTAAAATAGATTTCATGGCTTTCATGGGTCACGGGTGCGTTAGGTTAAGTAAAACACATGTTATGATGACTTTAAACGGGTCCTTGGTCGGGACTGTTTTGGAATCCGAATTTGGGAACCTTGTAATTTGAGTTTCATAAAGGTTAAAATCTGGGTTTTTGTTGGAAAAACTTATTTTATGTCTTATTTCAATTTTCCAAGTGGTTTGGTCGAATTTGGAGTTGTCTAAGTCGTATTTTTGAATTTTACAAGATCAAGTGTCAAAGCTGAGAAAACGGGTCTGAAATTTAGTTGGATTGTTTGATTTTTACTTTTCAAACCATAGGGAATTGAGAGCTCTCCTCTTACAAGAGTGATATTTAGGGTATAAATGAATTTCTGGGATTTTTGAGAATTTTTCCAAGATGTCTAAACACGTCTAATAAGCGTAAACGTTTGAGGTGTACTTCCTAAACACTTTCTGGACAGGTCTGGACTTATGATTTTCCATAGGCCATTTGATCTGGAAATAAAATCCCCCAAAATTTTGAGAGTCTCTTAACTCATATGGAAACCCCTGGGAATTTTCTTAATTTTATTTGAGCTAAATAAGTATTCTATAAAAATTGCTAAAGTCTGGTACAGATTTGAAATACTAAAAGATAGAAATTTATGAACTTGAAACTAAGTATAAATGGGAGATAAGTTAAACATAATTTATAAATGGAACACATATGTGATTTATTTATTTTTTTGGTAAAAGGGATTTTTCACCCTGGTAAAATGCATTACATCAAAAACATTGAAGTACAAAGGATGAGGGTGATTCCCTCATCTTAGTCCCTTAGGACACTTACAGACTCTCATATAAGAATGACACGCCATTCTTATATCTTACATAATAAAACTTAACACCTACAATGACTATACACATGAATATAAATAAGGAATTACAACTTGATTCACTAAGGTAGTACCAAACCCATAGCCATCAAAGAACTTCAAAGCAACTTCTATGTGATCCAGAAAAGCAACCAAAACATAGGACATGATTGGTAACCTCCTAGAAGTGTGAAAGATCATCACACACCCATGGATCATCAAATTGAAATCAGTTCACAAATTCCACACAACACTTGGTGAGAGACTCTAAAACCACGGATAGAGCAGCAAGC
Organism: Chrysanthemum makinoi; assembly: GCA_910596185.1. Classification (NCBI taxonomy): domain Eukaryota; kingdom Viridiplantae; phylum Streptophyta; class Magnoliopsida; order Asterales; family Asteraceae; genus Chrysanthemum; species Chrysanthemum makinoi. Next base: position 76,788,723 of record OU343219.1, on the reverse strand, counting down.
ACAAACTTGCTCCAAATGTGTATGTTTAGATGCAAAACCAACCACCAATAAGAATAACCAAAGAGTACGTAGACAACCTACACACTTCCAAAGCAGCAACTTCAATACATCATCAAAATTTCATGAAAAGTACTAATCCAGATGAACAACATCACAATGCAGCCAACCTGCTACTAACAAGCCACAATAACCACTTCCAATAACGACCAAAGACTGCAGCAAATAGCATGAATAATGCCCAATACATAAGCTGCAACCAACACCAGGTCGCAATAACCAAACAGGGTTGTTTAAGACCCTAATTCCATCGTATTAGAAACAATAGGACCACCAATTATGAAACATATGAAGGAAAAAACAGTAGCTAACTACCATTCAAGCAAAAGTCTAACCAAGCCTCAATCAGAGTTGAACCAAAGAGAATCAACACGGGAATGTATGTACCAATGATAAGAAACCAGAGTGAATGGTAACAAATAATGCACCGATTGTGCAACTTACAGCCATGATCACCCCTTGCAAGAACACCACGAAGATCTTGCGAAGGAAAGATAAATAAGGGTTTTTTCAACAAGATACCCAAAAAACTTGACTTACACTCTCTCCAAAAACCAACTTTCAAAACATGGATCCGGTATAGCACATGAATCTGATATAGAACTTGTATTCGTCAGAAACCGATAAACACGTACCAACAATGAGTAGATCGAAACCCTAAATAATAGGGTTCCATTCGAAAGTTAACGCATCAGCCTCATCCACATACCAGCGAAATCAGAAAATATAGAAAAAAAATAAAACCCTACATCGTGGGTTCCTTGATTTCACTAGCCACCATGCATCAAAACACCCTACTAGATAAATAAAATCATAAACGAACAGATTTATGATGAAATATCACAAACCCTAATGAGCCGCCACACTAAATCCACCCTTATATGTATAAAATCGATTAGAAACCGACTTAGGATAATCAGAATAAGAGGTATGATTTAAATTCGAAACCCTAATTAATAGATCACCATATAACGTTCAAGACGGATTAAAAATCACTTGATTAGGGTTTCGGCCAAGATTAAGGAGAAATCGTTTTTGATATAAAGATAACAACCAGCCGCCCCTCCTATGAATGAAAACACCCCTAAATCATGTATTGCATACCTAAAAACAATAAGGATCGTTCAAAGGTAGAGAGGACAACATATAGGGATATCTTTTTGCCCGGAATTAAGGAAGAGGAGGGGGCGCCTGATTTCTCCAAGAGAGAGAGAATTAGCCACATATGTGATTTAAGATATGTCCTAATGTATATTTAGTGAAGCAAGAACATTGAGCTTGCTTGTGGGCCTTACTCTTACGCACACACATTTGAGGTACAGATATTCTGTCATTTTAGTAATGACATTTCTTTTCTCTCATGACACTTGTCCATTTTGATATTCGATTCGTATTCCCCATGCTTTGATTTGATATGATTCGTTTTGGTATGATCCTCTGATATGATATTCGATTAGTTATTCATTTGATATGTTATCCGGTTGAGATCCCTTATTGATATGATTCCATTATATGATCAGTTTGATATGATATGATTTGTTTTATTTGGTTTCCCAAGCTAACTAGCCATGGAGGTACGATGGCCATGTCATTGATGCACCAATGGCATGACACTATCTGGGGCGGTGTGATTAGTCCTCGGCGTTCCCTTTTGATATGATTATGATATGTGTACACTTGGCCATTATGAATACGTATGTACAGTCTCGTACTGGCATATGTATATTTGATTTATTTTGCAAGGAGCGTATGGATGCATCCTAGGTACTCAATTCAGTTTTGGTGATGTGGTGCGTGTGTGCAATACACCCCCTAACATTTGGGAGCTAGTTACACCATTTGGTACTTGAGAGGTCTCCCCTCCTTGTGCACTTATGATTTGACGGATTTGATATGATTTGGCAGATATAGGTTACGATATGTGATTTGTTAGATTTGGCTATTGGAGTATCTCCTTTAGTATTAGGTGCTCGTGGCAACATTCTGATTCTGGTTATTGTGGATAACTAGAAGGGGGGGTTGAATAGTTTTACTGATTAAAACTTTGTTTTAAAATATTTAGATCGACTTATGTCAATCTATTTAGATGTGTATGTTGGACGTTGATAGATAGATATGTAAATATGTAATGGAAAGGTAAAGAGTAAGAAACACAAAACCACGACACGAGTGTTTATAGTCGTTCGGCTACAAGGACGCCTTTCTTGCCCTACTCCACTCCCCGAGTCACCTACTCGAGAGTTCATTAGCACTGCAGGACACAACTCTTTATGGCAGAGAAGCCTTCACAACGTCACCTACTCTTTTTCCGGTACAAGGCTAGACACTGGGTTCTTCCACAAGGAAGAACCACACCTATCACAACGTCGCCTACACTTTATCCGGTACAAGGCTAGATATCGAGTTCCATTACTAAGGAGGAACTACTACCCAACACTACACAACACCTATCCCAAATGAGACTCACTCCTTATTACAACATCATCAAGGATATCAATATCCTTGGATACAACGTATCTCTATCTGTACATTGATACACCATATCGATTGTACACCCTTGGCATCTTTCACTAATTCCTTTGACTTGACCCTTTTGGCATCCTTCACTAATGCCTTTGACACGGACGTTCGGCACATTTCACTAATGCCTTCGTCTTGACTCTTTTGGCATCCTTCACTAATGTCTTTGATACGGACGTTAAGCACCTTTCACTAATGTCTTCGTCTTGACCCTTTTGGCATCCTTCACTAATGCCTTTGACACAAACTTCTAAAGAGGAAGAAAGAACCATCAACAAGAGAACTTCAGTAGTCTTGATGATGATGAAGCATGGTAACTCATGGACTTGAGCTTGCTCGACTTCAAGAGGTGGTGATCTCGCCTTTAAGAGGTGATGCAAGTTTTACTGATCAGGTTTTAATATTTATAAGTCACGTTATACCTATGGTCTACCCTAATGCACTAAGGGGCAGTGTACCCGATCGTGTGTAGTGTACTATTCGGTAAAACCGAGATCGTCCCAAGAGTTATGTGTGTGGATTTATACTAAGTCTAGGTGTCACAGATTTTAATATGATTATAATATGGAATTAACTTATAAAGCAAATAAAGGCAAAAGATGTGATCAATAGAGGAGAGTGGTGCTAACCTAGTTACTCATCCTAACTAGTAATGTTTACGTCTAATTACTTCCAATACTTCAGGTGGGGTCAAAGTCGAGAGGACAACATTTGGTCAGTTCGTCCTAACCTATCAGCAAAGGGTACCACTGGAGAAGTCAGGTGTCCCCTCATAAGTCCAGTTGTTCCTGGTCCCCTAAGCCAAGTCATTAAGTACCGCTACATGCTAGATTTATAATAGTGAGTGCCCGGGCGCTAGCAACTTAAACACTCACCACTTACTTCTTAAGTTCATCCAAACGGTAGGTGATCAGTTGGTCAAATCGCACAAGTAGAAAGGGTCGTCAGTCATATCTTACCCTACCCGTCTCAGTCTACTCACTTAGGGTCAGTTGGTCATATCTCCTAAGCAACTAGCCTCTACCGCCATTCAGAACTACCGAAACAAGGGTAGCTACCAATAAACTATGCATGCATACACTTAGAAATAATTATACAGAAGTAAAGTAAACACAAACAAAACAACTAAGGAATCATAACTAGGCCAGTACCAAGAGGTGCTTAGCCGCTCATATTAACCATACAAATCAATTCAATATTTAATGTTACGAAATACATGAATCAAAAGTAACAAAAAGATAAAAAGCTAATGTTTATCATAGGGGAGTGATTTGTCCCTTGGAGATAGCTCCGTATGCTCCTCTAGATCTGCCTTCGACTTCTTCTCACGTTCTTTGATTGTTGTGTGTGAAATGGGATGCTTTGAAATGCTGGAAATCATGGGGTATTTATAGGCCAGATCTGGTTACGGCGTAACTATAAAAAGAGTTACGCCATAACATACAATTCTTCGTAATTTGCACTAATAATGTTGGTTCTGTAACCTCAGGAAGGGGTTACGCCGTATCTTCAATAAATATTGGTTACGCCGTAGTTGATGCATGAGTTACGGCGTAATTAGTAGCGGCCTGAACCTCATTTGACCTAATATGGTTATGTCGTAATCTTGGATAGAGTTACACCGTAATCTTCAGTTAAGTTGGTTTTCTGAGCCACGCTTTAGTTACGGTGTAATGTGAGAGAGGAGTTACGCCGTAACTTCTTCAAAGTGAGCATAGTATGATAAATCTTCAATAAACTCTCCAATTCCGCGTCTCTTTAGCTCCAATGCTTGTAATTTACCTGAAAGTGAAATATAATGGAAAACAAGCATAAATCCATATAAATGATATAAATTACAAGCATTATCGGGGGAAATTGACACTTAATATTCAGGATTATTTGATGTTATCAAATATCCCCCCCACTTGAACTCTACTTGCCTTCAGGTAGACCTTATTAGATAGATTCCTAAAAAGATATCTCCCATTACCTGGAAAATATAAGTTTACAAATCCCTTATGCTAGAATAAAACAAAGCCGAACACCTCACGAAATAGGAACGAAACACTCAAATCTCTCAACTATTCAAAGTGTCAATTTCGGGGTGATCACTCAATCGCACAGTCATAACATGTATTCTATCATAAGCTTGGCGGTTACACAAATCTCCACCACTAGAGTTAAGGACTAAACAATTCGCGAAGGCAATATGGGTAGACACGACAAAGGTTAAGGGTGATTTGTCATTACTAACATGTCATGGTGAAGTGGCAAAAATCAATGATACATGACTAAATCCATGGCCAAGACACCAAAGATTGCTCGCTGCATCACCTTGACATGCTTCATGACTAAAGGGTATGAAAGACATGGGATATATAAATGGTGTAAAATAAAAATCAAGCAAATAGTCTAAATCCATAACTAAGTCATCACCACTTACTGTCTGCCCAAAGTTCAAGTTTCGAAGTTAAGAAACCGGATTATGATATACAAGGTAGATGTGTCACTAGAGGACGTCATGATGGGCACACTACCTTTTCTCCAACTGTTGGCGCAATTACCAACTCCAATCTTCAAATGTGACCGAGGTGGCCTCCTCGATACTAAATCTAAATAAAGCTCATAATATAGTGCTTATAACATCGCACTTTACAATCAACTGAATAACAAATACATGACTTTTTTATTTTTTATTTTTTATTTTTTTTTGGAATTATAAACATAAACATAACATCTCCCCACTTGAGATGAACAATGGGAATTCGGGAACTCTTCAATGATCTTTAATAATATGTCATCGACGAAAGCGTGATTCCCGAACCTTTCCACTTGAACCTTGAACTTAGGCAAATGATGACTTCCCAATCACAAATAAAGACTACAGGGTAGGCTAAGGTGTATAGGTGTAACGAAACAATATATTGGGTTAACAAAATAAAAGGAATGGCTCAGATGGGTGTATCTAGGGGTATCTTGCACTAAAGGTTAGTGCAACAAAATGGTTTCACATGGGGGTCGAGAAGTCAAGGTGACTAATCGATAGACACACAATGGTAGGCTATTTGGATGATAATCATATAATACTGCCTTCTTAAACTGAAAAGTCCAAATACATCGAGTTAACTCAACATACCTCGTCTATGGTCTCAAAATGATGCAAAGGCCAAGTTCTAAAGTTTACAAGCTACCGGCACACTCATAATTTGGTGGATTTGGGGTAAACTTTTGGAAACGGATAAGGCTAATCTCACCATATAATATCAAGGGTTGTATGTGCTCGGCTAAGGTCTAATCTAGTTAGGTTAAGAAAAACATGTCAAAATTTTAAAAATGGCATAATTTTTCAAAATAAACTAGAAAAACGAGGGCAAAATAAAGTTCAAGAGACAATTCTACTCCCGTCCCCCCACTTGAATTGTACAAAGTCCCTTTTGTACTAAGCGTTAAATAAAGGTGAAGAGAAAAGTAGAATTAGAGTGAGAACTTCCCTAAAATTTGCTTCAAACAGAAAGAAGGCCCACGAAAGAGAGTCGTGCCTTCGCATAAGCATCCATGAGCAAACTTCAATCCCTGAAATCACACTATCGACAAGCATAATTCTAAAAAGAAAAAAAATGAAAAATGAAAAATAAACCTAACTCACTTTCGTAGGAATCACGATCGCATTTAGCCTATGCAACAAGCATTTTAAACCACTTGGTCTCCTAAGTGGACGAGTGTAGTCTCGTGAGGGCTTACAGGGAACATACCCACAAAGTTCATTTAAATGACTAATACAAGGTTATTGTGTTTAAAATGAAAGAAGTAATGCAGAGGGTAGTTACGTCGTAACTCCAGAAGGAGTTACGCCGTAACTAGGCAAAACCTGGCATACGCTGCAAAAGTGTAGCTACGGCGTAACCACTGAAATGGGATTACGCCGTAATTGGTAATGCTTCTGAGGTTCTGCTGCAAAAGGGCCTGTTACGGCGTAACCATGAGAATTAGTTACGCCGTAACTCTGGTCAGATCAGCATCTTTGCAGCAGCAACCTTTCTTTATTTCCTGCAAAAATGGTTAAAAACACAAAACCCAACAGAAATGAAAATAAAACAAAAGAAAGGGATAATTTGGGTTGTCTCCCGAAAGAGAACTTTTCTTTATTTACGAGTCTTTAAGTTAGACTTAGAGCCTCAGGGCTTTATGGTGGCCTTTGGACTTGTCCAACTTCCTCCATGTCTTTCATCAAGTTGTGTCTGACCCAAGCGACATTTGTTGCAGTGCGGAGGTATTCTTTAGTCTCGATCTTCTGAATTTTGCAAAATTTTTCCTCTGGCCCTAAATGGTATCGAGTGAACTCATACTTTTTGGCTATAATTGGTGGCGGCCTCTTATACGGAAATCCAAGAAGTTTGCACCTTCTCTTCTCATGTGCTTCATTATCGGGGTCAACGAACCCATCTTCACCTTGTAGTTCGAGGTAATCAAAATCATCATCGTCGAATCGGTATCTTTAATTCATTTATCGTCGATTAAATTTTCTACTAGCACCTGTTTACATTCCTCTTTTTCCTTCCTCGATGAATCCTAGGTGTCATTATCCGATTCTTCATTTGGAACTTCGTTGCTTGGTTCGTCTTTACTCATACATCCATTCCAGATTTTCTCCTTGGTTAGCACGTCTATTTTTCCGTATCTGATTTTGACCCAATCGTCGAATCCTAAATCGTCTAGCCAAGGCAATTCTGTTCTTTCTGAGTCATTAGTCGAGGTCCATAGGAACTCGTCTTCCCCAGCTCTCTCAATACTGCTTCCCCCATCACATTCATAATCAAAAGGGTTGCAAGATGCCCAAAAATTTTCGTCTGTGGTTTTAATTTGCTCACACCAATGACTTCGAGTTCCTTTGTCATCGTTGTTGCAAAAAGGAATATCGTTGAGAGGTTTAATGGTCTTTCTTTGAAGAATATGTTTTTCATATTTGAGCTCCAAATTTCTTAACAAAACTGAATTAATTATTCAATCACCGAACCTTACTGAATACCAATCTCTGAATGATAGGTCCCCAAAATCAACGTCATTTCTTCCCGATTCATGTGGGCATATCCAAACTTCGTTCTTCACATTGCCCCCTCCGTTGCAATACTCACGAAAGGGGTTGTAAGTTGTCCATGCTTGTGTGAACTCATCTTCCGTGATTAGTAAGGGCCTGCAACAATGCTTGATAGGTGGTCCTTCCACTTCGTTAATCGAGAATTTGGCTAATCTTTCTTCATCGTTAAGTGTAGTCCACATGTATATGTCATCATTAATCCTTTTCTTATCGACCCCTCCATCGCAGGCCTTCCGAGGGTCGCAAGAGGCCCATAGGTTGTAACACTCTCCATCATCAATTGCAATAGCCTGACACCAATGATTCTTCCTTTTAAAGTCGTCAATTTTGGTAGACTTGTCATTTCTCGTGTCCTTGTTACGCCGTAACTCCGATGTTTGGTTACGGCCTAACTCTCTTCCGCCATCGGCATCATTGTTTTTATTAGACTCATCGGTGGATTTGTCATTTTCAGAAAATACGGCTTTACATACTGTTGATTTGTTCTTTTGTGCCTCATTTCTTTTTTGTACCTCGTCGCCAAGCTTCCCAATCATAGTTTCCAAGTTTTTTAGTGATACATCATGGCTAGAAAGGCTTTTGTTTGTATTATCTTGGAAGTTTTTCAGCAATTCTTCTTGCTCTTTATGTCTCTTGGTCGAATCTACAAGGTACTTGTTAATCATTTCCTCCAAGTTAGCTCTTCTTTCACCACGCTCATAATATGGGGGAGGTCCTCCACGATAGCCATTACGATTATCCCCGTAAAATGGTCCATTTTCTCCATATTTAGCTTCTTCGATTGTGTTTTCTTCGTTAATGTTAGGACAATTCTTAGAGAGATGTCCTCCCCCACAGCTTTCGCAACCTACTTGGATGGCATGAACAACATCTTTGATTTTTAGCATATCTCGACCCAGATTCTCTAGCTTGTTAGTTATGGCCGCAATTCCGTCAAAACTTCTGCATTGGTTTCTTTTGCTTCCTCCATCGTGCCATTTTTGGGAATGCTCAACCATTTTTTAGATGGCTTCAATTGCTATAGTAGGAGTCATGCTTGGAATTGGTCATTGATAGTCCAACATCTGTCTTTTAGTCACGTTTATTCCTTTGTAGAAGATGTTGACCTTTTGCTGGTTGTTTAGATCATGTGTAGGACACTTGTAGAGGAGATCGTTGTATCTATCCCAGGCTTGATACAATGTTTCATCGTCTTCTTGCTTGAAATTATGGATTTCCAAGAGCTGGTTGGATATCTTTGACGGAGTACAATACCTCTGGATGAAGTGCTTCTTTAGTAGAGCCCAAGTATTAACTGCCCCAGCGGGAAACCTTTCGATCCATCTTCTTGCAGCCCTAGTAAGAGTCATGGGGAACACCCTTAACATAAAAACGTCATGAGACACACCCGGAAATTTGAAAAGGCTTGCGATGTACAAGACATTCTCAACATGCTCATACGCATCTTCGTCCCTGTTTCCTGAAAATGGGTTAGCACGAAGCTCCCTCATAAATGGGTCTTTAATTTTGAAATGGACATCAGCTCCAATTGCCGGTCTTACGAGCCCCAGCCCTTGTTCTTCTCTTATCAACGCCAAATATTCCTCAAGAGTGAGGTCATCAATGTTAACAACTTCCATGCTACCTGAAACTTGAAAAGAGATCGTGAGAATTTGAAAAAACAAAACAAAAATGAAAGACTTAATAGCAATCCTAATATAACTCCCCGGCAGCGGCGCCAAAAACTTGATGCAGGTTTTACCAACCAGGTTTTAATATTTATAAGTCTCGTTATACCTATGGTCTACCCTAATGCACTAACGGGCAGTGTACCCATTCGTGTGTAGTGTAGTATTCGGTAAAACCGAGGTAGTCGCAAGAGCTATGTGTGTGGATTTATACTAAGTCTAGGTGTCATAGATTTTAATATGATTATGATATGGAATTAACTAATAAAGAAAATAAAGGCAAAGGATGTGATCAATAGAGGAGAGTGGTGCTAACCTAGTTACTCATGCTAACTAGTAATGTTTACGTCTAATTACTTCCAATTACTTCAGGTGGGGTCAAAGTCGAGAGGACAACATTTGGTCAGTTCGTCCTAACCTATCAGCAAAGGGTACCACTGGAGAAGTCAGGTGTCCCCTCATAAGTCGAGTTGCACCTGGTCCCCTAAGCCAAGTCATTAAGTACCGTTGCATGCTAGATTTATAATAGTGAGTGCCCGGGCGCTAGCAACTTAAACACTCATCCCTTACTTCTTAAGTTCATCCAAACGGTAGGTGATCAGTTGGTCAAATAGCACAAGTAGAAAGGGTCGTCAGTTGGTTATATCTTACCCTTCCCATCTCAGTCTACTCACTTAGGATCAGTTCGTCATATCTCCTAAGCAACTAGCCTGTACCGCCATTCAAAACTACCGAAACAAGGGTAGCTACCAATAAACTATGCATGCATACACTTAGAAATAATTATACGGAAGTAAAGTAAACGCAAACAAAACAATTAAGGAATTATAACTAGGCCAGCACCAAGAGGTGCTTAGCCGCTCATATTAACCATACAAATCAATTCAATATTTAATGTTATGAAATACATGAATCGAAAGTAAAGAAAAGATAAAAAGCTAATGCTTATCGTAGGGGAGTGATTTCTCCTTTGGAGATAGCTCTGTATGCTCCTCTAGATCTGCCTTCGACTTCTTTTCACGTTCTCTGATTGTTGTGTGTGATATGGGATGTTTTGAAATGCTGGAAATCGTGGGGTATTTATAGGCCAGATCTGGTTATGGCATAACTATAAAAAGAGTTACGCCGTAACATAAAATTTTTCGTAATTTGCACTAATAATGCTGGTTACGACGAAACCTCAGGAAGGAGTTACGCCGTATCTTCAATAAATCTTGGTTACGCCGTAGTTGATGCATGAGTTACGGCGTAATTAGTAGCGGCACGGAACCTCATTTGACCTAATATGGTTACGTCGTAATCTTGGATAGAGTTACGCCGTAATCTTCAGTTAAGTTGGTTTTCTGAGCCACACTTTTGTTACGGCATAATGTGAGAGAGGAGTTACGCCGTAACTTCCTCAAAGTGTGCATACTATGATAAATCTTCAAAAAACTCTCCAATTCCGCGTCTCTTTAGCTCCAATGCTCGTAATTTACCTGAAAGTGAAATATAGTGGAAAACAAGCGTAAATCCATATAAATGATATAAATTACAAGCATTATCGGGGGAAATTGACACTTAATATTCAGGATTATTTGATGTTATCTAGAGGAACCTAGAGAATCACACAAAAACAAACACAAACTACATAGAAAGATCCTTTGGATCTGAGGTTAGAGAGTTTACAATACTAGGTGAAAGTATGTGTAGGAGTGGCAACCTACAATGAAGAAATGGCTCACTATTTATAGAAGAAAACATGCTACTGTTCCATGGATCCCACGGATCCCTTACTTGAGGGATCCGTCCAGTGTAAACTGGGGGAACCGTGGGACGCTCCTCTTTGCCCATGGGTTTTGGGTCATGGGTCATGGGTTATGGGTCATGGGTCCTAGGCTTTGTGTGGAAAACTAGAAGGGGGGTTGAATAGTTTTGCCAATTAAAACTTCCTTTTAATTTATTTAGATTGACTTATGACAACCTATTTGGATGTGTGTGTTAGATGTTGATAAACAAGCATATAAAGGTAAGTAATGAAAAGATAAGAGTAAGAAGCACAAAACCACAACACGAGTATTTATAGTGGTTCGGCTACAAGGACACCTTCCTTGCCCTACTCCACTCCCCGAGTCACCTACTCGAGAGTTCGTAATCACTACACCAATCTCCTTATGGCGGAGAAGCCTTCAAAACGTCGCCTACCCTTTTTCCGGTGCTAGGCTAACCACCGGGTTCTTTCACCCAAGGTGAACCACACCTACACAACGTCGCCTACCCTTTATAAGGTACTAGGCTAAGTACCTAGTTCTTTCACTCCAAGGTGAACTACACCTTCACAACGTCGCCGACCCTTTATTAGGTACTAGGCTAAGCACCTAGTTCCATTGCAATGGAGGAACTACTACCACACTACACCAACGACTAATCCCAAAGGAGATCTACTCCTTTACAACATCATCAAGGATATCAATATCCTTGGATCTAATACTAGTCTATCTTGTACATCGAAACACACCGTATCGAATGTACATCTAAGGCACCTTTCACTAATGCCTTTGACTAGATCTACAAGACACCTTTCACTAATGTCTTGTGTCTTGACTTCTAAGCACCTTTCACTAATGCTTCTAGTCTTGACTTCTAAGCACCTACCACAAGTGCTTATGATATAGATGATAGATACCCTTCACTAATATCTTCGTCTTGACTCTTGAGACATCTTTCACTAATGTCTTCAACACTACACTTCTTTGAAGAAAGAAAGGAATCATCAATAAGAAGACTTCAGTAGCCTTGATGATGAGGAAGCATGGCAACTCATGGACTTGAGCTTGCTCGACTTCAAAGGTGATGATCTTGCCTTTAAGAGGAACCTAAAAGATCACACAAAAACAAAACTACAAACATAGATCTCTTGGATATGAGGTTAGTGAGTTTTACACTTAGGGAGAAAGTGTGTTAGAAAGGGGGTTGATCAATAATGAAGAAATGGATCACTATTTATAAAGAAAACAATCCTACTGTTCCCCGGATCCCACGGATCCCTTTCACTTGGGATCCGGCTAGCACAAAGCTAGGGATCCGTGGAACGCTCCTCTTTGCCCATGGGTATTTTGGTTATTGGTCATGGGTCATGGGTTGAACCATGGATCATTGGCTAGATACAATGTATCATTGAGTGCAATGCACTTAGTCACTTGGGTATGGGTTGATTCATGGGTTATGGATATTATCCATGTATGATATAAGCATGATGTCATGCAATGGGTTATGGGTCAAGATCCATGGGTTATGGGCTTTGGGTTATACCCAACTACATTCAATTTATTTTCCCAATGGGTTGTGATACTTAAGTTTCTACCCATTTATATTACCCAATATACTACATACTAGTTATGTGTATATTTTACCCAAATATGTAAACACTAGTTGTTGTACATATGTATTACTAAACCATAAAATCACTTATACTTGTTTTAGTGTTTTATGTGAAAATGTGAATATGTTATAAACTATTAGTTCAAACTTATTTACGTATTCTATTTGTTTCGTTAAAATGATTTTACGTTTGTTATCGACAAAACATTAGAAGATCGTAAAATATAAATAAACGTTTTTACGGCTTATTTGTATTAACAATCTCCCCCTCTTTGTTGATGACAAAACACAAAATTATTTTAAGGAAAAGCTAAAATTCGTAAAAGTTTGAATTTGTAGTTTTTACTTTCTTCTCCCCCTTTTTGTCGAAACAAAAAGTGTTTGAAGGAAAGCAACACATCGTTTTTAAGAAAAAAAATTGAAAGAAATAAAAGTAAAAGGAAATAGAGAGCAAGTAACAGGAAAGGATCTCGTCTTTACTCCCCCTTGACGAGTCCATCCCTATTTAAGGGCGTCAAGTAAGTGATACTAATCTAGTTTGTTTGCAAACAAGTTTGCAAAAGATGTCGTCTAAGAGAAGAATGTGCTCCCCCTTGATGATTGCAATTTTGCAAGGGGATGTCACGAAATGTAAGCCTAGTATTGCAAGTAATTTGCAATGTATTGCTTTGACATAAAGCTCCCCTAGCTTTAGGATGTCAAAGTCTTCATATGTAAATTGAATAACTACAAAACAAAGGTTAGAAAGCAAGTATAATTCACAATTTCCTGCAAATGTGATTCAAGTTAGTAGAAAGAAAGCTTTCGTCTTACGGATCCCACGGTTCCCTCCTTGTAGGGATCCGTCTAGGCAATTATGAGGGATCCGTATTAGTCTTTTAATTACCCAAGGTGATATAACAAGCAATGTTATCACAAAAATAAGATATGAATACAAAGTAATCATATGCTCAACAAAATAACAAGTAGCATGTAATTCCATTTAATAAAGCTAGAGTTATGATATACATGACTCTAAAAACTAAGAAAATAAGAAAATACATGACTAGGAATTTCTAAACCAACTATCGCTTGATGCTAGGACACCACTAAAATCTTCTAGCTCAAGTTTTGTTTAGGTTTGATCTCGTCGAAACGTTCGAGGAGATGATAGAACATGAAACGTTGGTCTTCTCGTACTTCATGTATCAAACTTTCAACATGTTGACAATGATAGCAATCTTTGTCATGGCTAGGTAGTGGTGGTGGAAGAAGTGAAATGGCTTGATGCGAAGGATCAAGTGAAGCGGCTTGTGGAGCTTCAAACGATGGAGGGATTGGTGGAGGTGCATTTGAGAATGACTCAACCAAAAATGATGGTGGTGGTAGAGAAGTGTCAACTTCCATATGGTCGGGTGGTTGACTTTGATGATTTCTCATAATCCAAATGGGATTATATGATGGAAACGGCGAAAAGGAAGCCGGAGCAAGTGTTGACTCAACACCTTGATTTTGAACCATTATTCCTCCTAATGAGGAGAATGTTGTCGACGGAAGCCGATGAGACGGCCTAGGAGGCAAGTCCTCTAAATTGTAGAGGTGTGGTGATGATAGTGGGGATGTAAATGAAATAGCTCTAGGAACCAATGGTGATGATTTGGTGGAGATGATATTGTTTGGCCTAGGAGGTATGGTGGTGTTTGGCAAAGGTAGTTTTGTGGGTACTATCTTTTTAGGAATTGGTTTGATTGGATGATGAAGGATTCTATCATTTGTTGGCTTGACCGGAGATGATTCGGTTGAAGAGATTTCGTGTATAACACGAGCCCTTTTCATGGGTGGTTCTTTGGTGGATAAGTTATTACTTGTGGTTTTCCTCATGATAAGATGATTTCAAGAGGTTGTAAGAGCTGAAAGTTAGGATGAGAGTGATGACTATGAAGGTCCTAACAAGGTGGTTTATAAACCAAGAGATTTGGCAAGTGCATTTAAGCCTTAAGCCACTAAGATTCATTGGAATGTGATGATTAACATGCACAAGAGTCAACTTCAGAGGTTTCTCTGATCTAGGAACTCATTAAAGATGAGATGAAGTGTTGGTGGAATCAGGAATGAAGAAAGTCTTCATGAGAGATATGTTTAGTGGTTCCATCATCTTGTTCACAAGCACGTACAACGGACTTTGAAATTGAGGATGGAAGTGCATAACATTATGATAGAGGCGTGTCAAGAACATTCCATAAGGGATGAGTTTATTCTTGGAGCCTTGAAGATTTGCAATTCGCCTTGCGAAGAAGTAGGCGAGATTGTATGGTTGTTGTGTTAGCAAATAGTACAACATGTGAGCACAAAAAGCGGGAAGAATTTCTCGATTTCCCCTAAGACTCCAAACATTTTCATGTAGGATGAGTGCAAAAGGCTTGTACTCTTCTCGGATATCCCTTGTAAAGATAATGTTTGGATCGGAGTAATATGGTCGAGGTTTGCATATTATGCAATTTAAATCTTCCAGAGAGGGTATGTGTGAACAATATGGACTATTTTCTTCACGAAAGTTGAAGAGATAATCAAGAGACCAATCTTCGGTGAAGGCACATTGTCAATGATTTGGAATCCGGAGGATGTGAGCAAAATGCCCAAGGGTTAGAGTGAACTTTTGGTTTTTGATATAAAACCAAAGAGATAGAGAGCGATCCTCGTTAACGAGAGTTCGACTTGACGGAAAAATTCCATTATGAACCTTGGACATATCTTCTCGTTGATTTCAAGAAGACATTCTAGTCCTATGGCTCGGAAGGAGGTATTGATACCTTCTTCGAATTGTAGAGAGGTGTCTACAATACGTCCTTCGTGGAAGTGACGGTTTTCGAGATTATTGAACCCACGGATATGATTGCCAGGTGTGTTGGGTTCGAGAGAGATGTTCGAAGTGTAGACGCTAGTGAGTGAAAAATCAAACTCATATTCATGCGTCATAGTTGAACCTATAAAAATGATAAGTTAATAAAAGAAGATGTTTGTGGTCAACCTATGATAATCTAATGTTTTTACTAGATTTTTATTAACAATGGTATTTAACACTTTAACTTACTCAAGGTTTTGACTTTCTAGTGGATTATTACATTTAGAAAGATATTGGTTTTTAATCTTGCATGAAGACTGTTTTCCAGTAGGACGGATCCCACGGTTCTTTTACAAAAGGGATCCGGCTAGTATATCTTCCGGGATCCGTGGATCTGTAGTAACAGAAATAGATTTTATAAAAACATAGGTTTTACAGTTTTTATACCACGAAATATGTTTTATCCTACATTTTCTTTTAGCATGCATACATGACTTCTAATGTATCACGAAAGAATATAAAACATATAAATCAGAGTAAGTGACAAACATATTATGATAAAAGTAACCTAGATAAACTAGATTATTAATAATATTGCATTTCAATACTAAGGATGATACAAAGGATTGGGTATATGATCCCAATGTAGATTAACAACACAAAGTAAATGTCTCCATATGTGAACTTCATCATAGGGAACACAAGTGCACTGAGCGTTAAGGCGATGAGAACGAGTGCGATGTAAACCATGTTGATGGCGGATCTTTCTTGGTTTCGGTTGAGAATGAATGGGAAGGAAAATGAAATTTTTTGAATGAAAGGAAATTTTTGAAATTGGAGAATTTGAAAAAGTGAGGGTTTGGCCGACGGGGGGGGGGGGGGATAGGGAAGGAGGAATTTTTGAAATGCGTGTTTTGTTTTATTATTGGATTAAAAGAAATAAAACACAAGTTTTATATACTATGACTATGGACGAGAAACATAACACGTATGTGAGAAAAAGGCTTCCTAATGAAGCTTCATGTAAAACATGTATAAGCATAAAAGATAATCATATAAATACCTAAAAAGGTATACTTAATTATCAAGCAAAGTAAAAAGAAAATCATACCTCTAGCGCACTTAGCAATGTCTTTACAAATGACACAGCAAATGTCACTTAGACGATTCCGCTCCTTTGCGTTTAAGATACCTTCTTAAGGAAGGTATTCTTGTTACCAAGCGACTCCTAAAGCTTGGTGGGTATGAGCTTTGACTAATCAACATGATAAAGAAGATTGGTACAATTAAATGAAAAAAAATGTTGTTATCGAATGTACATCTAAGGCACCTTTCACTAATGCCTTTGACTAGATCTACAAGACACCTTTCACTAATGTCTTGTGTCTTGACTTCTAAGCACCTTTCACTAATGCTTCTAGTCTTGACTTCTAAGCACCTACCACAAGTGCTTATGATGTAGACGATAGATACCCTTCACTAATATCTTCGTCTTGACTCTTGAGACATCTTTCACTAATGTCTTCAACACTACACTTCTTTGAAGAAAGAAAGGAATCATCAACAAGAAGACTTCAGTAGCCTTGATGTGGGAAGCATGGCAACTCATGGACTTGAGCTTGCTCGACTTCAAAGGTGATGATCTTGCCTTTAAGAGGAACCTAAAAGATCACACAAAAACAAAACTACAAACATAGATCTCTTGGATCTGAGGTTAGTAAGTTTTACACTTAGGGAGAAAGTGTGTTAGAAAGGGGGTTGATCAATAATGAATAAATGGCTCACTATTTATAGAGAAAACAATCCTCCTGTTCCCCGGATCCCACGGATCCCTTTCACTTGGGATCCGGCTAGCACAAAGCTAGGGATCCGTGGAACGCTCCTCTTTGCCCATGGGTATTTTGGTTATGGGTCATGGGTCATGGGTTGAACCATGGATCATTGGCTAGATACAATGTATCATTGAGTGCAATGCACGTAGTCACTTGGGTATGGGTTGATTCATGGGTTATGGATATTATCCATGTATGATATAAGCATGATGTCATGCAATGGGTTATGGGTCAAGATCCATGGGTTATGGGCTTTGGGTTATACCCAACTACATTCAATGTATTTGCCCAATGGGTTGTGATACTTAAGTTTCTACCCATTTATATTACCCAATATACTACATACTAGTTATGTGTATATTTTACCCAAATATGTAAACACTAGTTGTTGTACACATGTATTACTAAACCATAAAATCACTTATACTTGTTTTAGTGTTTTATGTGAAAATGTGAATATGTTATAAACTATTAGCTCAAACTTATTTACGTATTCTATTTGTTTCGTTAAAATGATTTTACGTTTGTTATTGACAAAACATTAGAAGATCGTAAAATATAAATAAATGTTTTTACGGCTTATTTGTATTAACACTTTGGACCATGGGGATCCAAGTGGATACACTGTATCTACTAGATGCAATGCATCTAGTCCATGGGTTGTGGGTTAGCTCCATGGGTCATGGATAATACCCATTATGACTTATGCATGATGTCATGCAATGGGTTATGGATTATGCTCTATGGGTATGGGTTATGGACTTTGGGTTTTACCCAACTACATTCAATGTATTTAGTCAATGGGTCAAATACTTAAAACGTATACCCATTCTATTCCCATTATAATACACACTAAGTATGTATATATTTACCCAATATGTAAACACTAGTTGTTGTACATATGCATTACTAAATCATGAAAGCACTTATTACTTGTTTAGTATTTTATATAAAAATGTAAGTGTGTTAGTAAACTATTGGCTCAAACCATTTATGTATTTTATTTATTTCGTTAAAATGATTTTACGTTTGTTATCGACAAAACATTAGAAGATCGTAAAATTTAAATAAATGTTTTTACGGCTTATTTGTATTAACAATCTCCCCCTTTTTGTTGATGACAAAACATAAGATTATTTTAATGGAAAACTAAAATTCGTAAAAGTTTGAATTAGAGTTTTTACTCTTTTCTCCCCCCTTTTTGTCGAAACAAAAAGAGCGTCGAAAAGAAACTAACACATTGTTTTAAGAAAAACATGTGAAAAGAAAGAAAAAGAATTAAAAATAGAGAGTAAGTTGAGGAGAAGTATTCTCGACTTAGCTCCCCCTTGACGAGTCCATCCCTTTGTGAAGGTGTCAAATAAGAAGAAATACTAAGCTAGTGCATTGCAACTATGTTTGCAAATGGTTTCGTCTTTGTGACGAATATGCTCCCCCTTGATGATTGAAACTTTGAAAGGAGGACGTCATGTAATGTAATCCTAATGTGAATGATATTTCAAATGATTTTGCAATGTATTGCTTTGACACGAAATTCCCCCTAGCTAAGGGTGTCAAAGTCTTCATGTGTATATTGAAAATCTACAAAACAAAAGTTAGAAAACAAGTATATAATGCATAATTTCCTGCAAATAAGACTTAAGTTAGTAATAAACAAGTCTTCTGTTGCACGGATCCCACGGTTCCCTCTTTGGAGGGATCCGTCTATGTAAAACTGAGGGATCCGTCTGTCTATAAGCATAAGACTGCAATGGTGATGCAACAAGTGATATTAACATCAAAATGAGATATGTATTAAGGCACCAAACATATTCTCAAGACAATATGGCATAAAACATGTAATTTCATTCAATAAAAAAATACTAGAGATGATCTACATATTTCTAAAACTAAGAGAATGATTTAAACATGTAATACATTTTCTACTAATTCTAATGAGTAACAGAAACCTAAAAAGCATAAAAGTGCTTGAATCTAAGGATGAGTAGACTTGTTGATTTGGTCCAATCGTTCAAGGAGATGATTAAACATGAAATGCAACTCATTTCATACTTCTTGAACAAGTCCTTGGGTGATTTGACAATTGGAGCAATTATTGTCAAGACTAGGAACCGAAGGAGGTTGGATGTTTTGAGGAGGCTCCACAAAGGATGGTAGAGGTGCGTTGAGCAATGTAGGATGTGGTTCCACTAAGAATGAAGGTGATGATGTATGAGTTGGTGGTGGTAATGGAAAGTCCTCTATATGGTTAGATCTTTGGTGATTCCTTGTATCCAAAAGTGGACTATTTGGTGATGTAGGTGGTTCCCTATTTAACGAGAAGGTTGGTGAGTGGGAAGTCCTTGGTGGTGATTGCTCTAATGAGTAGAGATTTGGATGGGAAAGAGGTTCGGTAAAGCAATGTATTCTAGGTTCTAGAAATGAAGGATTGGGTGTTTTACTAGAACTAGGTGCTTTTGGTTTAGAGCTTGATGAAGCCTTTTCCAACTCTAAAGGTCTTGATACGCGTACAACGCGCGTTCAGGGTCAAAGGAAACTTCCTTTTCTTCGAGCAAGTTTTTCAACCACCTAGGCAGTAAACCTAATCGTTGTAGTGTAGTATTAGGGTAAGTCTCGGGATTGATATCGTTCTTTTGGGGAATAGGAATGCGAGTGAGAAGTTACTACGCTAAGGTTGGGGTTGAGGAAGATTATTTTTTATCTTTTTATATTTTTTAGAAAATTGAAATTACGAATCTCGGGGTATTGGATTTGGGGGGTTGGTATTTCTACCGATTACTCTACTATTCTAATTAACTAAGCTAAGGGGTTGTCTATGTCTAATTGATGTGTACTCGTATGATGATTAAAGATGTGTTTACCTAGATACTATTACTCCCTAGTTATCTCCTATCGATGGTTAAATTGTCACGTCCTTATTCTTAACGCGTTGTGTCTTCTAAGGTCGTAGGGTATGCTTTTTTCCCTAACTCTTTGAGGATACCTTAAGGTTATTGCCTACAAAATCTCTAGGATTCATAAACTAACTCTAAGGTTATCTTTGGATTTTTAGCCTACAATAACTCTAGGCGATTATAGACTAATGTTCACAAAGATTACTCAAGCATTAAAAACCCAACGAATGACCTATCGCAATCCTAGGTCAATTACAATTAAGATAAGAGACAACCAATCAATATTCAATACCTAGGTTTCATAGATCTAAGCAAACACACAAGTAAATTAGCCGGACATGGAAAACATGCAAGCATACACACATACAATTGAAGACATAATTGAATCAATAAAGTAAATTACTTATCTTGTTGTAAAATAAGGTGTGAGAACCCTATGATACTGCCCAAGATAGCCAAAAATCGTTATTAGGTTTTACTCCACAAAACTACCTCTTTAAAAGTCTGAAAATTCGAATACTATATATAGAGTTACAACTTGCGACGGCGTCACTCTTTAAATGTGACGCCGTCAGATCGCCGCCATTAGGGTTTCGTCTTGACCACGTCAACCTTGTGACGGCATCACCTTATGGTTGTGACGCCGTCGGCTTCATCTTCTGACGCCGTCGGGATCTGAATCTTAGGTCGTCTGAGTTGTGATGCCCTACTCTTTAAAACCTGACGCCGTCGGGTACAAAATAGCAATTTTGCTACTGAGCCGTCACAAATTTGGAACACGTTGCGATGGCGTCGCCCTCTAACTATGACGCCGTCACCTTCAATTCTAGCAGCTTGAGTGTCTTGATCTTGACTTGGCCATTTTCTTCATATATTCACGCCTTTTCGTTCGAATAAGTGTCATTCCAACAATTTGCCTTCAAGAGACCTAAAAAGTGAAAAGGAACAAAATTAAGCAGTAACGGATATACAAGTGGTCGATTAAGGGCTTAAATGAGCCCTCAAAAGTGTACCTTTTAAATCCTTATCTGGTCTAATGCTAATTCTCGCGGTTCTTTTAGCTATTGTTGATTGAGATTCTTGAGGTGAGATTCTAGCATTTGGACTTCTTACGGGTGATGACTCGGTGGATGATATCTCATGGACCATATGAGTATTCTTTTTGGATGAACCTTTGGTTGAAGAGTTCTTACTAGATGCTTTAGTCATAGTGAAGGGGAGGGTGTAGTAGAGGTCTTTAACTATTGATTTTAGGATTGTGGTAAGAATGGTGACTTAAGCTCTTAAGAGTGTTTGGTTTATAAAGGATGAATTTGAGTTAATGAATTAAATTCATGACCACTAAAAGATTTAGCATGCACCAAGGTCAACTATGGTGTTGTTCTACTCTAGGGAATCATTAAATGGTAAGCAAAAGAGTTTAGATTACCAAAGAGGGTTTAAATTTGGAAGAAAAACTGATCACAAGCTTTCTGTAGACATGGATCCCACGGTTCCCTCTCACTAGGGATCCGTCTGGTTATAAACCAGGGATCTGTCTGGTTATAAACCAGGGATCCGTCTGTCAGACAGAAAGGTAGTGAAGTGATTATTCTCTTTTAAGGCCTAGTACCTATAAATCTTGAGGGTTTGACTTTCCTTAGATGTCTTAAGCGATAGGTGACTTAAATGTCCAACCATAAGGAGTGAGATTACTTAATGATGGTATTGGGTAAGAAAGTGGACTTTTTAAGAGTGCAACTAAGTGTTTAAGGATGATACTCATTGATTTAAGAATGACAAATGATGGTAATTGATCCTAGAGATCAGATGATGACTTAAGAGAAATTTGAAAAATTCCTAAAAAATAAAAAGAAATGAAAAACTAGTTTTAAGCCTATTTTAAGGTAAGGATGACTAAAATCAATTTGCTAAAATTGAGAGAAATATCAAGCTAAGTGTTTTGAGATGTGAGGAACAAGATGTGAGCATTGGAGCGGAAATATGGTGAGTTTAGGTGAATTGATAAATCAAAAGCACTTTGAATTTGATCCTAAGTTAGCTATGGGTGAGTGTGAGACCTACTGAGCTTGAGGAAGACTTAAGTGGTCTTAAAGAATCATGTTTGGCTAGTATGATGTGATCTAGGGGAATGGTTTGATGTGTAAAGGTGTGCAGTTGTATGTCTGTTTACCCGGATCCCACGGTTCCCTCATCTGAGGGATCCTACTAGCTATAGCCCAGGGATCCGGCTACTGTTGACCAGTAGCTTCTCAGCAAATGTGCAGTTTTTGCACTTTTTAGCAAATGCTCATCCTAATCATTTCTACATTCAGTAAACATATGCAAACAACAAATATAACACATAGTAAATGGGGATGACTAAAATGTAAGCGAAAATGAGTGACATCGACTACTTGAATGAGATCAAGTTGTAGTAAAATTCTCATTTTCCTAGTTCCTAAGTTATAGTGTCTTAGTCCAAATCATGCCAACTTCTACAAGCTACATCCTAATCTACATAAATATTGTTTAGATTGTTTACATACCATTGTTTCATAAATTGTTCATAAATTAAGGTCTATGACCTTACCTTTCATCCTCCCATCCTCCCACTTCACCACCATCTTCATCTCCATCTCTATCCCCTTCACTCTTCACCCCTCCATCTCTACTTCTTCTTCTTTATCAAGAAGTTAGCAAAACATTTGAATATACCCTTAGTTTGTTTCCACTCTTGTGAAGGGCTTGGGATATCCGGCAGTTGGTTGATGTATGCCAAGGGGTCGAGATCGGTGTTACCAAGGGGGTTGCTACTTCCTTCTCCTTCTCTTTGTCTTTCTCTTTCATTTGATGAGTCCGTTGGTGGGTGAGGTCTCTTGCCATCCACCATGATCCTTGTAGTCTTTCCATCGGATAGAGGCACCATGACCTTGTTCCAAAAACTGTGGTCATAGGAATAAGGAGAAGGATCTAGAGCAAAGACGGAAGTTGCTAGACGAGTCAGGAGCATTGCATAAGGGAGTACCATCTTGTTCATGCTTTTCAAACTTGCAATTCTTTTTACCATGTAATAGGCGAGGTTGAAGTGAGTGTTGGTTACAAGGCAATAAATCATGAAGCTTAGGCAAGCATTGGGATGATCTTTGTTTCCTCCCAAGCAAAGCACGTTCTCCCTTCCCACGAGTTCCCATTTCTTGTACAATGGGAACATTTCTGAAAGCTCCATTTGAAATGGATCCCTATAGATCACCTTGGAGTTTCTCGTGACTCTTGATTGAGATGCTCTTTCCATGAAGACGGTAACCCTGACCGTGGTTGATTCTGGGATGACTGTGAAGTATAATTCATGATGATCCACCATGTCATGTAGCTCCGCCAATGACCATTGGTTAGAGTACATACACACTCCTTGACATGGGATGCGGAGTATCCTTGCAATCTCGACAAGAGTGAAGGTGAACTCGTGCTCATTGATGATGAAGGCTATCAAAATGGTCCCGTCTTCATTCCGAACGATTCTCATTGTCTTGTAAAACTCAAGTACAAACACCGGACAAATTTGCTCATTAATGTCCAAGAGGCAATCAAAGTTAATTCCTCCAAAGACTTGGCGAATGTTGGTGTTGTTGAGGAATGATGGTTCAACCACTCGGCCTTCATGGAAGAGTCTCTTTTCCAACATCTTGAAGGCTTTTCGATCATCCGGGCTTAGGCCTTCCTTACGATGATACATGGGAATGTAGTGAGCGGTGTCATGGTAATCTTGTTGACGGTTGCTAGGCATGATTGGTCCTAAACATCAAAACCACAATGTGGTGTTAATTGTGTGAATAGTAACCTAATGGGATTAATCAAAATTTTCTCAAAACATCTTCATTGAATTCAAAAAATGAGTTTAATTTGTATTAACAATGTTGATTATTTGATTTAGATTATCTTAGAAAACAATGTGGTAACAAATTGTGACAAACCCATTTGAACTCAATTTCTAAAGATGAAAATTGTAATCCTAGGAATCAAGGAATGGAAATAACAATGTAGTGAAGATTATACTTACACAAGAGATTATTTCCTTGAATAAGATTATCAATTTGCTCCTGTGAACAGTAAATAGGTTTTATGATCGTGAGTCTTGAAAGAGTAAAGTGAGGAGGGGAACTTCCACAATGATCATTTTTTTTATTCTGTCTTTTGTTGCATGGATCCCTTGTATGAGGGATCCGGCTAGTTCAAGCATAGGGATCCGGCATATCAGCAATTTGACAGCTTAAGTGATCCTTGATAATTTTGGTTTGGGAGTTCTAATCTTTTCCTATGGTTGATGTTTATGCTCTAAAACTTATGGTTTGGGGTTTTGACGTGTTATACTAGTCCTATTTGACGAGGTTCCCTTTTTATGAACAAATCATAATTCTTCGAGAAGTTTTCAAAGATTATAATAAAATCTCATTTTATCACAATATGAGAAATCTCACATGGATACTTATTGACATAAATGAAATGTCAATAATCCTTATGTGAGGAGTGATGATCAAGGCTCTCGAATAGCCGAGATATCATTATCACTAGTTTGTAGTTTTGTCTATAGAGATCAACGAAGAATACCATTCTTGATGATGAGTTCAATATAGATAACTATTTTAGTGATTTTTGAAGAGAGCGTAATGATACTACTTAAACTTAATCATGATAAAACAAAAAGATGACATTATTGATTCATCTAGAAAATATACAAAAGAGAAAAAAAATATTTGTAATTTATTAAAGATCATACCTTTGCTAAATATTCTTTTTAAGGAAAGAAGCATTAGAGAGAAATTCTTCATGATCTACTTAGGATGCCCAAATCCTAGTATGGATAATTCTCAACAAAGAAAATATTAGAAAGATCTATCATTATCCAACATTATAAAATATGATGATTTTAAAACGTGACCTTTTGTTTTTAAGGAATTTCCTTCCTTGTAGTTTTCAATCACACATAGATCGTATCAAGTTTTAAAAGTACAATATACTCTTAAGAAACTTGGTAACGAAGCTCTGAAGCCAATTGTGGAAAACTAGAAGGGGGGGTTGAATAGTTTTACCGATTAAAACTTCGTTTTAAAATGTTTAGATCGACTTATATCAATCTATTTAGATGTGTATGTTGGACGTTGATAGATATATATGTAAATATGTAATGAAAAGGTAAAGAGTAAGAAACACAAAACCACGACACGAGTGTTTATAGTGGTTCGGTCACAAGGAAACCTTCCTTGCCCTAATCCACTCCCCGAGTCACCTACTCGAGAGTTCATTAACACTACACGACACAACACCTTATGGCAGAGAAGCCTTCAAAAAGTCGCATAATCTTTTGGATACAACCTATCTCTATTTGTACATCGATACACCATATCGATTGTACACCTTTGGCATCTTTCACTAATGCCTTTGACTTGACCCTTTTGGCATCCTTCACTAATGCCTTTGACACGGACGTTCGACACCTTTCACTAATGCCTTCGTCTTGACTCTTTTGGCATCCTTCACTAATTCCTTTGACACGGACGTTAAGCACCTTTCACTAATGCCTTCGTCTTGACCCTTTTGGCATCCTTCACTAATGCCTTTGACACAACACTTCTAGAGAGGAAGAAAGAACTATCAACAGGAGAACTTCAGTAGTCTTGATGATGACGAAGCATGGCAACTCATGGACTTAAGCTTGCTCGACTTCAAGAGGTGGTGATCTCGCCTTTAAGAGGAACCTAGAGAATCACAGAAAAACAAACACAAACACAAACTAAAGAAAGATCCTTTGGATCTGAGGTTAGAGAGTTTACAATACTAGGTGAAAGTATGTGTAGGAGTGGCAACCTACAATGAAGAAATGGCTCACTATTTATAGAAGAAAACATGCTACTGTTCCACAGATCCCACGGATCCCTTACTTGAGGGATCCGTCTAGTGTAAACTGGGGGAACCGTGGGACGCTCGTCTTTGCCCATGGGTTTTGGGTCATGGGTTATGGGTTATGGGTCATGGGTCCTAGGCTTTAGACCATGGGTATCCAAGTGGATACAATGTATCTACTAGATGCAATGCATCTAGTCCATGGGTTGTGGGTTAGCTTCATGGGTCATGGATAATACCCATTATGACTTATGCATGATGTCATGCAATGGGTTATGGATTATGCTCCATTGGTATGGGTCATAGACTTTGGGTTTTAACCAACTACATTCAATGTATTTAGTCAATGGGTCAAATACTTAAAACTTCTACCCATTCTATTACCCATTATAATACACACTAAGTATGTATATATTTACCCAATATGTAAACACTAGTTGTTGTACATATGCATTACTAAATCATGAAAGCACTTATTACTTTTTTAGTGTTTTATATGAAAATGTAAGTGTGTTAGTAAACTATTGGCTCAAACCATTTACGTATTTTATTTGTTTCTTTAAAATGATTTTACGTTTGTTATCGACATAACACTAGAAGATCGTAAAATATAAATAAACGTTTTTACGGCTTATTTGTATTAACAGTTATTATGTGCCTATCTGATATTCTGATTCATTCGTTTATTATGCCTATTCAGTCATTCGGTTGACTACTTATTCACTTAGTATTCTTATGTGATTCGTTTCGGTTGGTTGCCACTCTATTTCGGTTGGTTGCCAAGCTTATACTTCAGATTACCACTTCACCCGTTTACCGAGCTATTATATGATTATTAGATTCAAGTGTTGAATATGCTATTATATGATTATTTGGTCCATCTGTTTACCATGCTGATTATGATTACATGATTTCTCTGTCTACTATGTTAGTGTGTGGTTACCTGATTCATCTGTTATCATGCTAATATATGATTATCCGCTTACCATGCTATTATGTGACTATTTGATTCGTCTGGTTGCCATGCTAGTATGTAATCATTTGATTTAACCGTTTATCATGTTATACTTCGTTCAGTTATGTCGAGGGCTATGACTATCATTTAGTAATCTACCTGCTATTTGTGATTTCCATGTTTGTACTTCTGTCTGATATTTTCTGATGCTTATGTTATCGGTTCAGCATAGTAATTAATGTTTACCTGACTTGTTGATCCGCCATGTTTACACTTCTGTTCATGTTACTGGTTGATGAAGGAATATGGTACAACTTATGTTATCAGTCTAGTTGATTTGTTTAGTTTGCCATGTTGTATTCTTGTTCAGCAACTTCATTTAGTTATGATGTTCACTCAGTATTTTCAACCTATACTTGTGACTGACATGCTTATACTCTATTTGTGTCTCAGCTTGTTATGATATTCATTGTGTTTATTAATTGTAGATTTTCTGACTTGTATGATTCCTTACATTCTATTCAGTTGATTTCGCCTGATTATAGAAATCTGCTTAGCTTAGGTATATCTGATTATCTGATTTGTTTGTTTGTCGTATTCATGTTTAGATGATCCGCTGACTGAAATGCTTATACACTGTTTGGTTCCTTGCTTGATTATGATACTTTTCATCAACTCCTATATGATTATGTTTTGATACTTATAGGTTTGGTTATTGATATGAGCTTATATTTGTTAAATGTGTGGAAAACTAGAAGGGGGTTGAATAGTTTTGCCAATTAAAACTTGGTTTTAAACTATTTAGATCGACTTATGTCAATCTATTTAAACGTGTGTGTTGGATGTTGATAGATAAGCATATGAATAAATAAAACTAAGATAAAGAGTAAGAAGCACAAAACCACAACGCGAGTATTTATAGTGGTTAGGCTACAAGGATACCTTCCTTGCCCTACTCCACTCCCTGAGTCACCTACTCGAGAGTTTGTAATCACTACACAACACAAACTCCTTGTGGCGGAGAAGACTTCACAATGTCGCCTACTCTTTATCCGGTACAAGGCTAGACATCGGGTTCTTCCACGAGGTAGAACCAAACCTATCACAACGTAGCCTAAGCTTTATCCGGTACAAGGCTAGATACTGAGTTCCATTACAAAGGAGGAAATACTACCCAACACTACACAAATCCTATCCCAAAGGAGATCCACTCCTTATGACAACATCAACAAGGATATCAATATCATTTGACCCATTACTAATCTATCTTGTACATCGACATACCATGTCGAATGTACACCTTAGGCACCTTTCACAAATGCCTTTGACTCGACTTCTAGGCACCCTTCACTAATGCCTTTTGACTTGACTTATAGGCACCCTTCACTAATGCCTTCAACACGGATCTTTGGCAACTTTCACTAATGCCTTCCATATGACTCTTCGACACTTTTCACTAATGTCTTCGTCTTGACCCTTTGGACATATTTCACCTATGTCTTTGACACAACACTTCTAATGAGGAAGAAAAGAACTATCAACAAGATACCATCAGTAGTCTTGATGATGACAAAGCTTGGCAACCCATGGACTTGAGCTTGCTCGACTTCAAGAGGTGGTGATCTCGCCTTTAAAAGGAAATAAGAGAATCACACAAACATAAAACTACATAGAAAGATCACTTGGATCTGAGGTTAAAGAGTTTACAACATTAAGAGAAAATGTGTGTGAAAGGGGGTGAGTTACAAAGAAGAAATGGCTCACTATTTATAGACAAAATATGCTACTGTTCCACGGATCCCACGGATCCCTTACTTGAGGGATCCGTCCAGTGTAAATTGGGGGAACCGTGGGATGCTCTTCTTTGCCCATGGGTTATGGGTCATGGGTCATGGGTTATGGGTCATGGGTCCTAGACTTTGGACCATGGGTATCCAAGTAGATACAATGTATCTACAAGATGCAATGCATCTAGTCCATGGGTTATGGGTTAGCTCCATGGTTATGGATAATACCCATTATGATTTATGCATGATGTCATGCAATGGGTCATGGGTTATGCTCCATGGGTATGGGTCATGGACTTTGGCTTTTACCCAACTACATTCAATGTATTAAGTGAATGGGTTAAATGCTTAAACTTCTACCCATTCTATTACCCATTATAATACATACTAAGTATGTATATATCTACCCAATATGTAAACAGTAGTTGTTGTACATATTACTAAATCATGAAAGCACTATTACTTGTTAGGTGATTTATATGAAAGTATAAGTATGTTAGTAAACTATCCTGCTAAACAGTACCTTCACAGAAGGTATGCAAACTTTGCATAAGGTATCGTATTTTCAAAGCCAGTGTTTTCTAAGGAATTTGAACAACTATATAAGCGAGACATGATACATTAAATGTTTTATTTCATGAGAAAGATCACATTACAATGATAAAAGATGATATCTAAGGATTGAGCCTATTTGGAAAGGAAACTAAGTTTCTTGAGCGTTTTCGCTAGATGGATCGTCAAATGGATGATGAGTATTTGCCAATTCAGGGATGAAGAAAGACTTGATGTGAGATGTGTTTAGAGGTTCCATCATCTTATTCACGAGTACGTACAACGGACTTTGAAATTGAGGGTGGAAGTACATGATATGATGATAAAGGCGTGTCAAGAACATTCCATAAGGGATTAGTTTGTTCTTGTTGCCTTGAAGGTTTACAATTTGTCTTGCGAAGAAATAGGCGAGACTGTATGGTTGTTGAGTTAGCAAACAATACATTATGTGAGCACAACAAGCGGGAAGGATTTCCCGATTTCCCCTAAGACTCCAAACATTTTCACGTAAGATGACTGCGAGAGGTTTAAACTCATCTCAAATATCACGTGTATAGATTATGTTTGGATCAGAGTAATAGGGTCGAGGTTTGCATAACATGCGAGTTAATTCTTTAGGGGAAGGTATGTGGGAACAATATGGACTATTTTCTTCACGATGGTTGAAGAGAGAATCAAGAGACCAATCTTCAGTGAAGGCATATTGTCCATGATTTGGAATTCGTAGAATGTGAGCAAATTGCCCAAGGGTTAAGACAAACTTTTGGTTTTTGATCCAAAACCAAAGAGATAGATATCGATCCTCGTTACGAACGAGTTCAACTTGATGGAAGAATTCCAATACAAACCGTGGACAGATTTTCTCGTTAATTCCAAGAATACCATCTAGTCCTATGGTTTGGAAAGAGGTATTGATACCTTCTTCGTATATTAGAGGTGTGTTGACAATACGTCCTTCATGGAAGTGACGAGTTTCGAGATTATTGAACCCTCGGACATGATTGCCAGGTGTGTTGGGCTCAAGAGAGATATTAGCAATGTAGACATGAGAGAGTTGAAAGTTGTATTCATACTCATGAGACATGAAGAGACCTATGGAAGTAAAAAGTTAATATGATGAGACGCATTAAAGCAAAAAGATGACCGCCTAACGTTTTTTACTAGATTTCTATTAACAATGATAATTAACTTACTTAGTACTTAACATTCTAGTGGGATTTTTCTATTTATGATGAAAACGTTTTTATGTTGCATGAGAATCTGTTTCCCAGTTCCTCGGTTCTCACGGTTCCCTTCCAAGAGGGATCCGGCTAGTTAAACTATAGGGATCCGTGGATCTGTAGTGACAGAAAAATGATCTTGACGAAAAGTAGATTTTTGCATCTTTTAGGTTTATAAAAGAAGTGTATTTGAGCCAATATTTACTTAGTTAAGCATGCACTGTAGGTTTCTAAGGTATCTCAAGACCAAATGTACGAAAGACAAAAAAATAATAAAAGAAATGACAAACATATTATGAAAAATAAACTAGATAAACTAAAAAATTAGTAATATTTCATTTCAATGCTAAGAATGATACAAAGGATTGGATATATAACACCAATATAGATTAACAACACAAAGTACATGTCTCCATGAGAAAACTTGATCATGGGGTACACGAGAGCGATGAGTGTCAAGGCGATGATCACGAAGGCGATGTAAACCATGATGATGAAGTTCTTCCTTGGTTTTGATTTGAGATGAGATGAGAAGGAAGATGAAGTTTGAATGAGAGGTAATTTTTGAAAGTGGAAGATTTGAAAAATGAGGGTTTGGTGGAGTTGACGAGCGGAGAAAGGTTTTATGGGGAAGGAGGAATTTTTGAGATTTGTTTTTTTTATTATTAGAAAGATTTGATTTTTGGATTAAGTAAAAATAAAAACACATGTTTATAAACCTAGACTATAAACGGAAAAAGTAACACGTATACAAGAAAAGTTTTCTAACGAAGCTACGTGTAATACATGAGTATGTGAAAATATAATCATATAAGTTCCTATGCAATCATACTTATTCTAAGCTAATGTTATTTAAAAAGGATTAGAAAGTCATACCTCTAATGTAATTATGAGTGTCTTCTACTTTTGACAAAAGAATGTCAATAGATAACTCCGATTCCTTTGTGATCTAGATGATAATTAAGATACCTTCTTAGGAAAGGCAATCTTGTTATCAAGGAATTCCTATGGCTTGACAAACAAGAACTAAGCAAAATGACAAGAAAGGTTAGTGCATTTTAGTAAGATAAAATAAGAAATAAAAAGTATAATGTTGTCATCTAATCAACATCCTACAAAATTGTTTTTAAGACATGATGTTTATTTTTTTTAAAGACCTTCTTTGTAGTTTTCAATTATACACGGATCGTGTCAAGTTTTTAAGGTACAATATACTTTAAAAACTTGGTAACGGAGATCTGGTACCAATTGTGGAAAACTAGAAGGGGGTTGAATAGTTTTGCCAATTAAAACTTGGTTTTAAACTATTTAGATCGACTTGTGTAAATCTATTTAAACGTGTGTGTCGGATATTGATAGATAAGCATATGAATAAATAAAACTAAGATAAAGAGTAAGAAGCACAAAACCACAACGCGAGTATTTATAGCGGTTCGGCTACAAGGTCACCTTCCTTGCCCTACTCCACTCCCCGAGTCACCTACTCGAGAGTTCGTAACACTACACAACACAAACTCCTTGTGTCGGAGAAGCCTTCACAACGTCGCCTACTCTTTATCTGGTACAAGGCTAGACACCAGGTTCTTCCACGAGGTAGAACCAAACCTATCACAACGTCGTCTACACTTTATCCGGTACAAGGCTAGATACCGAGTTCCATAACAAAGGAGGAAATACTACCCAACACTACACAAATCCTATCCCAAAGGAGATCCACTCCTTATGACAACATCAACAAGGATATCAATATCCTTTGACCCATTACTAACCTATCTTGTACATCGACACACCATGTCGAATGTACACCTTAGGCACCTTTCACTAATGCCTTTGACTCGACTTCTAGGCACCCTTCACTAATGCCTTTTGACTTTACTTCTAGGCACCCTTCACTAATGCCTTCAACACGGATCTTTGGCAACTTTCACTAATGCCTTCAATATGACTCTTCGATACTTTTTACTAATGTCTTCGTCTTGACCCTTTGGACATCTTTCACCTATGTCTTTGACCCAACACTTCTAATGAGGAAGAAAAGAACTATCAACAAGATACGATCAGTAGTCTTGATGATGACAAAGCTTGGCAACCCATGGACTTGAGCTTGATTGACTTCAAGAGGTGGTGATCTCGCCTTTAAGAGGAACCTAGAGAATTACACAAACACAAAACTACATAGAAAGATCACTTGGATCTGAGGTTAGAGAGTTTACAACATTAAGAGAAAATGTGTGTGAAAGGGGGTGAGTTACAATGAAGAAATGACTCACTATTTATAGACAAAATATGCTTCTGTCCCACGGATCCCTTACTTGAGGGATCCGTCCAGTGTAAACTGGGGGAACCGTGGGACGCTCCTCTTTGCCCATGGGTTATGGGTCATGGGTCATGGGTCATGAGTCATGGGTCCTAGACTTTGGACCATGGGTATCCAAGTAGATAGAATGTATCTATAAGATGCAATGCATCTAGTCCATGGGTCATGGATAATTCCCATTATGATTTATGCATGATGTCATGCAATGGGGCATGGGTTATGCTCCATGGGTATGGGTCATGGACCTTGGGTTTTACCCAACTACATTCAATGTATTAAGTGAATGGGTTAAATACTTAAACTTCTACCCATTCTATTACCCATTATAATACATACTAAGTATGTATATATCTACCCAATATGTAAACAGTAGTTGTTGTACATATTACTAAATCATGAAAGCACTATTACTTGTTGGGTGATTTATATGAAAGTATAAGTATGTTAGTAAACTATTGGCTCAAACCATTTACGAATTTTATTTGTTTCGTTAAAATGATTTTACGTTTGTTATCGACAAAACATTAAAAGATCGTAAAATATAAATAAACGTTTTTACGGCTTATTTGTATTAACAAAATGATGCGCTGCTTTGCTTTACTTTGGTCTTTTGATTTCTGTTACTTCTGGATATCTGTTAATATTGTGTTTTGCAGGTTCCTCATTGACTCATAGACTCATTGTGCTCATTCGTTACGACTTTGTTATCAGTCTCATTTGTTTTGTTTTGTATTTTTGATTATGATTAGCTTTTGTTTTGTTATATCTGTTCACTGAGATTTTTAAGCTCAGCCGCATTTCTTTTCCATGCGGCAGATACCAAGTGGGATACTGGGCTTTGATGGGCTGAGAGTAGGAGCTTTTGAGTAAACCGACCCTAGTTTCCCTTATTATTTTGGACTCATTTGAAAGAACATTTGTTTTGATATTTCGTATCTTTTAGACGTGTTGGATTATGTATTTCCCTTTGTAAGTCATTCGTTTATATGACTTGGTATTTTATTTAATAAGACTTCCGCTTGCAAATTTTTATTAGTATGTTCTGATATGACTCCATAATGTGACATTCGGACCCTTGTCGGGTTGGGGTGTTAGAGTAAATGTTTTCGTTATTGAATAAATAACTCCATTGACCAATAGTTTCTTTTTTTAAAATGATGGGTCTTTTATTAATAGATGTTTCATTTAATATTAGACGAATACCTGTATAAAGCACGGTGTATAAACAACAAATAATTATACTTGCAAATTTGTTGTTTTGATGTGGCTCTTGCGTGTTAATTTTGTAGTCATTACGAGAAAAATAATTTATTGGTTAAAAATGAAAATATAAAAGTTTGATGATTAAACATATTTTAATTATTAAATTAGTGGTTGATGTTGTTTCTATTTTAATTAAGGCCGGAGGTCCTTTCTATCTTTGGTAGAACTGGAAGCAGCATCTTTATTTTAGGTAGGGGTAAGGCTGTCTACATCTTAACCTCCCCCATACATCGGAAATGGTATTGGGTACCCATAACCCGTGGAAGACGGCATTGGACGTTACTTTACTTTTTTTTTTAAAGAAATTTAAAAAAATATTTTAGGTATAACACATAACTCATTTTTAATTTTAAAAAAATTTATTCGAGCTTTATATATATATAATATACAGTACATTCTTGTTGAACCATGTTGAATATTTAATGAATTTTATTCTATTAACAAGAGAAAAAATGTTTTCGTTGCTCATAAAGGTCGTAGGTTTTGAGATACTTTCTAAATGAATTACTATACATAAACACGTGTGATTTAATACTATTATGTAAATTCGAACACTTAACATCATATCCAAAAGATTAACCGGTTTTTGCATTAAAAAAAATATATATTCTTAGCTTTCCAACTATATACTATTACAATAGTATTTGAACCTCTAAATCATGCACTTTATTCATAAAAGGGGGGAAAAAGTACATTTTTTTTTTTTTTTTTTTTTAATTCAAACTCGTCTGGTATATCACACGTGATATAATACTGATTTTGTAAGTTCGAACACCAATGGGTACTTGATAAGTATTTTCCCCAACTTCTACTATCAAACTTAGTTGTTTTAAAGATTCAGATATTATGCGTGTATGAGTTGAGATCCTTATAGACCTTATATTGTCTATAGACTCAATGAACCAATTTTAACCATTCATTTTTTAATCAAACTTTAAAAAACCACTTTTCACCTTTTTTTTTAAAATAAAATATCTTGCAAACGATAAATCTTTAAGCGACAAAAAATACAATATCGCGACGAGATTTTTTTTATCCTTCTGTAGACAGGTACTTCGATATACTTTCGACGAATTTCCTTTTCGAGTTTTGTTTTAGTGTTAAAATATGCATCTGTAAAAATCACATGTGATTTGTATATTAGCCGTTAGGAATCACGTAAAAAGTCGAAGAAAAGGTTCGTCTAAAGTATATAGAAGTGCCCCTCTATAGAAAGATAACTTAATCCTCGTTGTGATGATATGATTCTTTTCACTTAACGATTAACGGTTTGTAGGACATTTATCTTTTTTTTAAAAGTATAATATTGGTTTTTTTTGTTTTGATAAAAAAATAGAATGTTGTGATTGGTTCATTGAGTTTAGGAAAAATTTGGGGTCTATAAAGAACATTTCTCACGCGTGTATATGGTTGGAAAGCTAAAGATATGTATATTTCAATGCAGAAACCGACGAATCTTTTAGATTTGTATCCTGATGCCAATTTTACAACAACATGTCGAGAGTTCGGACTTATAAATTAGTGTTATACCACATGCGATATATCAAGCAAACTTGAATATAAGAAAATATTTCTATCCAACTTCTATGAATAAATTGTACTCCCTCCGTCTCAAAATATAAGTTCGTTTTGACTTTTTGAATCAAACTTTGACCTTAAATTTTTTTGTTTGTTTGATTAAATATATATATATATATATATATATATATATATATATATATATATATATATATATATATATATATTTGTTTGTACTATATAATACTTGATGAAAATTATACCCGTAAAAATACATTTAAAACAACATCTATTCATATATTTTGTATCAAGTACTATATAATACAAACAAAATATATAAGGTCAAAGTTGGATTGAAAAAGTTCAAATGGACTTAAATTTTGGGACGGAGGTAGTAATTTAGAGGTTTAAATATTTATGTATAACATATGGTTGCAAAGCTAATGATGCGACTAATTCAAAGAAATGTGAATATTTTGGAGTTTCAAAAAAATGAGGATTGATTTGCACACCAATTTTTTTGATAAAAATATACAAGTTGTGTAGCATATTGTACAACACTGTAATACACAGTGTGTGGTTAAAGAATAAAAAATATGGTGTGCAAATCAACCCATACTTATGTCCACTTTACGATATCATGTTGAGTTTCTAAACTTAGAAAATTGGTATTATATTACATGTGATATATCGAACGAGTTTGAATATCATTTTTTCCCCAACTTCTATGAATAAAATGTATTGATATAGAAGTTAAACATTATATGCGATATATGGTTGGAAAGTTTAGACCGTGTAGTTTTCAATGCAAGAAATGGTGAATCTTTTAAAAATCTATAGAAATGTTTATCCTTGTTTTAAGACATCATGTTTAGTGTTCGAACTTACATCCATATTTCTCTACCAAAAATACTTAAAGATTTTTTTTTTTTTTTTCATCAAAAGCATATAAGTGCCAATTTCTTAAAAGATATTTAAATGATTATTGTGATGGTGCAATTTGTTTAGTCTAACTATTAAAGATTTTTGAGATAATATATATTTTTAAAAAAAGAAGTGAAAGTGAGGTTTAATTAAAATACATGTTTTTTACGTTTACTTCAGACTTGGTGGAAATGAATATTTTTGTGATTCTTTCAAAAAAATAAACATAGACGATTTAATACTACTGTAGTTGATTGATTAAACTCTTTTAACATGTTTGATATATGGTTGAAATTTGTTGAATTATTTTTAGACATGTAGACCCCACTTCACTTTTTTCTAATGTCATGTCTGCGCTCCATTCCCAACTACCACCTCTCCCACCAAACAAAATCACTCATTTAAATCATAGTATTTCTTCTTTCATAAATCTTGAAACCTTAAAACTTATAAAGGTAATGTCTTTATGATTAAATGTGCAACTTACAGCTTGATTCTTTATTGAATATTCAAGATTTTTAAAAGGGTATATAAATTAATCATCTTTTTATGTTTTTTGCAGAAGTTGAATTGGGTGTTGTTGTTTTATTGTTTTCAAGTTTAAAATGGTGTTTGCTGGTGCATTGAGTGGTGGGATTGGTGGTGTTATAACTAAAAAAAGTGTAGTTAGGAGATGTTTAGGTGCACAAAATGCGATACGAAATGTAAATGTGAATCGAGTTGATATTCGAAGTAGGAGATTGAGATTTGATAATGTGGTTAGGGGGTGTGGGTTGATTAGTGATCATGAGGCTCTGGATTGTGATATGGGTGGTTCTAAGCTGGAGGAACGATTAGCTGAGACACGAGATAAGCTTGTGAATGGTTCGGTTGATGAACCAATGTAAGTTTTTATTGGTTATTGGTTATTTCTTTAGTTGGTTTTTGATGTTATCTGAGGAATATGTGACGCGTGCTTTTGATTTATGTTTGTTTATGTTTAGTGAATTGAGTGATGTCATACGGCCTCCAAGTGTCCAAACTGAGCTAGTATTGCTTGCATTACCGGCCATTGCAGGGCAAGCTATTGAGCCTTTGGCACAACTCATGGAAACGGCATATATTGGTAGACTAGGTAATTCTTATTCATGAATTGTGAATTTATAGTTATATAAATTTGGTTTGAATGATATTATTATAACTAATCTGTTGTGTTAGGAGTATTTAGATTATGCATATACCTAAGGACCTTATTCTAGCTTTTGATGTATGAAGGCTGATTTGAATTGCATTTTTTTTAGGGTAACCATGGTTTCCAACATTTTAGCTGAGGGGGTTTGAGCCCACCACAACACAGACACAAACTGTGTAAATTCCCCTTCTTAGGAAGGTTGGGGTGGCCACATCAGGGTTGTTTGCGCCAAGGTGAAATTGAACTTGAGACCTCTCACCTTTTGGTGATGATAGCAGCTTATTAACACTAGGCCATCCCTGCGTGGTATCCTTTTTATGATCACTAAAGTGATATCCTTTTTGTCCAAAGAAAAAATTTTGAACCTTAAAGGGCGGATTTAGAATCACTGGAGAAGTTTCATATCGAGTTTAACAACCCATCCTGCCCTGCATTATCTGTGAATTTGTTATGAGCCACCCCTAAGTACTTACAAGTCATACTCAGTTTATGACCGTCATAGGCTGTCGATTTCATTATATATTACCGAATATTACCCCCAAAAACGCCTTTTAGATGGTTTTGTTATGATTTCTGTAATTCTAATTTCTCTAATGTATAACATTGTGCACTAGTTATGTTTGTCATCTCCATGTTTTGCTTGATATATTTTAACTTGTATACCTGTTCCCTGTTGAAGGTGCATTGGAGTTGGCATCAGCCGGTGTGTCCATATCAATTTTCAATATTGTATCAAAGGTCTTCAATATTCCCCTACTTAGCGTTGCAACTTCATTTGTGGCTGAAGATATAGCTAAGCATGCAGAAAGTGAATCAGATTTAGGTATATACC
Organism: Chrysanthemum makinoi; assembly: GCA_910596185.1. Lineage (NCBI taxonomy): Eukaryota > Viridiplantae > Streptophyta > Magnoliopsida > Asterales > Asteraceae > Chrysanthemum > Chrysanthemum makinoi. Next base: position 76,750,076 of record OU343219.1, on the reverse strand, counting down.
TTTATTCCTTATGTTTTGATCATACAAATATCATTTGAATCCAAATAAAAGTGATAAACCAAAACTTTCATGATTTTTCCAAATCACATACTAAAAACATGAAAGTTCAGTAATCATATTGTTTTTACTGATGAAAAATAATACTAAAAGAAAACTATAATCTTGCAGAAGAAAGAAGGCAATTACCCTCAGTCTCTACAGCTTTAGTTTTGTCTATTGGAATCGGTGTAATTGAGGCTGCGGCATTGTATTTTGGAGCCGGAACTTTTCTCAATCTAATGGGCATATCTTCGGTAAGTCACTCAGGCGGTATACCAAAGTCATATTTGTTACACAGTTGATATAAGTCTACTGGGAATTATTTGAGGTAATAATCTCAAACATTGATCGTTAATCAGGCTTCTTCAATGCGTGTTCCTGCACAAAGGTTTCTTCAACTTAGAGCACTTGGTGCTCCTGCTGCTGTACTTTCGTTGGCCATTCAAGGAGTCTTTCGTGGATTTAAAGATACAAAAACACCTGTATTTTGTCTAGGTAATTGTTTGTTAAATTCATCAACTGTGTTTGGATATGTGTATTTGGAGTTGATTATTTGATTAAGTTGCAATGATTTTTTTTGAAGCTTGGATAAACAAATTTCACTTCCAATTATAAGATTATTCGAGAAATAAAAACCGTTTAGGGTCACCAGTTTCGTTAGAGGTGCACATTTCGGTTAACCGGTTCGGTTTGACGACTGGTCAAACCCGAACCGGTTTGGGTCAACGCAAAAAAAAACCCGATCCGGGCGGTTAACCGGTTCGGTTCCGAACCGGATGTGAGGACGGAAAAACCCAACCGGTCCAAACCAGTTTGGGCTCGGTTTGGGACCGGTCTAGACCGGTTAACCGGTTTTGACCGGTTCTAGTATTTTTTTTTTTTTCCGGTTTTCCATCGTCGTTTGTCATCGTTTTCTTGTTTCGTGTATTAATAAACTAGAACTTTTATTTAATAGAACTTTTCTTGTCGACGTTTGTCCGCTCAAAAAAATTCAAATTTTGAAATTTTAAAATTTTTAAGTTCGGACCGGTTTGACCGGTTTTAACCGGTTTCGGACCGGTTTATAACCGGTTGAAAATTCAAAATTTTTATTTGCCGCCCGTTTCAAAAACTCAAATTTTTAAAAATAAGTAACCGGTTTGGGACCCGGTTAACCGGTTTAATTTTGAAAAAAAATTTGCCGCCAAGTCACATTTTGAAACTTTTTAAATATTTAACCGGTTAACCGATTTTTTTTTTTTTTTTTTTTTTTTTTTCGTTTTTCGTAGTTTATACAAACTTACACTGAATAAACTTCAACTTTTATTTATAACGTCGGAAATACATAAACTGAAAGGAAATACATAAACTTAAAGGAAATACATCAAAGGAAATACATAAACTTAAAACATAATACGTAAGCATAAAAGTCCTAATAGTCGTCATCGGATCCCCTAGCTTCTTGAGCAGCTGCATCTTGTCTTATTTCTTCATCGGAAAGCATCTCGATTTCACCCGCTTGTGCCTCTTCCACGTAGACCTCCCCTTCGAAGTCTGCGGCATTTTCAAGATTAGTTTTATCTTGCACTCGCTTCAGTGCGTCCAAGTGATCTTTCAAACCCATACATATCTCCAAAGAAGCCGGTGTGAGTCTGTTTCTCAGATTTGATAAAACCCTTCCACTTGTTGAAAAAGCGGATTCAGAAGCTACCGAAGTAGCTTGTACACTTAGTACATCACGAGCCATTCGGGATAAACGGGAAACATTGCTTCCTTTGCTTTCCAAAACGCCAACACATCAAAGTTTTCAACTTGCTCGGGCGGAATATGTGAGATAAAATCGGTTGTGGTATATCTTTCATATTCACTGTTTGCGAAACGATCATTTTTTGACCGTTTGTTGGGATTCTCTCTTATCCTTTTATGCAAAGCAAGTATCGGATTCCCTTTAAAACCCCTTGATGATGATGAAGAAGACTCGGTCACAGTAGGAGGTGGGTTACCATATTTTTCAAAATAATATTCCACAAACTTTTAAAAGAATGGCCAAAGGACTCTTTTGCATCATCAGCATAGTTCGGGTTTGACGCGAAACAACCCAAATCAGTCACAATCGAGTCGATAAGGAACTCTACCCCGCTTAAATTATAACATGGATTTAATGCGGCCGCACAAGTAATTAACGGTGGCAAAGTTTCAAAATATTTCAAAAGCTTTTCTTTCATCCCGGAAACCATGCTTGTATAAACACCACCATGAAATTCAAATGCGGAAATTTGTGAAGACATCAAGTATAGTTGCTCGAGTACCAAATGAGCCGTTGGATAATAAACTCCCGACAATTTTTTTGTTGCTTTGTAAAAAACTTCAAGTAGTCGGGTTAGTTTTTCAATAGTATCCCAATGATCGGCATTAAATGGAGCACACCTACCCTTTCCCGACAATTTCTCATCATGAAAATATTGCAAAGTCACCTTTTGTTTTAAACCACTTATGAACATAAGATAAGTGGAGTTCCATCTTGTTTCAATATCCCAACAAGGTTGTAACCAAGGTTTCCCCGCATTTTCACACAACCGAATGTATGCATTATATCTTTTATTACCCTTTTTAAAAACATCGGTTAACATTCTTTTAAAACTTTCTTTCACTTCACTCAAATGCTCATCTTTTAATTCCGCTTGCATGGCCAAGTTAATGATGTGTGCAACACATCGACTATGAAAAAAATCGCCATTACAAGGTGGCTCGTATTCCATTTTTAGTCTACCCATTGCATTTGTGTTGTTACTAGCATTATCCAACGTTATTGAAATTTTTTTTCTGTCAAGTTAAATTTATGAAACACTTTTCTCAACAATTTGTATAAAGCTTCTCCGGAGTGAGGAACCGGAAAGTCTTCAAATGCTACGACTCGCTTCATCATTTGCCAACTTTCGGGATCAACCCAATGTGTGGTAACACAAAGGTACGAAAATGACAAATTATGAGGAGCGGCCCAAACATCGGTTGTTAAATTAATACAAGCATCTAAATTTAAAAAAGTATTTTTTAAATCTTGTTTAGCCGTTTTCCACATTTTCATAGCATCGCGTTTTAGAGTCATACGACTTACATGATGGTACTGCGGTTGCATATAATTCTGGTACACCTCCGTCGTCCCAGGGTCGTCATAGTGGTTGAACGGCAAACCACGTTGAATCACCAAACCGGCCAATTTTTGACGGAGTAAATCATGATCGTATGCAAAAATAGTCCCGTCTCGAGCCATGGACGATTGACCGGCTTCCGTGCCCGATTTGAGTGCCTTGCAATACTTTTGTTTGATATGAGCCCTCAACGTCGAGTTGGAACTGGCAGACAATATACTCGAGCAAAGTTTACATTGAGCCTTTTTCTTACCGTCGACATTAGGGCGTAGTTGTAGTGTTCCCATGGATCTTTTACACGGTCGCATGGTAAAACTTTGAGAACCGTCGCTGCACTTGTTGAACCAGCTTCGGTGTTGGTGGTGTTGTTGGTGTTTGAACTTTTCATTAGTGTTTAGTGATACTTTCGGTTTTGATTTTTTTGGGTGTTTTTTGATTGCTTGAAAGTGGTAATTAACCAAATACATAACACATCTATTTATACTAACATTTGTATGGCAAAATGGTAATTTTTGAACAATATTTAATAATATCCCCCCCTGCTCCTTCCCGCCCCTCTTTCAAAATTTCAAATTCAAACTTTTAAAATTCAAAAAATTTGCAAAAACCCGCTACTTTTAAGAAAACCCGGTTCCTAACCGGTTAACCGAACCGGTTACGGTTTTCGGTTAATAAAAAACGGTCTTCAAACCGGGGTTTTTCTCAAGAATGGGAACCGGTTCCTAACCGGCGGTTAGGATAAAAACCGGACCGGTTCCGGCCAAAACCGGTTTTGACCGGTTGGGTTTTTCGGTTTGTTTTCGGCTACGGTTCGGTTAACCGGTTTTTTTATGCACCTCTAAGTTTCGTACCAGCTGCAAATAGTATCTAATTGTAAAACTAGAAGGGTACCCGCACAATGCGGCGGCGGCCGGCGGGTACCCGGTGACTATTTTTGTGGCGAGCAAATGTTTTTTTATTTTAAACCTTCCTTATTTAGCATGCCCCGAGTACTTTATAACGTAGTAGATATATGTTTTACAAAAGTAGAACGTCTAAATTATTAATAGCGTAAATAGTTAGCACTTTTATTTTTCAAATTTTAGCATCAGATGGGTGGTTATAAGTTTAGTGAGCTTTTCTTATAAACAATTCTATTAAAATATATCATTATTGGAGGGGATTACTATATGGTTTAATGATATGTTTGGCACGGAGCAGTGTGAAGCTTTTTGGAGCGATGAGCGGCGAGCAATGAGCATTTTGATTTTTACTAGTCGTTTAGCAAATGAGCGGTGAGCTTTCCTATTTTTTAGGAATGCTCAATTTTCCAATGCTTCTTTAAGAAGCTGTGAGCGGTGAGCACTGAGCTGCACAACTACTGCTCACAGCTCACGCTACTGCTCACTACTACAGCTCACAGCTACTTTTGCCAAACACACCCTAAATGAGACTTAAATTTTAAATTTTACATTAATTTTCTAATTTTCCTTTTATAGTAATGTTTTTTGTCTTAAAATTTTAAGACTTCCTTTTATAGGAAGTCCCAAATCCTTTATAATGTAGTATAGATATAGATATAGATATAGATAAATTACTTAAGAGACATTTATTTACATTTCATAAACCTTCTTTTGGTTTCTAACGAAAATATCATTTTTGGTATTTGTTTTTATTATCAGTGTTTCAGAAAACCAAAGTTTTACGGAACCTCCCAAAATCTGATTACCATGCTATATCAACTTTAAACAGCATAAGCTCATCCAAAGAATATTTTCTACTGCCCGTTTTATTACAACTGATATGTCTGATTCTGATTGTTTAATACTACAAAATATGCAGGACTAGGAAATTTGGCAGCCGTATTCTTTTTCCCCATTCTTATGTATGGTTTTGGTTTGGGTGTGACCGGTACCGCCATTTCAACTATTGCATCCCAGTAAGTACTTACATAACTTTCACTGTATATTAGAGAGAAAGAAAAAAGGCGACTCATATCATATATCCGAACCAGTAATAATGTTTATTTCAATGGTTCAGATATATTGTTACATTTGCAATGATATGGTACCTCAATAAGAAGACTGTACTGAAACTACCGCAAATGAAGGATTTACATTTTGGTGGTTACCTGAAATCTGGTATGTCTATATTGATCATAGTGCCCATTGAAAACCATATACAGTCAAAATGTTCAAAGATATTTTACCATTTATGGTTTTTGTACAGGCGGTTTTCTGCTTGGGAGAACGTTAGCTGCGGTTGCTACAGTGACTTTGAGTACATCAATGGCTGCACGACAAGGGCCAATAGCAATGGCCGCACATCAAATATGCTTGCAAGTATGGTTATCTTCATCCCTTCTTGCGGATGCTCAAGCTTCAGCGGGCCAGGTAATTAGTATCCTACTAGTATAGATGTATAAAACACTCGTTATTTACACTTGTTAACCAATGTGAAAAATATAATATTTGCAGGCTCTGATTGCAAGTTCTTTCTCACAAGGAAACTATAGTAGAGTTAAGGAGATCACATATTATGCCTTAAAGGTTATGATCTTTTTTGCTTCTTATAGAAAGATGTCTGTTGCTTTTTGGTTTGACTTTGAAATATGTCATTTATCTGACCACTGTTTTCATTATCTTGTGTTGCAGACCGGATTAATAACGGGGGTTAGCTTAGCCATCATATTGGGTTTGTCTTTTAGTACATTAGCCACCTTGTTCACCAATGATGCAGAAGTTCTACGCATTGTTAGATCTGGTGTACTGGTACGTAACTACAACAATACACAGACTCCTTTGACATTAAAACAGACTTGAATTTTAAAGCAGTTCTCATCTAAGCAAGCAATTTCTTATGACTCTATATCCTTTTGCGCACCTATAATGTAATCAGTTTATAAACTATTAGTTTATAAGTGAAAAACTTGACATCAAATTTCATATTTCCCTGAGTTGTGAAGAAACACAAAACATTTATACAAATTGCATATCTTTTGTAGTGTGTACTTTGTACGATACTCATACTTTTTAGAGTGTTACCCTTTATCTTTATCGATATCATTGACTTTTGCTAGCATTTTTACAGTTTGTCAGTGCCAGTCAACCAATTACCGCTCTTGCTTATATTTATGATGGCCTTCATTATGGAGTTTCAGATTTCAAGTTTGCAGCATGCTCGATGGTAAGTGACGTTCTAAATATGTTTAAAGTTAAATACTCAGAAAAATAAGTACTGTGACTGAATGATTTATGAAATTCAGATGTTGGTGGGAGCAATGTCGTCTGCTTTTCTACTTTATGCTCCTGCGGTTTTCGGTCTTGCGGGTGTTTGGGCTGGTCTGACATTGTTCATGGGAATGCGTGCTGTTTCAGGATATATAAGGTAAGCTCCATAATGAGGCTTGGTGCTCCTTAATCACACAAACAATATCATTGAGCCAAATGGTTGTCAAATAGGATGAGTTAACTGTTCAAAAATGCACATAGTGGGTGCGCATTGTAAAAAATGCGTGGTGAGTGTTTACCATATATTTTTTACACACAATCATGAAAGAATAGAAACCAACAATGAAGTAAAGTTTATGCACCAACTGCTCACTCAGTTTTAGAAAAGAAATTATCAAACGAGAGGCTAACTTTTCTTTTTTGTTTTGCAGGTTAGCAGAGGAAAATGGTCCATGGCGGTTCCTGCAAGAGATCCCCAAAACCAAGGTTGGTTGATGTAAAATAGAATATCAAAATTCTGTAAAAAAAGTTAATGAAATTCTGATTATGCGGGTAATGCGGATGTCACTCAAAATGCATATCCAAAGCATAAATTACACAACTATTAATAGTCTAAACTCTAAAGAGTAAATTGCAAAACCGCCCTTGTGATATGTCCAAGTTACAGGCACGGTCCCTGAAACTTCGTAAGTGCAGACATAGTCCCTATTAGAAACATTTGGTTTGGATATTGTCCCCGGTCGAATTGAAATGACTAACCCTTGGCATTCTTCCCTTATAATTTTCACTAGTATGAGGGTATATTTTTCATTTCAAGTTGACGAGGGACGATATCCAAACCAAAAGTTTCCCACACGGACTGTGACTGCACTTTGAAGTTTTAGGGACTGCACATGTGATTCGGACAAACCACAGGGATGGTTTTGCAATTTACTCTAGTTTAAATAATAAGCCTCGGTTAATCCCTATTGTTTTATAGTTTTTTCATTCACACTGTTGTTTCATCCTTCATTTTATGTGTCTCATCTTTGTTTTTGGGCCGTAACATTTTGCAGATTGCTGTTTCACAGTAAACTTTGATGAATCCACCTACACAAACTTGCGGTTTTATGCCAGAAAGCTATCACATTAGGATGGCCTGAGCAAGTGTTGATATAAAATGTTGCATCGTCTAGATGTATGTTGTTGAAGTCCCAAACGGGGTAAGAAGAAAAAACAGCCATACTGGATGTCATTTTTGCTGACGTGGAGGGGCCTTATTAGCTATTTGTCACATGTAGCTAATAAAAGCCACCCAGTCTGAAAATTTTCTACATGATATTTACAGGTATGTACAGTCCGTTATGATTTCGACAACACTTTTATCTTGTGTTTTTACATTTGATAGTGGCAGTGTTATTCTTGTTACATTCTGTATATATATTTGTATCCTTCGACGTATTTGGCAATAAAGTATCGTGTTTGCGCTATAAGGTGTGTCATTATCCTTGACAAATTCCTCCAAATACTTCACTAGTTCACCTACATGTGTATTTTTAAAAGTAATATTTTGTGTAACAATCTTGTGCGTAAACTATTGTTTAGGCTTTAGTTTGTTAGCTACCAGCATCTGATTAAATTAATATTACTTACTTGACTTTATAAAGTTATTGACTGACCATTTAAGATTTAACATATAAGAAAATTATTTTGGCATGTTTAGTTTTGTGTATCTGTCGTCGGTCATAGAAGCAAGTTGATAATTAATGATTTCGTTCCGGATGATACAAATAAATGCACACGGTGTTTGACCCAAATGTTTATCAGCCGTGCAACCAGTGCAACCTCAAGAACTGCAGGATGGCTGTAGATTTTTCAACTTCAATTGTACTTATGTTTTTGCCTCCCGATTATGTACCCATCCGTATGCTTAACCACTAGATTACCACTTTGGCACCATCCACCCAGAAATGCCTCTTTAGTTGCTTTAAGATCCTTCATGTATCCGCTCATGACTGTATTACCCCGAAACATAATCTCCCCAATTGATATCCCATCACATTCAACATTATAGTGTTAGCCCAATACACTACAACACTAAACCCTAAAACAGCCTACCAGTTTTCTGTTTTAATCATTGTCTTGTGTTGGTGATTTGTGCTTGGTCACAAATCCACACATTGTTATCGTATTCAATTCGTGCTAAGGTCACGAATAGGTTTTTCTGGTACGTCTCGTGCTAAGGTCACGACCAGTTTTCAATTTACTGTTGGCTTCTGTTTTTTTTACGCCTTCTCCCCTACTTAAAACCCTATCACCTACTCGTTATCATGACTGGATCAGAAACAACCCAGCCTCCCCCTACTCCACTGTCTGAAAAACTTGTTTTGGTTACTCATCATCACCTTCTTACACGGGTACCCGTCAAGCTCGATTTGGAGAACTGGAATTATGCTTCATGGCTCTTCTTTTTCGAACAACTTTGTAGTGGCTATGAGGTCACTAGGTACATCCATGGCCCCTCGGTTGCGGCTTCCTCAAGCACCTCGTTACCATTCACTCCGGAAGAATTAAAGGTGGATAACATCGTCCTCTCATGGATATTTACCACCCTCTCAGAAGATCTTCAAGCTCGGTTGGTTGTGGAACGTCCAAAATCTGCTAAAGAGGCTTGGGATCTTACCAACATCGTTAAAGACAACATAAGGTCTCGCACAATCGCTTTGAAGGCCGAACTACGCTCCCTTAAACTTGGTGATATGAGCATGGATACCTACTTTAGGAAAATCGAGTCGTTTGCTACCATTCTTAATAGCCTTGGCTCTCCCGTTAGTAGTGAAGATATCGTTACATTTGCTCTTGAAGGCTTGCCGGAGAAGTATGATAATGTATGTAGCATAATCCATCATCGGGATCCTTTTCCCGATCTCAAAACCACTAGGTCCATGCTCACAACTGAAGAAATGCGCCTCAAATCCAAGTATTAATCTCTACCTGTGGAATCCTCCTCGGCTTCTCCCATGGTGCTTTTAACCGAATCAGGTACTTCTCAAAGACCTTCTAATCCTCAAGTCAAGTCTTGGAGGCCGTGTTAAAATTTTGCTAAAGGTACTTGTCGTTTTGGTGTCGGGTGTAAGTTTGTTCATGACGAGACTGCTAAACCTAGCATGACCAGTGGGGGGGATGTAAAGGTTACTAATAGTGATGTTTTATTGACTAAGTTGTTATCTCGTTTGGGTTTGCAGGGGGTCCTGAATCATCACCTGGTAAAATTGATAAAGAATCCAAGATCACTAATGCCCACCCCGTAGCCTTTTATACTTCACCAGGCCAAATGTACTACCCCAATCCCACTCCTTATGTTGGACCGATTAGTCATATAAGCCCACCACCTGGTTTTGGTATTGCACTAGTCCAACACACCAGCCCCACTATGCAACCTGGATTTGGATTTACACCGGCCCACCAAGCTCCGACCCAAGTCCCAAGCCCACTTGCCTACACTGCTCCATCAGCTCCTCTTTGGTATACGGTTACTCCACAGGCCCACCATGTGTCTACACATGCTAATATAGGAACGCCTTTACCTGGGTCGGTTTTACCTGGACAAGCAACAACTCTACCTAATGCTTTTAGTGCAAGGACACTTCATGATCCCAGAGCTTGGAACATGGATACAGGTGCGAGTTGCCATCTTAATGATTCTACTAATAGTCTAACTAATGTTTTTAATACGTGTGTTTATCCGTCTGTTTCGGTTGGTGACGGGCATTCTATTCCCGTTACCAATACGGGCCATAGTATTTTGCCAACTCCCTTTCGCTCTCTTCACCTAAATAACGTTCTTATTACTCCTCATATTGTAAAAAATCTAATATATGTTCGCCAATTTGTTTGTGATAATAATTGCACTGTTGAATTTGATCCGTTTGGTTTTTCTGTTAAGGATTTCATGACTCGTCAGGTGCTGCTCCGATGTGATAGCACGGGAGATCTTTATCCAGTTACGGCTCCCTCTCCAATTCCTCATGCATTCCTTGTCAGTCAACATACGTGGCACCAACGACTTGGTCATCCAGGGAGTGAAGTGTTACGTCGTCTTGTCACTAATAATTTTATTTCGTGTAATAAGGAGAAACCTCCCGTTCTTTGTCATGCTTGTCAGCTTGGCAAACAAGTGAGGCTTCCATTTGTTAGTTCCGATACTGTGGTTACTTCGTGTTTTGACATTATTCACTCGGATGTGTGGACTTTACCCATCCCGGGTCTTTCTGGTTTTAAATATTATGTTTTGTTCTTGGATCATTATTCACAATTTGTTTGGGTTTATCCGTTGCTTAACAAATCTGATGTTTTGTCTAAATTTGTGTTATTTCATAACTATGTTCACACTCTGTTCAAGTGTGAAATTAAGTCATTTCAGCGTGACCATGGCGGTGAATTCGATAACCATAACCTACATAAACTTTTTGCAGATGGCGGTATTCAGTTTCGATTTTCATGTCCAAAAACCTCCCAACAAAATGGTAAGTCTGAACGAATGATTCGTACCATCAATAACCTTATTCGAACCCTACTCTTTCAAGCAAACATGCCACCAATTTTTTGGGTTGAAGCCCTTAATATGGCTGTTCATTTACTTAATATTTTGCCTTCCACAACCATTAACAACAACATTCCTTATACCCGTTTGTATGGCACAAACCCCGACTATAGCCTTTTACGTACGTTTGGGTGCCTCTGCTACCCTCACTTATATCCTGATAACAAACTTGCACCTCGTGCCACACCCGCAATCCTTTTGGACACGCTTCCAATCATCGTGGTTATCGATGTCTTGAATTAAACACAAATAAAATAATTATCTCTCGTCATGTTACGTTTGATGAAACTGTTTTCCCATATGCTTCCAGTAAACCCACATCGAAGCCTTCCTACACATTTTTGGATGACTTGCCAGATATACCTCTTCCTCCCATTCGGCCTCCTATTCCAGTCACTAACACCCCATCAACTAATAACATACCATTTGAAAGGGAACCTCACAGCCCTCTACCCACAACCCAACAACAAAACATGGCCCAATCTGCTGCCACCACCCACCAAACACCAACCCAATCTCCACCTGTGGCTCAACACCAATCACCAATCCACTCTCCTCCCATGACCCAAAACACCACACAATCTCCCCATGATAATTCACCCAATGTAATACCGGATCCTCTCATTAACCCAAACCCCGTATCGGTTCATCCCATGGTTACCCGGTTTCGTGTCGGGACTAACCGTCCTACTCAGCGTTTTACTTTCAATGTGTCTTCGGTTTCCCCTATCCCAAAATCATATCGTGCTGCGTTTAATGATCCAAACTGGCAAAATGCTATGACTGATGAATATAACGCACTTATTAAAAACAAAACTTGGACTCTTGTTCCACGGCCCAAGGATGCGAATATAGTTCGATGTATGTGGCTTTTTCGCCACAAGTACTTGGCAGATGGCACGCTTAGTCGATACAAAGCACGTCTTGTGGCGAACGGTAGTTCGCAATTAGAGGGGATAGATGTTGATGAGACTTTCAGTCCGGTTGTTAAACCGGGTACTATTCGGACTGTACTTAGTTTGGCTATTTCTCGACATTGGTCGGTTCACCAACTTGATGTCAAGAATGCCTTTCTACATGGAGATTTATCTGAGACAGTTTACATGCATCAGCCACCTGGTTTTCGGGATTCTGCAAATCCTGATTATGTTTGTTTATTGCAACGATCCCTTTATGGTCTTAAGCAGGCCCCTCGTGCTTGGTTTCAGCGCTTTGCTACTTATATTACACGGGTTGGTTTTAGTCATAGTCGTTGTGACTCATACTTATTTATATATCATCAGGGGACGGATATTGCTTATTTGTTACTATATGTTGATGATATTGTTCTTACTGCTTCCTCCGAGCGTTTGTTACAACAGATTATTGCCTTTTTACATCAGGAGTTTTCTATGACAGATTTGGGTTTTCTTAACTATTTTTTAGGTATATCTGTTACACGTGATTCTTCAGGGATGTTTTTATCTCAGCGTAAGTATGCTACTGAGATTCTTGAGCGGGCTCATATGGTTGGTTGTAACCCCAGTCGGACTCCTGTTGATACCGAGTCTAAACTGGGTGATGATGGTGATCCGGTTGCTGATCCGACATTATATAGGAGTCTTGCGGGATCTCTTCAGTATCTCACTTTTACTCGCCCTGATATTTCTTATGCAGTGCAGCAGGTTTGTCTTTATATGCATGATCCCCGAGAACCTCACTTCTCGGCTCTCAAGCGGATTTTGAGGTATGTTCGGGGTATTTTAGACTATGGATTGCAGTTATTCTCATCTTCTACTTCTACCTTGGTTGCTTATTCGGATGCTGATTGGGCGGGTTGCCCTACCACTCGGAGATCTACTTCTGGATATTGTGTTTTTCTTGGCAACAACTTACTCTCGTGGTCCTCTAAGCGTCAACCGACGCTTTCTCGTTCTAGTGCAGAGGCAGAGTATCGTGGGGTTGCCAATGCTGTTGCTGAGACGTGTTGGTTACGGAATTTACTCCGTGAATTGCATACGCCTTTATCTTCCGCTACACTAGTCTATTGTGATAATGTCAGTGCTGTTTATTTATCTTGCAATCCGGTTCAGCATCAACGTACCAAGCACATTGAGATTGATATTCATTTTGTTCGAGATTTGGTTGCTGCAGGTCAGGTTCGGGTTCTTCACGTTCCTTCTCGTTATCAGTATGCGGACATTTTCACCAAAGGCTTACCTTCGGCGTTGTTTGAGGAGTTTCATACCAGTTTGAGCGTCCTCCCGCTCCAACTGCGGGGGAGTGTTAGCCCGTGACATTAGTGTTGTAGTGTATTGGGCTGAAGGCCCGCATCTAGAATAATCCATGTAATTGTATATATTGTTCGGTATTATGTGATAATGAGATATACAGACTTTCCAACCTTACATATAGAAGTATAAGGGTTACTAATGATGAGTTAGTAACTACAAGGACCAAAGATGTAAATATATTCAAAAGTTAGTTAGTAGTAGTTAGCTAGTTTTCTTTGTATGAATACTCTTTCACTTCAATGTAAATGTAATGATCTTCATTTTCATTCAATAATAACAACAATTTCCGCATGGTATCTCGTTATCAAATCCTAAATCCCCAAATTGATTTTGATTCGATTATCCTGATCTTGAATCAATCAATCCCTTTTTAATCAAGCTTTTGTGACGTCATCAATGGCGATTCCAGCATCTTCTTCCACTAATCAAGATTCAAACCAAAATCAACACTCTAATCAAATCAATGTAAATATGATCAATGATCCTCTGTACATCATCCAGGAATGGTTTTGACTAACACAACTTTCAATGGAAGTAGTTTTCATGGCTGGAGTAGGAATGTGAGAATGACGTTAGGAGCTAAACTGAAATTAGGGTTTATTGATGGTTCTTGCCCAAAACCAGATGTTGGTGATAATCAGATGTGATTACATGGTTACCTGTTGGATCTTGAATTCAATGGTAGATGACCTTACTCAGTCTGCTTGTGAATTGTGGAAAGAGATAGCAGAAAGATATGGGCAGAGTAATGGTCCTTTGGTGTATCAACCTGAAAGAGAGTTGACCAAAATCAGTCAAGGTAATCTCACCATTGCATCTTATTTCAACAAGTTAAAGAAATGTTGGGATGAATTGTAGAATATCAATGGTTTGCCTACTTGTGATTGTGGTAAAATGAGGGAATGTACTTGTGATGTTTTAGAAAAGTTCTTGTTAAGAGATAGTAACTCTAAGTTGATTCAATTCTTGATGAAACTCAATGATGAGCTCTGTTGTAAAAACCGGGCCAGGCAGTCGATTAATCCCCGCATAATCGCTGATCGCTCACAAAGCGCCTTGATTTATCATAATCGGCCTATTTAATCGGTTTGGTCAAAGATCGCTTAAAAATCGGTCAACAAACTGATTATCGGACAAAATCGAACAAAATCACTTAAAAATCGATCAACAAAATAGCTTAAAAATCGGACAAAATCGCTTAAAAATGGGTCAAAAAACCGATTAATTAGTCAAAGATCGCTTAAAAATGGTCAACAAACCGAGTAATATCTATGTTTGGCTTTGAACTTTCAAGAATTATGCATTATGTTTATATTTGAACACTTGAAATATTTAAACTTTAATGCACTATGCTTATATCATACATATAATATAATATAATATCTAAAATTATAATTTTGTGCATAAAAATTCCAATCCGATTAATCCCCACCTAACAGATTAATCGTTAGGCCCTACCTGACTGCCTTACTAGCGCCTAGCGATTTTTACAACCTTGATGATGAGTATGAGTCAGTTAGAAGTTAAATTCTTGCCATGGATCCTCTTCCTACTGTGAATAAGGCATATTATAGTGTTCAACAAATTGAGAAACAAAAGCAAGTTACTAATCACACTTTTGAGCCTACTGCATTTTTTGCTAACATGAATAATAAGGGGAGAAGTGGTGAAGAAAAGATGTTAGAGGTACAAGAAATGATGGAAAAAGGTTTTGCTCTGGATGTAATCAAGAAGGACATACAGTTGATCAATGTTTTGAGAAGATAGGATATCCTGATTGGTACAAAGGGAAGAAGGCTAAGAAGCAGACTACGATAGCAGCACATGTGAATTCAGGTTTTGATGAGCATTTCAATGGTGAAACACCTTTTGATATGGGCACTGAAAATGAGATAGGAATGAACCAGAATGGTGGATTTGATAGAAGTTGGTGGCTGCTGTATGTCAAGAAATGATGAGGATGTTTAAGGGAAAAGGTGTTATGGGTGAGTCAAATACTTCAAGAGATTATGCAGGCAGTTCTCATGCAGGTATACTACCTGCTGCACCATTTCCTTTTCCTTATTTTGCCATCCAAACATGAATGTTAGACTGGATTGGGTGACTGATACAGGGCCCTCTGATCACATGACACCACATTTTAACTTGTTCATTTCTGTCACTTATCTCAAAACTCCTATCATTGTGCACTGATTCGCTCCGAGACGGTCAAGTTTTCTCACACAAGCTAGCCACTTGTGAATGGCTAACCGTAAGAAACTTAAAACAGTCCGGAAACAAATGCAATGAAGATCAGGAGAGTATAGTGTTTCCCCGGGTCGTTATGTCCCAGCGAGCTATGTAATGAATCACCAAACGAATAGTGATCGAGAGATTTGAACGGAAAAGAGGATATGATTGATTATAACTAAAGAAAAAGTTTATAAACTACAGGGGCTTAAATGCAAATTAAAGAAAATTAAAAAGATAAAATATATTAAATAAACGCTATCACTATTTGCAAAATGATGTTTTTGATTTTTCTTTTATAAAACTTAATTTAAAAACTACGTAGCGTACAAAAGAAAATGTGAAACTTAAACAATATAAATCCTAAAAATATGAAAATGACATTTTTACAATCCTAATGATAAAAGAAAATTTATAGAAAAAGAAAATTGTTTTTAAAACTATTTATCTAATTATTATTAATTAAAAACTATTTTTACTTATTAAATAATAGCCTAAAATACAAGAAAATATAAAATAAAGCTAGAAAAATGAAATTATGACTTGGAAAAATCTAAAATAACAAAAGAGAATTTTCAAAACTATTTTTGTATTTTTCTGAATATTTTTGTATTTTCTATGAATTAAAAACTATTTAAAACTACTTAAATTGCTTAAAAATACAAATTTAACTAAGAAAAATCTGGAAAAATATTTTTTTTGACTTTTTATATTTATCTTAACCTAATAAAAATGAAAACTTATTTTTTTGAAACTTTTCTGAATTAATTGTATTAAAAGCTAATTAAAAAGGCTTAAAAATTGTTTTAAATGAAGAAAAATAGCAAACTGACCTAGAAAAATATGAAAAATTCAGGAAAAGTCTAAAATAATATTATGAATCTATGAAAAATATAAAAACAGTGGGTTGTGTGTAGGATATTGAAACTGCAATGCAAAGTGCTTAAGAATAAGCACTTGGAATAAGCAATTGAACAGCAAAGACCACCAACTGATTATAGAGGCTATAATATACTAAAAGTACTCAAATTCAACCAATTACAACTATCCTAAACCTCTATTGTACCAGCTACACAGGTTTGATGATTTTGAAAATCAAATACTAAACAGGTTTTCTAGCTAAATTGCAGCTTAAGCACAAGCTTATTTAATAAGCTAATGTGAAAAACAAGACTGAAGACCTCAAGTCCACCAGCTTAACTACCTCTGAACCAAGTCTCAGACCCTAAGGATCTAAAACCAGACCTATGCAAGGCCTGCAAGGTGCCTGTCTCACACTCAGTGATTTGAGTGTGCACAGGGCACTTTGCAGCTTATCAATCAGCTTGTTTGGAGCTTGTAAAAAATTGCAAAAATTCAACAAAAATCATATTAAGAAACTTGACCAGCTGAACTAGGAAAACCCACAATTTCACTTGCTTTGACCCAAAATTGAATTCATGAAAAATCAACAAACTTTGGTAAAAACTGAGTTTTTCAATATTTGACTTTTGAAACAGTTTTGAATTTTTGACTTTTGAGAACTTTGATTCCAATTTATGAACTGATGTTGATGTTAAATGGTAAAGTAAGACTAATGCAAGCAATATCTATGATTTTTGAACACAAACCAAGCTTTTGATATCACAAATTTCCAACAGATATGCAATTAGAACAGGTTCATTGTAATTTTGACTTTGAGCTATTGCAAAGGGTACAAATTAACTAGGATGAGTTTCAAATGACTCAATAAGTGTAGAACAACTGATCCTAACCACTAAACACCCCTCTGACTCAGATAATGCAGCAAATCCAAACACTAATTTAAGACACTAATTTGCAATTTAAACTACTTGATTACTGAGTTAGCTTATGCTAACACTTAAACTGATTCAAACAATCAACTAACACCTAAATGATGCCATATTACTGACAAATATTATCAAATTATCAATATGCTAAAATAGTAGATTATAACAGATGTGAGATTTTCAAAGCTTACATGTGTCCTAGCCACAATGGCTTGCCAAACACCACAAGTAACCACTGTCTAAAACCAAATTTCAACCCATATCCATCTCTGCATTAACCAATATCCATTTCCAAACCTGCTTAACCAAAACCTCTTCTCAGTTGACTTTTGTTGACCAAAAACCAAATATGCTTGAAACTGTTTCTTAAGCTTACTAAAAGATATAATAAGCTTATATAAGCTTGTTTGAACTGAGAAACAAGCTATTTGAAGCTTGGAGATAAGAACTTGAAACTGAGTTTTCAACAGGTGTACACTAAAACATGAAATTAGATAAAACCTTGGAATTGATGCTTAGAATTAGATTATAATGACAAAGTAATTTGAGTTTAATACATTGAAACAAAAGATAACAGATTTGAACTTGAACTAACACATTTATACTAAAAACGACATAAAGGAAATTTTACAAAACTACTACTACTCTCTTCAAGCTTCTCTTGCTTCCTTTTTATATGCAAAACATCTTCTCTCACTCCTCTGAGCTAATCCCACTTTAATTTGGGGCCATTGGATAGCTTGATATAATCTTGGCCGTTTGATTGAATTTGGCGCCAAAATGTATATCAACAGGGGGGGTTTTGAGTGTGAGATTGAAGAAGCATTTAATGTTTCTTGGAAGGTTGTTGAGGTGGAAGGATAAGGGGAGTGGTAATTGAGCTGGAGGGATGGGAGATGGTGTGTAGCAGGCGAGTTGTTGAAGAAGAAAGAAAAAGCGCGGGTGTGTTTGTTTGACCAGATATTTGACCGGCGTTTAATATATGAAGGGGGGGTCACAAGGGAATGGCAGGGTCCAAAGGGTTATGACAAGGGCCAAGGGTTCAAGGGCATTAATAAAACAAGGACCTTTTGTGCAATTTCTGAAAGTACAAGGACCAAAGCTGCCAAATTTGCAAAGTTGCTTCAAGGGACCAAAAGTGACAAGTTCCAATAGTACAAGGACCAAACTTGACATTTTCAAATTTCCAAGGACCATTTTTGCCAATTTTTAAACTTGAAGGACCAAATTTGTAATTTCTCAAAACTTTTGATATTTTTCACCAAAGGACTAATTTTGACAACTTATGATTTTAAAAGGACCTTTGGTGACTTTTCTTTTGAAATAAGTGCTCAGGGACTATTTCTGACAATTTTTGAAACTTAGGGGACTGAAACTGCCAATTATGCAAACTTAGCTCATTTTACATCTGATTTTAAACATTTTGCATCTGGAACACATAAAATGCAATTTTGAGATATTTTCAGTATTTTGATGCATTTCTGAGCATTTTTAAGTGTTTTGCAGTTCAGATTTGACCAAAAATGATGAGTATTTACACACTCATCAATCCCCCACACTAAACTATTGCTAGTCCCTAGCAATCTTTTGAGAAAAACTTAATGGGTTTGAATCTCTTTACCAAAAGCCATTACTTCTGGAGTAGCCAAATGTTTTAGTTCAAGTAAGAACCATGGTACACTGATAACCATGTGATTTTGAGCAAACCACCAGCTTCCAACGGATTTGATTTGTCTTTACCAGAAGCCGTTTGCTCTGGACTAGCCAACTCTTAGATAAATTATCAATATTATCTTTGGTGAGTCGATTACCAATTATGGTTTTTCCACTGCCTTTACCACAAGCCATAAACTTGCGGGCTAGCCAACTCTTCACTAATTAAAGATATGGTGAGCTGAATACCATACAATTTTGGGCAAATTGCAAGCCGTCAACGGATTTGAGATATCTTTACCAAGAGCCGTTTGCTCCTGGATTAGCCAATCCTTTTGTTTATTAGACATAGCGGACTGATAACCATGAGCTGAGTAAGTGCAAAACGCTTACTCCAAAAAAAAAATTTGGCCAAAAATGGGGGAATTAGGCGGTATAATTATATGACAAAATTCGTGAGAATTCCCCCCCACACTAGAAATGAATATTGCCCTCAATATTCAAAGTACCGGCGGTTATGCCGAAACTGAGAACGTCAAAGGGAAATACTACGACCATTATTTTGAAAGATATGTGTTTTTTTTTTTTTTTTTTTTTTTTTTTTTTTGATATATACACAACATGTGGGGCAACCCCCCTACACTAGGGTGGTAGAAAATAGAAAGAAGTCAGAAATATGGGTGAAAACCCATATGGCATGCTACTGTTTTTGATTCCCGAGTCGCTAGCTTGACTCGATCCCCGCATTCATTGGTTCATGGGGAAAGTTTGTAAATCCGGGACAACCACAGGAGGAATGTCCTCTCCAAAATAATGCTTCAACCGATGACCATTCACTTTAAAGTTTGGACCATCGGGTTGAGATAACTCAATGGTTCCATATGGAAATACTTTAGTGATGGTGAATGGTCCGGACCAGCGGGATTTTAATTTTACCGAGAAAATCTTCAATCTTGAGTTGAAAAGAAGGACTCGATCACCGACGTTGAAAACGCGGTTCTTGATTTTAGAGTCATGAATCTTCTTTGTCTTTTGTTTGTAGATCAAAGAGTTCTCGTATGCTTGATCACGGAGTTCATTTAATTCATTCATTTGAACTTTCCGGTGATCACCAGCTGTCTGAATATCGAAGTTGGCATGTTTTAAGGCCCAGTATGCCTTGTGCTCAAGCTCAACCGGCAGATGACATGCCTTTCCGTACACTAGCTTGTATGGAGTACACCCGATGGGTGTTTTATAAGCTGTACGGAAGGCCAGAGTGCGTCATCTAGCTTATCCGACCAAGAGGCACGGTTTTCGCCAACCGTCCTCTCCAGAATTCTTTTAATCCCTCGGTTGGAAACTTCCACTTGCCCACTTGTTTGGGGGTGGTACGCAGTCGAGAGACGGTGAGTTACACCATACTTTTGCATGACTCTATCAAGTTGGTCATTGCAAAAATGCGTACCACGATCACTGATTATAGCTCGTGGAGTTCCAAACCTAGCAAAAAGAGATTTTAAGAATTTCACAACAACTCGGGCATCGTTGGTAGGCAAAGCCTTAGCTTCAACCCATTTTGACAAATAGTCGACGGCCACGAGTATGTATTTATTACCGCGAGACGAAGGAAATGGCCCCATAAAGTCAATGCCCCAGATGTCAAAAATCTCACACACTTGAATGGCGTTTTGCGGCATTTCATTTCTTTGTGAGATATTCCCGTGACGTTGACAAGCGTCACAGGTTTTGACAAATTCGTGGGCATCCTTGTAAATTGTGGGCCAATAGAATCCGGAATCAAACACCTTCTTGGCGGTGTAGTTGGGGCTATGATGTCCCCTAGTAGGTCCAGAATGGCAAGCCTTGAGAATGTCAATAGCTTCCTGACCATACACACATCGCCTGATGACTTGATCCGCGCAAATTTTGAACAAGTAGGGGTCGTCCCAGAAATAATGTTTCACATCTTTAAAGAATTTGTTTTTCTGTTGGGACGACATCCCTTTCACCACAAAGTTACCCGCATGGTAATTTGCAAAGTCAGCAAACCATGGGGTAGAAGAGTCTCCACGAAAAGAAACCACATTGAGTGTTTCGAGAGGAAATGTCTCGTTAATTTCCTTTTTCTCGAACACATCTTGGTGAGGGTTTTCTAGACGGGACAGATGATCAGCAGCCAGGTTCTCAGCTCCTTTTTTATCACGTATAATGATATCAAATTCTTGTAGGAGGAGAACCCAACGGAGCAATCTCGGCTTTGCGTCTTGTTTTGCAAAGAGATATTTGAGAGCCGAGTGATCCGTATACACCACGCATTTGGTTAAGATAAGGTATGGCCGAAATTTTTCAAACGCATACACCACAGCTAATAATTATTTTTCTGTAGTGGTGTAATGGGTTTGAGCTTCAATCATAGTTTTACTTGCGTAGTGGATAGGCTGAAAGTGCTTGGTTTTTCGTTGCCCCAAGACTGCGCCGATAGCAAAATCACTTGCATCGCACATGAGCTCAAAGGGTAAATCCCAGTGGGGGCAACTAGAATGGGTGCTTCCGTAAGCTTTTTCTTTAGTGTTTCAAAAGCTTCGACGCACTCAGGTGAGAAGATAAAAGGAGCATCTTTTTCAAGAAGATGGGTCATAGGCCGAGCGATTTTAGAAAAATCTTGTATGAATCTGCGATAAAACCCGGCATGACCTAGAAAACTCCTAATACCTTTGACGGTAGTAGGGTGAGGTAATTTAGCAATAACATCAACTTTTGCTCTATCTACCTCGATCCCGTTTTTGGAAATCTTATGGCCAAGGACTATGCCTTCTTTGACCATAAAGTGGCTCTTCTCCCAATTTAGACAAAGATTGGTGTCTTTACACCGTTTTAGCATTTTTTCTAAATGGGAGAGACATGTTTGAAACGAATCCCCAATGACCGAGAAGTCATCCATAAACACCTCCATTGTTTCCCCGATCATGTCGTGGAAAATTGCCATCATACATCGTTGGAGCGTGCGGGAGCGTTACATAGGCCAAAAGGCATACGTCTGTAGGCAAAAGTTCCGTATGGGCAGGTGAATGTTGGTTTTTCTTGATCCAGCGGATCAATGGGGATCTGAAAGTACCCTGAGAAACCATCAAGGAAACAATAGTATTCGTTCCCTGCTAATCTCTCAAGCATCGGGTCCATGAAGGGTAGAGGAAAATGGTCTTTACGGGTGGCTTCGTTTAACTTGCGAAAGTCAATACACACACGCCATCCCGTAACCAATCGAGTTGGAATTAACTCGTTTTCTTCATTTGTGACAACAGTAATGCCACCCTTTTTAGGAACGCAATGAATTGGGCTAACCCAAGGACTATCAGAGATCGGGTAAATTAAACCGGCATCCAGAAGTTTGAGAACCTCTTGTTTGATAACCTCATGAATCTTAGGATTCACCCTTCTCTGATGTTGGACTGCTGGTTTGAAGTCATCCTCCATTAAGATTTTATGAGTACAAAACTCAGGGTTGATACCCTTAATGTCGGAGAGTTTCCAAGCAATTGCTTGCTTGTGTGACTTCAAGACCTTTATGAGAGCAGTCTTCTCCTCCTCAGTTAAGTCTTTAGCAATTATGACGGGTAATTTATCATCACCCTCCAAGAATGCATACTCGAGATGAGGAGGTAAGTCCTTAAGTTCAACCTCGGGAAATTCTTCAGTAGAAGTTTGTACTGATTTGATTTCCTCAATTGTGATCTCTTTCGGAGGGAGTGAAGGTAATGGATCTTCATTTAACAATTGCTCGAGATAAAGGATATCTCCCTCCGAATCATAAACACCATCAATTCCCGGCGGAATTGATTCTTCACTAGCAAGAAACTCATCGATCTCTTCCAGAAAGAAGTCACCTCCCTCAAACGGAGTGAGAGAGGGGGAAGAGTCGGCAATGATTGGTTGAGAAGATGTGGTGGAATCCCCACTCACAGAATTATGAAGATAACCAAGAAACTCTTGAGAGTACTCCTCTGAAGCAATATCAATTAAATCGACTCGATTAACTGATTCAGTATCATAATTTGAGGAGTACCTCGAAGTTTGATCAAGGTTAAAGGTGACAGCTTCATTACCCACACGTAATGTGATTTCTTGCTCAAATACATCAATAAGAGCACGACCCGTTCTTAGGAATCCTCTTCCAACAATGAGGGGAACCCGATGATCGGCATCGAAATCAACAACCACGAAGTTAGCTGGAAAATGGAACTTTCCTACTTTCACAAATACATCCTCGGCGATGCCAAGAGGACGCGATATAGAACGATCTGCAAGCTCAAGAGTCATGCAGGTAGGAACAAGTTCGGGAAGAGAAAGTTTCTTCCATATTGAATAAGGCATCAGATTGATGCTTGCACCAAGATCGGCAAGGGCAAAGCATTCAATCATTCCTGGAAAGACACAAGGGAGAAGAAATTTTCCAGGATCTCCTAGCTTCTCGGGAAGCTTCTTTAACAGAACTGCTGAGCAGTTCTCGTTCAAAGGAGTTTTGGCCATTTCAAACAGTTTTTCCTTATTGCTCAACATGTGTTTGAGAGTTGATGCAAACTTGGGCATCAGCATGATGGCATCCGCAAAGCTTATGTCAAAATATAGCTCTTGGAAAATTTGAAAATTTTTTTCCATTTGATGACTGGCTTTTTCGCGGAGCTTTTGCTCATTTAAACGTGATGGGTAAGGAATAGAAGTTTTGGATTTGGGGTTTTCAATTGGAGGTTCAAAAACAATTCCAGGTTTGGTTTTGGGGTTCGGGACAACTTGAGGATGGACATGTGCTGTACTTTGTGAGCTAGTAGGTTGCACTTGGTCCTTTGTCGCCTCAGGTTCACTTTCCACTACCTTCGGGAGAGAAGAAGAAGAGGTAGTAGGAATAGCGGGTCCATCATATGAAGCACCACTTCTGGTTGTGATCGCCTTTGCATCGCCCCTCGGATTAGCGATCGTGTTGCTAGGTAAAGTACCTGAGCCCGAGGGTCGATCATTTAAAGACTTCTTAATGTCAGAAATCTGGCTAACCAACAACCTGTTCATTTCCTCTTGGGATTTCATGAATTGCTTCAACAACTCATCGATGATGGTCAGTTGGAACAATGGCTTGATTTTGCATAGGAAAATTCTGGCCTCTATTGTTTGGATTAGGGCCTTGATTTTGGAAATTTCCTTGATTATTGCCATGAAAATACCCAGGGTTGAAATTTCCCTGACCTTGGTTTCTATTGAAATTTCCTTGGTTTTGGAAATTTTGACTTTGATTTTGAAAACCGTTATTTTGACTAAAATTACCTTGGTTTTGAAAACCTTGGTTCATTCTATTCTGATTTTGATTACGGTTTTGGTTTTGGTTGAAACCGGGAGGTCCAGGGTAGTGGTTAGGACGGTGGTTCGGGTCTATAGGAGCACGGTATTGGTTGCCTCCTGGATTAGAAATCCCGCCCACAGCATTTGCTTCAAAAGGGTTACCATCGGTGGCCATACAGTTGTAATAGGCATGGGGGCCACCGCAAGTAACACAGACTTCCACTTTCTTAACTTCAGCAGGAGGTGAAGTTTGTGGAAAAGAGACTTTCTTTTGGTTGGAGAGAACCAAAGCTTGAATTGCTTCCGTGAGTTTGTCAATCTTAGCATCGGTGCTAGATTGACTCACGGGCGATGAAGTAGAAGGACCAACACTGACTTGGGAAACAACCGGCTTGCTTCGTGCAGTGCGGACTTTAGACTTGTTTTCAATGATCGCTAAAGCTTCTTTGACAGTTTTGCTCAAGAAATTTCCTCCAGCGGAGGAATTAAGAGAATCTTGATCAGATTGACTCACTCCATTATAGAAAGTATCGAGTTGCATCAACTCGGAGAAACCGTGGTGAGGACATTTGCGGAGCAACTCCTTAAAACGATCCCACGATTCACTGAAGGATTCATCAAACTTTTGTGTGAACTTGATGATTTCATTTTTAAGACTCGTGGTTTTAGAAGGTGGATAGAATTCATTCACAAATTTCTTCACCAGGTCTTCCCATGTTTCGATTGATTTAGGGGGTTGTTTTTCAAGCCAAATCCGGGCTTGCCCCTCAAGAGAAAATGGGAACAGAAGAAGCTTGACAGCATCTGTAGGGACATTCTTGTATTTGATGGTAGATGCAATCTTGTTAAACCATCGAATATGAGCATGAGGATCATCCCGCTCAAAACCATAGAATTGACTTGAGGTTACAAGATTCAGTAACCCGGTTTTGAGCTCAAAATTTTCAGCCACAATGGCTGGGATAACAATAGCATCTCCATACCCGTCGATGGGTGCCTGGAGAAGCTCACACATAGGACGTTCTTCCGCCATGATAGCGGAAGTAGTGTGAGCAGTACGGATCTCAGATCCGACTGATGGAGCAGAAAGTCTACGGACACGCCTTCTTGGAATCTTGACAAGCTCACGAAATGGGCTTACAGATCTAGAAGAGCGAGTGCGCATACACTAGAGTTAACTCTAAGAGATCTCAGAGTTAAGGAGAGGAATGGGAATTATGAAAATGAATTATGAAAATGGGGTAAGAAGAATCTTTTTGATTTTCTGGTTTTGACAAGTAGATATAACAACAAATCCAATTAAAACAAAATCGAGGCAAAACAACAGTGAACTTAAACCAATAATCACAAGATGAATGGCTTCTTTGAAAAAGGTACACCAATCACAAGGACACAAAGGCAAGTTTTAATCTTTGGTTCGGGAACTTATTATGGTCGTACCCCCAGTTAGGTAGTACACTGCCTTGGTTTGCGGTGGTAATCTTTTATGTTGTTATTATTAAACAAAGAAAACGACAAATCTTTTTGTATTTTTATCTTTGATATATATATAGAAACAAAAGAAAAATATTTTTGTGTTTTATACGTTTTTGGATGTTTTTGGGTTTTTGGATTTTTTATAAGAAAATATATATAGATATAGATAGATGGATGGTATGAACAAAGAGTGAATATTCAAATCACTAATCTGCTAGACGGAAGATAATCAGCACAGCTCCCCGGCAGCGGCGCCAAAAATTTGATTCGCTCCCAGACGGTCAAGTTTTCTCACACAAGCTAGCCACTTGTGAATGGCTAATCGTAAGAAACTTAAAACAGTCCGGAAACAAATGCAATGAAGATCAGGAGAGTATAGTGTTTCCCCGGGTCGTTATGTCCCAGCGAGCTATGTAATGAATCACCAAACGAATAGTGATCGAGAGATTTGAACGGAAAAGAGGATATGATTGATTATAACTAAAGAAAAAGTTTATAAACTACAGGGGCTTAAATGCAAATTAAAGAAAATTAAAAAGATAAAATATATTAAATAAACGCTATCACTATTTGCAAAATGATGTTTTTGATTTTTCTTTTATAAAATTTAATTTAAAAACTACGTAGCGTACAAAAGAAAATGTGAAACTTAAACAATATAAATCCTAAAAATATGAAAATGACATTTTTACAATCCTAATGATAAAAGAAAATTTATAGAAAAAGAAAATTATTTTTAAAACTATTTATCTAATTATTATTAATTAAAAACTATTTTTACTTATTAAATAATAGCCTAAAATACAAGAAAATATAAAATAAAGCTAGAAAAATGAAATTATGACTTGGAAAAATCTAAAATAACAAAAGAGAATTTTCAAAACTATTTTTGTATTTTTCTGAATATTTTTGTATTTTCTATGAATTAAAACTATTTAAAACTACTTAAATTGCTTAAAAATACAAATTTAACTAAGAAAAATCTGGAAAAATATTTTTTTGACTTTTTATATTTATCTTAACCTAAGAAAAATGAAAACTTATTTTTTTGAAACTTTTCTGAATTAATTGTATTAAAAGCTAATTAAAAAGGCTTAAAAATTGTTTTAAATGAAGAAAAATAGCAAACTGACCTAGAAAAATATGAAAAATTCAGGAAAAGTCTAAAATAATATTATGAATCTATGAAAAATATAAAAACAGTGGGTTGTGTGTAGGATATTGAAACTGCAATGCAAAGTGCTTAAGAATAAGCACTTGGAATAAGCAATTGAACAGCAAAGACCACCAACTGATTATAGAGGCTATAATATACTAAAAGTACTCAAATTCAACCAATTACAACTATCCTAAACCTCTATTGTACCAGCTACACAGGTTTGATGATTTTGAAAATCAAATACTAAACAGGTTTTCTAGCTAAATTGCAGCTTAAGCACAAGCTTATTTAATAAGCTAATGTGAAAAACAAGACTGAAGACCTCAAGTCCACCAGCTTAACTACCTTTGAACCAAGTCTCAGACCCTAAGGATCTAAAACCAGACCTATGCAAGGCCTGCAAGGTGCCTGTCTCACACTCAGTGATTTGAGTGTGCACAGGGCACTTTGCAGCTTATCAATCAGCTTGTTTGGAGCTTGTAAAAAATTGCAAAAATTCAACAAAAATCATATTAAGAAACTTGACCAGCTGAACTAGGAAAACCCACAATTTCACTTGCTTTGACCCAAAATTGAATTCATGAAAAATCAACAAACTTTGGTAAAAACTGAGTTTTTCAATATTTGACTTTTGAAACAGTTTTGAATTTTTGACTTTTGAGAACTTTGATTCCAATTTATGAACTGATGTTGATGTTAAATGGTAAAGTAAGACTAATGCAAGCAATATCTATGATTTTTGAACACAAACCAAGCTTTTGATATCACAAATTTCCAACAGATATGCAATTAGAACAGGTTCATTGTAATTTTGACTTTGAGCTATTGCAAAGGGTACAAATTAACTAGGATGAGTTTCAAATGACTCAATAAGTGTAGAACAACTGATCCTAACCACTAAACACCCCTCTGACTCAGATAATGCAGCAAATCCAAACACTAATTTAAGACACTAATTTGCAATTTAAACTACTTGATTACTGAGTTAGCTTATGCTAACACTTAAACTGATTCAAACAATCAACTAACACCTAAATGATGCCATATTACTGACAAATATTATCAAATTATCAATATGCTAAAATAGTAGATTATAACAGATGTGAGATTTTCAAAGCTTACATGTGTCCTAGCCACAATGGCTTGCCAAACACCACAAGTAACCACTGTCTAAAACCAAATTTCAACCCATATCCATCTCTGCATTAACCAATATCCATTTCCAAACCTGCTTAACCAAAACCTCTTCTCAGTTGACTTTTGTTGACCAAAAACCAAATATGCTTGAAACTGTTTCTTAAGCTTACTAAAAGCTATAATAAGCTTATATAAGCTTGTTTGAACTGAGAAACAAGCTATTTGAAGCTTGGAGATAAGAACTTGAAACTGAGTTTTTCAACAGTGTACACTAAAACATGAAATTAGATAAAACCTTGGAATTGATGCTTAGAATTAGATTATAATGACAAAGTAATTTGAGTTTAATACATTGAAACAAAAGATAACAGATTTGAACTTGAACTAACACATTTATACTAAAAACGACATAAAGGAAATTTTACAAAACTACTACTACTCTCTTCAAGCTTCTCTTGCTTCCTTTTTATATGCAAAACATCTTCTCTCACTCCTCTGAGCTAATCCCACTTTAATTTGGGGCCATTGGATAGCTTGATATAATCTTGGCCGTTTGATTGAATTTGGCGCCAAAATGTATATCAACAGGGGGGGTTTTGAGTGTGAGATTGAAGAAGCATTTAATGTTTCTTGGAAGGTTGTTGAGGTGGAAGGATAAGGGGAGTGGTAATTGAGCTGGAGGGATGGGAGATGGTGTGTAGCAGGCGAGTTGTTGAAGAAGAAAGAAAAAGCGCGGGTGTGTTTGTTTGACCAGATATTTGACCGGCGTTTAATATATGAAGGGGGGGTCACAAGGGAATGGCAGGGTCCAAAGGGTTATGACAAGGGCCAAGGGTTCAAGGGCATTAATAAAACAAGGACCTTTTGTGCAATTTCTGAAAGTACAAGGA
Organism: Chrysanthemum makinoi; assembly: GCA_910596185.1. NCBI lineage: Eukaryota > Viridiplantae > Streptophyta > Magnoliopsida > Asterales > Asteraceae > Chrysanthemum > Chrysanthemum makinoi. The sequence continues at coordinate 76,721,201 of OU343219.1, read as the reverse complement.
CCAAAGCTGCCAAATTTGCAAAGTTGCTTCAAGGGACCAAAAGTGACAAGTTCCAATAGTACAAGGACCAAACTTGACATTTTCAAATTTCCAAGGACCATTTTTGCCAATTTTTAAACTTGAAGGACCAAATTTGTAATTTCTCAAAACTTTTGATATTTTTCACCAAAGGACTAATTTTGACAACTTATGATTTTAAAAGGACCTTTGGTGACTTTTCTTTTGAAATAAGTGCTCAGGGACTATTTCTGACAATTTTTGAAACTTGGGGGACTGAAACTGCCAATTATGCAAACTTAGCTCATTTTTCATCTGATTTTAAACATTTTGCATCTGGAACACATAAAATGCAATTTTGAGATATTTTCAGTATTTTGATGCATTTCTGAGCATTTTTAAGTGTTTTGCAGTTCAGATTTGACCAAAAATGATGAGTATTTACACACTCATCATGCACTTACCAGATCTGTCACCATTGTTGGTAGTGTGCAGATAACACCTACTCTTGTGCTCACAAATGTCTTTTATGTGCCTGACTTTCAACTCAATTTGCTATCTGTTGGCCAACTTATTCAAACAAATCAGTTGGTAGCTCATTTTTATCCCAATGACTTTTGCTTTCAGGACCTTACAACTAAGCAGCTTGTGGCAGTGGGAAAGGGTTCCAAGTGTTTATACATCTGCAAACCCATTGTTGATCCAACTGCATTTTCTGCTTCTATTTCTGATTTTCAAACTTCTCATTTGGATTCTACTCTTGTTGTTTGTCTGAATAAAGAGTCCTATAGTAATACTGTGTCTAAAAATGTGCTAGATGTTTCAACCTTTCATGCTAGACTTGGTTACTCATCTGTATAAAAAATGTCCCATATACCATTATATAAATCCATGAATTTCTCAGATTTCTCTTGTGAACGTTGTATGCTTTCTAAACATCATAGAATTCCTTTTTCTAAAAGTGAAAGTATTGCTTCTGTTCCTTTTCAATTGATTCATGTTGATTTGTGGGGCCCCTATAAGCAAGCTGCTATGAATGGTGCTCATTACTTTTTCACCATTGTGGATGATTACACAAGAGCTACATGGACTTATTTAGTTCATTCAAAGGAGCAGATTCCAACTTTACTGATTTCTTTCTTTGCTTATGTTAAAACTCATTTTCAAAGCATACCAAAGATTGTTAGATCAGACAATCGGACTGAAATAGTTAATGCTACTTGTGCTACTTTCTTCCAAGAGCAAGGTGTTTTGCATCAGAGATCCATGCCTTATACTCCACAACAAAATGGAATAGTAGAGAGAAAACATAGACATTTACTTGATACAACCAGAGCTATTAGATTGCATGCTAGTTTGCCTTTTAAGTTCTGGGGTGATTGCCTTTTAACAGCTACTTATCTCATCAACAAAATACCTGCTCAAGTTCTTAATTGGAAGTCTCTTTTTGAAAAGTTATTTGGTGAACTCCCTAGTTATGATCATTCGAGGGTAATTGGATGCTTATGTTATGATGTTGTTACCAAACCACACAAGGATAAGTTTGATAACAGAGGTATTAAGTGTGTTCTACTTGGGTATCCTGCCAACCTAAGAGGGTATAAATTGTTTAATTGGGAGACAAGAGAGGTTTTTCTTAGTAGAGATGTGGTTTTTGAAGAGCATGTGTTTCCTTTCAAGCAATCCATTAAATCATCATCTAACTCTACCATCCCTGAATATCCTACTTTTGACAGTCACCCTTTGGAGGAAACAAAATTTGTTATCCCAAACACCCCTTTACCAACAGCACAACCTACACCTAATCCTACAAACACTAGTTCACCTAATCCTGCATCTAATACACCACCAGTTCTTGATGAACCAATGATCACTCCAATTGAACCTACACCTCCTACAACTACAACTGCTCCTATGAGGAAGTCTACTAGACAAGCTACTAGACCTACTTGGTTGAAAGATTTTGTCACTCCTTCTTTACCTGGTAGTACTTCTTCTACTCCTCATTATCCCCTATTTGTTTCATCTGAGTTCAAACATGTTCCTCCCAGTCACATAGCGGTTTTGGCAAATGTTTTTGCAACTCTTGTTGGCCTCGCTTTTTTATAAAGATAACGTCACTTACGTGAATTGGACTAGATGCGTAGTATACTTTGCCCATATGGACTAGTATTGTTTAAGTGGCAAAGTTATGGTTTGTTGAGCCTATATATACCCCTCATGACTCTCCATGAGGGGTGAGGTTAATCTTTAGGTGTTTTGTAGTGTTTTAATTTAATCAAGTTTCCTTTTGTTTTACTTGAAACTATTATCATCATAGCTCATTTACGAAGGCAAAGCTTCAAGATAATATTCGAAATCTAAAGAATGACTAAAACCATCGGTTTCAATCACTTCTTTTATTCGATTGAAAGACAAAAATCAACTCGTCAAACAAAATAACCTACCCGAGACCATATTTAAAATGATCTTGAAGTCTGTTTCTCTGATTTCTTGGTTCGGATTCAGAAGCACATGAAAACAAGGCTTGTATTAGGATGTATTTTGTGATTTGAGATGAGTTTGAGGTTCGTTTGATTTGAGTTTTTGAGATGAGAAGAGATAAGTTTTTGTGAGATGATGAGAGGCGAAGTATTTAGGTGAAAAATGGGGCGGATGATATTGTGAGATTTATTAGGGCAAAACGAGTACTAATTATCAGGTTATAAGGTTTTTGTATGGATCGTGGGTTTGGCCTCTTAATTGGGTCTTTGGGCTTCTTTCTCACACATATGGACTTTAGGCTCATGTTTGTTAATTGATATTGGGCTGAATTTCGAATCGTACACTGGCCTGAGATGGAATTGGAATATACGTTTGTTCTTTCATTTAAGAAATTTGAATGGAAAAAAAAATCTTGTTATCCAATGTTTTTGTGTTACAAATTCTTGGATACAATTTTTTAATATTGGAAGAGTGGTATTTTTGGTATTGATAATTTCACGGGGATACATAATTCACGGCTTGATCGAAAATTTGAAGAAAAAATGATCACGGGGTTTTTGTACGGTATTATTGATGCGAAATTGAAGTGATATTTCACGGGTGATCTTCTTTATCTTTGAGACATTGGTTGGTTGGTTGCATGTCTCAAGATAACTTGTTGGGGTACATTATGAAATTGACAATCTGGTTATAACTGATGTAAGGAGTTACGTTGTAGTGCTCACAGTGTATAACTATCACTTTAAGGAGTTACGTTGTAGTACTCAGTGTCACACGGCGTTGTGGATTGATCAAGAATATAGAACAAGCAGCAAGTCACAAAGTTGGGATGTTTACTTCCTTTTCAAGTTTATCGTATCGGGTTTTCTCCATATGTGGTCATTACTATTAGCCGGTGAATTCAAAGGAGGTTCGATTACAGGTTGGTTCGAGAGAATTATTGAGAGTATTTTTGCGACATATTCTCACGGAATTATGAACAAGACAAGGTTTAATATTGCATCAAGAAAATGGTATATGGCATGTACGCAACATTATGATGATTCCGATAGCTCGCAACCATCAGTAGGGAGAAGTTGGTATTTCATCTTCCGTGATCGGATTACGAAGGGATTTGTGCTTAAGACCGAAGAAGGAGAAGTAGTGTGTGTACATCGGCGCTTTTTACCAACTTGGATGCAATAATAAGTGAGTTATGTTGTTATGATGTTCCAAGAACGACAACGATTGTGCTATTATCAAGGGTCTACTTTCTCCGCTGCGTGTTAAGAGACGAAAGAAATTTTAAGAAAGAGAGTTGTCGGTTCATGAGGGAGCATAAGAAAGAAAAAGGCTCACTAGTTAGGAGGGAGTAATAACCTAACTAGACTGTTACAGTTGAAGTTCAGAGCTACAAGGATTTGTGCCGTCAGCGCCAAAGATCAAATGCCGAGATCATCGGAAGAGAGAACTTCAAGTTTGCCTCAGTATCTAGACTACAGAGACTCTGCGCTTCAACAAAGTCAAAATTGTTCATTACTTTTGTAATTTACTTTGTTTTGTATTTATAGGTCTCATTGTAACCATTCACGTGTGACGATATCTTGAAGGGAGATTGTTAGCCTCGCTTTTTTATAAAGATAACGTCACTTACGTGAATTGGACTAGATGCGTAGTATACTTTGCCCATAGGGACTAGTATTGTTTAAGTGGCAAAGTTATGGTTTGTTGAGCCTATATATACCCCTCATGACTCTCCATGAGGGGTGAGGTTAAGCATTTGATTAGTGTAGTGTTTGGTTTATTCAATAAAAATATCATTTGTTTCTCCTCCCTCTCTCTACTTTCTCTCTCTAGAAGATGAATACTTTCATCTTCTTCCACCAACCAAGACCTCCAAAACCACATAAATCTTATGTATTTACGGTCTAACAACTCTTGACATCTTACAAGCAAACACTTACCATGAAAGGCTGGGTTGAGGCAATGAATGCAGAAATCACAGCTTTGGAGAAAAATGGGACATGGACCGTAACTACATTACCCCCAGGGCATAAACCAATCACTTCTAAGTGGGTTTTCCAAACCAAATATTACCCTGATGGCACTTTGGAAAGATGTAAAGCAAGATTAGTGTTCAGTAGTTTCAATCAGAAAGAGGGTGTAGATTATAAACATACTTTTTCACCAGTTGCTAAACTGGCAACTGTGAGAGTTTTGCCTTGGCTACTGCTAAACAATGGCCACTTCATCAATTAGACATCAATAATGCTTTCTTACATGGCTATATTGATGAAGAAATCTACATGGTACCACCTGAGGGCTATACTAAGGCTAAACCAGGACAAGTTTGCAAGCTCAACAGATCCTTGTATGGGTTAAAACAAGCTTCAAGACAATGGAATCATGAATTAACAAAGTTTTGGTAAGCTTAGGATTTGTTCAGTCTAAACATGATTACTCCTTGTTTGATAAGACTAAAGGGGAGGATTTCATAGTTGTTTTAGTCTATGTTGATGATATGCTCTTAACAGGTAATTCTAATCAGACCATCACTGAGCTCAAAAGGCATTAGATCAGAAATTTACTATCAAAGATCTTGGACTAGCAAAGTATTTCCTTGGTATTGAATTATGTAGTACTGATGCTGGCACTCATTTGAACCAAAGGAAGTATATTTTGGATTTGCTAACAGATCTTTGGACTCACAGCTGCTAAACCTAACCTATCACCATTTCCCACTAAACTCAGGTTATCCTTAAACAAAGGTACTCTTTTAATTGATGTTGGTCCTTACAGAAGGTTAGTTGGTAGATTGTTATATCTTACCATGACAAGACGAGACATCTCATATGTTGTACAAAATTTGAGCCAGTTTGTGTCAGCACCCATAGATGCTCATATGCAGGCTGCTACTCATTTGCTAAAGTACTTAAATGGGACAATCTCCAAAGGATTATTCTATCCTGTGCAGCCTCACTTAAAGGTAACAGGATTCTCATATGCAGACTGGGCTACATGCTTAATGACAAGGTGATCTCTCACTGGATATTGCATCTTCCTAGGCCATGCTTTAGTCTCTTGGAAAACTAAGAAACAAACAACAATTAGCAAATCTTCCACTGAAGCAGAATATAGAAGCATGGCAGCTACCACTTGTGAATTACTCTGGTTAAGTTTTTTGCTGAAGGATCTGCATATTCAAGTTGCCAATTACACTGTTTTGTGATAATAAATCTGCACAACAAATTGTTGCTAACCCCTGTTATCATGATAGAACTAAACACTTGGACATTGACTGCCACTTTACTAGAGACAAGGTTCAAGAAGGTTTCCTACAAACAACATTTATTCCTACTCATTTACACTTGCAGATTTGATGACAAAGGCTTTGGGCAAAGAACAACACTCCTTTCTTGTTGACAAGTTGGGACTCACTGAGGCTCCAGCTTGAGGGGAGGATATAGAAGTATAAGGGTTACTAATGGTGAGTTAGTAACTACAAGGACCAAAGATGCAAATATATTCAAAAGTTAGTTAGTAGCAGTTAGCTAGTTTTCTTTGTATAAATACTCCTTCACTTCAATGTAAATGTAATGATCTTCATTTTCATTCAATAATAACAACAATTTCCGCAAACATTCTCCATCGTGATCGTTCTTTCATCTCTACTCCCTAACGCGAGATGTCTCACACCTTGTCGGGATCTGAGCTTCACTCGCTCTTCAATTGGCAACGAATCTCGTTCAGGTTTCCACGAATACATAATACCAGGACCGTGCATTTTCGAAAGACCACACAGATGAGATACATCAATACCATTATTCTCCATCATAGTAATGACTACCGTATGTGGTGGTGCATCACCCATCATGACTTGAACCCTGTGCTGGAGCGGTTTCCAATCGGTTATCTGAGAATTCACAATCATATTTAGGACAGTTGGAGCGCCTCCCGTTTGTGTTACCTTTTTTTGGTGAAAAGGTGAATATATATTAGCACTTGTCGAAAAAATATATACATGGGATACAAGCTAACTGACTTCGGAGAATGACATGCCAAAGCCCCGAGAAACAGCTGCCAAACAATGATACCAAACAGATATCCAAACACTATCCTATACATCTTTCCTAAACTAGACCTGTAAACTTGAACTAGATACAATAAGACCATTCACCTTTTATATCACCAATGATGGGCAATGCACAAGACTACATTTCCCACATAAGATAACTAATCAATGAAACAATTAGAGCATCAACTTCACATTGACTAATAAAAAGTCATCATCAAAGGGGCATCATCAAGTCCATAGAGCTCATCCTTTTCCATTGGTTTACTATAGACCACATTTCCCTGAACATGACTATTCCTCCACCATCTTCATAGGATCTTTTTTATCCATGAATGTAACTCATGAAATGATAACTGTTGGCCATTTTATACCCCTCATCAAATACAGTTGAGACTCCATCCAGAATAGGAAACCAGGAACAAATTGATTACATTTCCATTGAACCATGAGAGGTAGTCCTATCTGTCATGACTCACCAAACAAAGCATAGCAACTCACACTAGCAAGGCTTCATCAACTTGAACCTTAGCCATCTATCCAATTCTCACAATCGAAGATTCCCGTGGAATCTCAATATCAGATGTGAATATATATTAGCCATCTATCCATGTGTGTTAACCTTATGCCAAACTATGTTATCATAAATGTGAAGGATCACATCGCCGGAGGCATACCTCCGATAGCTGCCAATCCCCATACAACGCACTACCCATAATGAAGCATAGGCACAAAGCCACAAAACATAGGTATGTTGCCTTTACTCCCATCCCATGCGTGAAAACCGTGGCTATGGAGTTGAGATAAGCTCCACGGTGGCTATAAACCACCCCTTTTGGCCTTAATGTCGTACCGGATGTATAACTTAAGTTTATGGGATCCCATTCATCGGTTGGTCGGACTATAGAGCATCAAGCATCTGAACTTTGTGTGAGGCTTTCGTATTCAGAGGCTTTTGAGGGTAGATGATGAGATGGAGGCAACATGACACCATCCAAGATAATAACAAGGAGAGGTGGTTTTTATTTTCAAGTTTTGTTATCGCTGATATGAAATACAACTCTACAAGATTTAATGAAAATTGCAAGTGATTATAATTCTGGTGCCTCTTGAAATAGCAAAATTGCAGCTTCACAAAAATTGATCTATCTTTAAAGGTATTCACAACACAAACCAAATATCAAATGTGAAAACATAATAGTTATGTGATTTAGAAATTAGATTAGCTAAATGATACATTTAGTAAATCACAGATGTCGTATCTATATAAACATAAGCCAATTTCTCCAAAGAGCTTATTGGTGACAATGGAACGTAGTTTGCTGAACACCTTACAAGCCTTGGACTGACCTCCAGAATTCTCGCCGCAAATCCTTACTAGTTTCAGCCAAATGCGTCCTGGATTTGCTTGAACTAGATTTGCAGACTCGAAGAGGAACCAAGTTTTTAACTTATTAATTTTTTGTGGAAAATGTGCATTCCCTTAAAAAATCAGCTAACACTCCCTTAAACCCACAGAATAGACTTTTGACTTTTGACAAACGCTCCGTCACAAAATCAGCCAACAGCATCTCATTTTGATATTTACTTACTTGCCTTGATTAACTAGTTAAATAGTTAATTGACTGAGATGGTTAGTTGATCTCGTTCAAAAAAAAAAAAAAAAGATGGTTAGTTGATCATAGAATTGATATTTAATCACTCTTTTCCTGATGATACAAACAGTTGTGAGTTTTGAGTACAATTTAACATAAATATAATACAGATTAATATTTCTCTATCAAGAGAGGCTGCCTAGAGCTTTTGCCTTGTCCCTGAGCAAAAACTTTTGCACCTTCCCTGTGGAGGTTCTCGGCAAGTCTTCAAAAATGACAGTTTTAGGGGCCATATACTTCGGCATATGTTCACGACAATAGTCAATAATCTCCTGACACGTAACACTGTAACCATATTTTAATTTTACAAACGCACATGGTGTTTGACCCCAGTGGTCGTCAGGTCGTGCGACTACAGCAACCTCTAGAACTGCGGGGTGACTATAAATCACAGTTTCAACTTCAACTGTACTTATGTTTTCGCCTCCCGATATTATAATATCCTTCGACCGATCCTTGACTTCTATGTACCCATCCGGATGCATAACCGCTAAATCACCACTCCTAAACCATCCACCCGAAAAAGCCTCTTTGGTTGCTTTTTGGTCTTTCAAGTATCCACTCATGACAGTATTTCCCCTAAACATAATCTCCCCCATAGTTTTCCCATCACATTCGACACTCTTCATAGTTATTGGATCTTTAACATCTACTCCTTCTAATCCCATATGTCTCACTCCTTGTCGCGTTTTGAGCTTCAATCGTTCTTCAGTTGGTAACGAATCCCATTCTGGTTTCCATGCACACATAGTCCCAGGACCATAAGTTTCTGTTAAACCATACAAATGAGAAACACCAAATCCTAACTCCTCCATTTTCGATAGGATTAGAGGAGGCGGTGGGGCCCCGCCCGTCATAATCTCGACTTTATGTGGGAGCGGTTTCTGGTCAGGAGAATTTACAATCATGTTCAAAACAGTGGGAGCGCCTCCCATATGTGTTACCTTATGTTTAACTATGTTATCATATATGTCTTTAGGATCACATTTCCTAATACATACATTAGTACCACCTACCGCGGCTAGACCCCACGTGAGGCACCAGCCATTGCAATGAAACATAGGAACGGACCATAGATACGTAGGCATTGCTCCCATACCGTGCATGAAAACAGTAGCAATTGAGTTTAAATACGCCCCCCGATGACTATAAACCACCCCTTTTGGCCTTGATGTCGTGCCAGATGTATAATTTACACTAATGGGATCCCATTCATCATTCGGTCTAACCACAGAGAACCCGGTAACTCCACCTTGTACAAGGCTTTCATATTCGTAGGTGTTGGCGGGTATACTAGAGAGAGGCAATGGTTCATCTGAGATGATAACAAGGAGAGGTGGTTTTATGTGTTTAGTTTTGAGGATATTAAATGCAGTTAAAGCTATGTCGAGAAACTGATGATCAACGACTAGGATTTTAGTTTCAGAGTGGTTTAGTAGTGTGGCGAGCATGGTTGAATCATGGCGTGTGTTGAGAGTGCATATGATACCTCCAGCCATTGGAACAGCGAAATGAAGCTCTTGCATTGCTGGAACGTTTGGTGCTAGAGTCGCTACCTGTGTCATTAGGATATTTTTGTTAAACCATAGAAACGACACATGGGAACTGCTAAGCACTGTAGTTAGTTATATTAATAGCGGCAGAAGCTTTGGCTTACTAAACCTCTCAATAAGTTTTTATGATATATGCTACGCGTAAATCATTCTCACTCGATAACTATGGTTTTCAACCTTCTGAACGCGGTTTGAATCTACCTTAGGCGTTTAACGAGTTATAGTTATATGTTAACGAGTTAAACAAATATAATTTTATAACTAAAATGACTATTTCAATTGAATTTGTCTAACAAGTAATGATTAATGCATACATGAGAATAAAATTTTAGTTTAACAAATTCAAAATTACCTCTAAATTAGTAGATAATTAATACTAAGTTTAATCAACCTGTATTAGATACATTTATTAATTAGAAGAAAACGACGTTCATAAGTCATAACTGCACCTTAGGTATGGTGCTAGACAAACATTTTAGATTCAAACTTTAGTCGATGAATTGGTCAAAGAAAGTCGTTTTTGCACAAAACCAGTGCTATTTTGTAAAAAAAAAATTATTTGTACAAACAACTTTTTGATTGGGACATACCAATTTATGCATTAAACAAATGTGTTATATGTATACATTGCTTTGACCGCTTATACATTGAAGTGTAACCTACCATGCAAATCATCTCCCATTTTGTAAACTTGGAAGATGCTTTAAGAGAAAAGACAAATCATAATACTAGTACTACATGCGTCATGCGTGCTTTAACTTTTGTAAAAACTTACGAAACTTGAGTTGTTTATCTATTAATAGAGTAATTTACGAAACATGGAGATGGTTTGTACTACAGTAATAACAAAAGTAACACAAATCCTCAGTCAAAAAATTGTATTAAAAAACCTTTTACGTCAAAATCAATCGCATAGAAAAATGTATAATTGCCTATTTTTTAAAATCCAGTTGTCATTTATAAGTGTTTAACTTGATATATAATCCGTTGACGCAGTAAACGTATTATCAAAATAATAATAATAATAAAATAAAAAACTGAATAAGTATTATTATCAATAAAATAATAAATCATGGGTTTTCAACCAACCCAACTAAATCCGTTGACGCAGTAAAAGTCTTTTCGTAAACCTTTTCTCGTAGCTATGATGAAATCATTTTGGATTGTTAGGCATGGTGTAAAAATAATTCCATAAACTTTTCGTGTATTTAGCATTGCTCGAGACAAAATGACTAGTAATATTGCACTTAGAGCATCTTTGATGCAAGATTTTTGAAAAGCTTTTTATTATCTGTAAAAGCCTTTCTTACGACTTTTTGGCATTGCAATAAAAGTCTTTCTGCAAAACTTTTAATAAAAGCTTATAGTTTGTCAAATATTTAAAGTTTTGGTTTTTCACTTAAATCTTTATTAATGAAAAGCTTTTGGACTAATTTTTGCATTGAAAGAAGATTTGTAACATGATTTTTTGATAAAAAAAATCGATTAAAAGGTTATGTATTAAATGCTAAATACTTATTCATTATAAATGCTCTTAGGGTACGGGCAACGATCTCGGTTTGGCATTCGGTTTGGCTAATGCCGATCGGCATGAGTGGTGCCTACCATTCGGCATGGGGCGGCATGAGAAGAGGGACATCACAATCGGCAAAGTATACCGATTCTACATGGGAAAAATATAGCCGTTATGGTGCATTGAATGGGCAAAAAAAAGAAGTTGGATGCATTTAAAAAAATAAAAATCCCTTTTTTTTTTCTCCCTATTTAAAAACAAGAACATCTCTATTTTTTCTCAAACAATACCATTTCTATTTCACAAACAAAATGTATTCATCATCATCTTCATCCGAGGATGAGTTAGATTTTTTATCCGACTCTTCCGAGGACATATTTTCCACCGGTTCTACCATAGAAACCTATTTAGCCGCGTGCGATAGCATTGAAGACACGGTTAGCTCTACCCGAAGACATGTTACCCGTTATCGTGAAAAAGCGCTAGAAACTCTAATGAATGACTATTTCGTAGAAGAAAACCCAAAGTTTCCCTCTGATGTTTTTCGTGAAAGATTTCGTATGGATAAAAGCTTGTTTCTAAAAATTGTAGGTGATATTGAAGCGAAAGATTTCGTATGGATAAAAGCTTGTTTCTAAAAATTGTAGGTGATATTGAAGCGAATTTCGAATGGTTTCAAGAGGGTGTAGACGCTAGGGGGAAAAAAAGTTTCACGGCGTTGCAAAAATGTACGTCGGCTATTCGTCAACTCGGTACGGGTGGACCTCCGGATAGATACGATGACTACTTAAACATGGCACAAAGAACATTAGGTTTTTTTTTTTTTTTTTTTTTTTTTAATTCGGTATTATTATTTTATATAATTCGGTATTTTTATTATTTTTATATAATTCGGTATTTTAAATTTTTTATAATTCGGTATTTTTATTATTTTTATATAATTCGGTATTTTTAATTTTTATATAATTCGGTATTTTTAATTTTGTATACTTTGTAGGTGAATGCATTGATCATTTTTGTGAAGCGGTAATCCAATTATATAGACAAGAGTTCTTACGTAGGCCGATAACCCACGACGTTGCACGCTTATACGAGGCACATGAAGAGCAACATCACATTCCTGGAATGCTTGGTAGCATTGATTGTACACATTTCGTTTGGCGAAATTGTCCTAGGTATTTGAGAGGGCAATATAAAAGAGGTGATCACCAATACCCGACTATTATGCTTCAAATGATATGTGGTTTTGGCATTCGTTTTTTGGTCCTCCCGGTGCAAATAACGACATCAATGTTTTGAATCAATCACCGTTGTATCTTACTCATCGAAATGGAACGGCGCCCAATAGTTCATTTACTCTAAATGAACGGCTTTACAAACGTGGATATTATCTTACCGATGTAATCTATCCCACGTATTCAACGTTTGTTAAAGCATATCCTTATCCAACTGACCCGAAAGAAAAGAGATTCAAGAAGCTACAAGAGTCTGCACGAAAGGATGTCGAAAGAGCTTTTGGTCGTCTTAAAGCAAAATGGATTATTCTCAGAAATCCACTCCGGGCTATGACCGTCGGAAAGATTCGAAAAATAGTTCATACGTGTGTTATATTACACAATATGATTTTAAAAGACGACGGGGTGGCAATATCACCGGTTCATATAATGGATCCGCCGGTCACGCCAGTTTATGACCCTAATGTACTACCGGAGTTACAAGATGAAAAGATCCATCACCGTCTCCGTTATGATCTTACGGAGTATGTGGACGCTCAAGACTTACCATACCTTGATGATTAGTGTTTTTTTTAATAAGTATCATGTAATTTTCTTTTAAGTATTATGTAATTTTCTTTTAAGTATTAATAAAATATTATGTTTTTATTAAATTGTTTAATATAATTATAAAAAAAAAAAATGTATGAGTTAGGCATGGTTGCCACTAAAAATCTATTGTTAGGTATGAGATTGGTATAAGATGAGATGAAAGGATATTATTGGTGGGTGATTAGGCGTGAAAAAATGTCTTAGGCATGGTTGCCACCACCCTTATGACCTCAATCCAAAATACATGAGAATATTTTCTGTATATTTTTAAGTTTTTATAGTTTGGAAAAATGCCATACTTTTTATATCTCATTAGTCGTCCATGTTAGTCTCATTTAAACGACGATGGTTGAGATAAGATGGTATACTTTTTTAATTTTTTATTACTCCGTAACATGTGGGTCTCTTAAAATTTTGTCTTAACTCTATTCATTTTGACTATTTATTCTTTGTGAATGTGTGAGTTCACGTTTATTTTATTTTTTTCATTGTGTTATGGATAACCATTCACTTTTAATTTCAAGACAACCAAAAACTTTTTAAAGGTAAAATAAAATTTGATTGTTACACTTTTTTAAGCTATGTTTTCTATATTTATGAGCAATAATACTTGTAATACATAAAAAGTATTAATTTCATAAGTTCAACAAAAATTGTCACGGCCTCACCATAGCGGTGACCTTGTGGTTGGCGTGGGTGGAAGTAGAGCTATGCCGAACTTTATGCTTCTAAATTTCGTTAGTTGTTAGTACATGAATGTTTGTGTGACATAAATAAATTTATTTTGTTAGAGAATGTGATTAGGTGGTGATAATAAAATTTTAATAAACTAAAAAAGCGTTGTGATGATAATCGTTAAGAAAAGAAATGGTCAGTCGATCATAACAAATACTCTAATATATTAGCGTTAACAAATGTAATAACCAAAAACTTTTTATAAATTAACTTTATATACATTAAGTGTAAGAGTATTCCCGTGTATTGGATGATGAACAACAACAAAACTTATGAGGAACATAGGACATAGATAAATCATACCCTTATTTAAGTGTAAATCCGAAAACACACAGACTGCATTCAGAAAAACCTAATGGACGTTTAGTTGAAGAACAAATTCTCTTATTTTCTATCTCTAGTTTTGTAAAAATTTAGAAGGAGAATTAATCTCCACAAAAGACTTGAAAATATAGAAAACGCGTTTAGTTCATATTTCTATTTTCTTTTTTGAAGAAAGGGAGGAAGGGTTGAGGGTTAAAAGGAAAACAACTAAAATTTGTTTTGTAATTTTCATTGTTAAATTAGGAAATAAGGAATTTGTGTTTTGCAAAACATTTTGTTGAAAAACGTTAATTTGAACGCGATTTCTGTTTTCCTTGTTTTCCATAAAACATTTTGTGAAAAACAAGGGTATTTTCCCTCAACTAAACGCAACCTTATATTTTGCTATAATCTTTTACATATGCGATAAGGCAAAATTTGTTGAAAACCAAAAAAGTCGTTTACCCCAACTACCCAACCACCAAAGTCTCGCATTTTCTACTTTTGCCTTTCTAGTGCAATAAAAAAATAAAAGGCAATTTTAGTCAGGGGTTCAAATCCTGCCGCCCATACAATTTCTTTTTCGTTACTATCACTTTTAATATAAGCCAACAAAATTAATTTATCATAAATACTCACTATTAAACGTAATAAAGTGCGGCATCCGCAAAGCAATACACGTTCTCCACGTTAACAAAAACTTCATTTCTGTTATAATTAACTATTTTTTCTTTTTTATTTTAGCAAAAAAAAAAAAAAAAAAAAAAAAAACAGATTATAAGAGCACACGGTGTGGGCTTGCCGTGAGGGCTCGCCGTCCACCGTGGAGGCTCGTCATCCTTTGTTTTGACACCGCCGTGGCTCGCCGTCCGTCGCCATGATTTGGGTCGTCGTCTGCACGACGAAGATGAACGTGTATTTTTTTTTCTCTCTTTTTTTTGTTTTTGTTTTTTTTTTTTTTTTAAGATAGTGATATTGAAAGGTTTTTAATAAGGTGATATTGTGGAGGTTTTTAATAAGGTGAAGTGTTTTTATAGATAGTGATATTGAAAGGTTCGTAGAGGAAAAAAATGCAAAAATAAACGTATAATGATGAAACATTTAAACTGAAACTTGAACAATTAACTAAAAACATGAAATACATAATACGCTTAAACATAAAAAAATACAGAATCTCCCTAATAAAAACATGAAATACATAAAACTACTAAAAACTTAAAAAAACGAATCATCTGAGTTCAAACCCTCAGAACTGGTTGCCGGAAAATTTTACTTGTGTTGTTTTTTTTTTCCGTATCGTGTTGTTTTTTTATTATTGTGTTATGTATTGTATTTTTAATTTGAATGAAATGAATTTATTTAGTCTATTTGGAAATGAAAATTGAATAAAAAAAATAAAGTGGTAGTGGTGGGCCAAAAATGAAGAGGTTAAGGTTTGTTATGAGTGAGAAGAGGGTTTGTTGTGGTTAGTTGTGAAAAAATGAGATGCTGATTTGGCATGGCACGACGACGAGCCTAAGGCTTGTCGTCGTGACACCTAGTGCTCTAAGTTTATAACTGGATTTTCTTTGATGAAACCAAAGTATATAGATGCCCCACATTTATAAACTCGTTATTTATATAAATTTCACGTATGACATTTCATCTCAAAAAGTACTATACTATATAGTCGTCATTTGTCACCTTTCTGTTCAACGAAACAAAATCTGACATTTGAGATAAGATTAATTTAGTAAAAAACAAAACAAGAACTTACAAGATCACCACGAGAAATTCCCAACTGAGCCAAAGCAGAGGCCAACTTAACACACCTACGATGTGTTTCTTCCCACGTATACTTAACCGAACCATAAACAACCGATGTTCGATCTCTAAACACATCAGCAGATCTTTCTAAGAAACTAATAGGCGACAAAGGTACATAGTTTGCGTCACATCTTACTAGTCCTTCAACTGACCGCCAACTTTCGCGTTGGATATCATCTCTGCTGCTACGTTCAGATAACTGAGACAACTGTGAGTATGTACGATGATGTACACGGGTTCGCAAAACGAGCCGAACCGCTGACTTGTTAAATAATTTGTTCATGGTGATGAATAAAGGAAAGAGTTTGAGTTTGAATTTGATGTTTTGTTTAGATCATTAGATGTAAGTTGGCTGGTTTTAAATAGTGTGGTCGAAATGAGTCGATGTTGACTATTATGCTATATATGATTTATTTTTTGGTTATTTAACTTGTATTGGTAGTTACGTGTAGCAGCTAAGTTGCACGCATGACATATGTATCCTGTAGAATAAGGAGTAAACTACACCGATCGTCCTTGTGGTTTGAGTTGACCGCATCATTTCGTCCTTTGAACGAAAAATTGCATTGTTGGTCCCTAACTGTCATACGTTATCCTTTGTTAGTCCCTGCCTTTAACGGACCTTAGTAACTCTCGTTAAATGCTCACACCTAATATCCACATGAGGACTTATCAATCATTTTACTTCTTTTCATCATTAATATTTTTTCATTTCTCTCTAAAAAACCATCATATCAATTTATCTACATGAAATCTCATTTTCTTCATTTTCTCAACTTCAAAATTTATACAAATCTTTAAAACTCACCCTCTTTTTTAGGGAAGCATAAATGAAATCCATAGATCTTTTAACTGCAGTTTACGTATGGTAGGTAAATCGGTTTAGAGATGGGATGGTAATGGTTTTGTTGTTTGGTATCCCGTCTTGAACGGTAAGGAACTGATGAGATTGATATAGATCAAGAAGCTCGGGTAACACTTAAATAAGAACCATGTTGCACTGCTGTGAGACAGTATTTTCACAAGTGTGTGAAAACTTATGTGATTGTGTGTGTTGCTCTCTGATGACGTATAGTCTGGAGTCGGGTCATAAACCCGACTACAGCCCAATACTCACAAGCCCGGCACGAGCTGGGCCAACATCAATAGGCGTTTGGGCTCACGAAGCCCAAGCCCATATCTATTTACGGAATAGATATCCGATCTCTTCTAAAATAAGGAGATAATCATTCCCAACCGACTTAGGCGGGATACGCCGAAGGTTGGGGAACACGGAACCAACAAGGATTCCGTGCGTATATAAAGGGAACCATATCTCTCGTTTAAGGTACGATCTCATAACCCTAAAACTCCTGAAACCTTAAAACCGATTACTCACTCTCACGCCGGAGGATAATCGTGGGAGACAATCCCACGGTAAGCCTAACGGTGTTTCTTGTCTCTTAGTGCGCAGGTCTCAGCAGCAATTCTTAATTGGTGAGCAGGAGCTCCAAACCAGGGACGCCCAATTTTTGTATCAACAAGTGGCGCCATCCGTGGGACCCTACACTAAGAACCGACACTAGAATGACAAAGCACGGTAATCAGCGATCGCAGTCAGACCTCATGGGAAAGAAGTCGCAAAGTGGGCTAACCCCTAAGCAGACCCACAGGACAACAGCGCTACTAAAAATAAGGGATCAGGCCAAGATTTGATCTTCCCTTTGGTGGAACCGCACTCGGGAACAACCCAAGCCACTACAACCACCACGAGTGGAGTAGACCCACTGCGCACCGTCTTTACTACTCCATTCCAATCGGTCTTTGGAAACTAACTGACAAAGGTACCGGAGGCACCAGGCCGGGATAAGGTTATAGCGGCAAAACAACGCCCACTCTTGAGGGGGTTACGCCGGAGTTAGCGCCAGAAGTTTTCGTATCCCAAAACTACGAAACATTAACTGCCCTCATGCAAGAGGAAGAGAAGAAGAGATCGGTCGGAACTTGAAAGCCCGACTCATTTCGATCTGAATACGAAGCTTCCCACAGCGCTATCGAAAGAAGCGCGGAAGAAAGCCGCCGACTCCTAGTATTCAACAGAATCGGGAGGAGAATCGAGGGTGATGAGACATCTCACTCGCAACACTTGAGTGATAGTGATGGAGAAGAACGGCGCACCGTGTCTATGCGGATTGGGTAACCGTAAAGTACATGACAGACTGGGACGAAAGCATTCCCCAAGTGAGAGCCCCTCAGATCCGGACTATAAGTCGACTCGAGGGGCCGGCGCAAACGCCGTAAGAAGGGAAACTCATTTTCGATAACTCCTCGGACAACGAGGATAGCGATCTGAGGACATTGGAAGTCTAGAAACAGACGCGACAGCCAAGAGGAAGACATGTCTCTCCCATGGGGCCGTCAGAAAGTGGATGCGTTCACCAGACGCATTAGTTATTTCTCACGAAAACAAGAAGAGGCGCATGCCTACAAATGTCAAGACCTATGATGGAACAGGTGATCCGGCGATCACCTAAAATCTTTGAATCAGCCGCGACCATTGAGAATTGGCCACAACTAGTGTGGTGCCACATGTTTAATTCCACGCTAGTGGGAAGCGCTGAGCTGGTTCAACAAACTCCTACGAAGGAGCATAAATGGTTTTGAGGAGTTGAGAAAGGCGTTCCGCCTAAATTTTACTCAACGAAAAAGTGCGCTAAAAACCCGTCGAACTCGCCAGGGTAAAGCAGCACCAAGGAGAATCTACGAGCGTATTCATGGAACGCTTTAAGGATGAATGCATGCAAGTTAAAGCATGCCCTGAGGTACTAAAGATCTCTGGCTTCATGAACGGAATCAATAATCCAGAACTCATCAAGAGATTAAACGACAAGATCCACGAGACCTTTGATGAACTCATGAAGCGCTCTCGGTCTTTTGTCGAGGGAGAAGCCGCCGCGGCGGATAGCAAAAGGAACTACTCGAGTTACCGGTCCACAGGAACAACACGGGAGACAATCGAACGATCGAGGTAGTAACCGTAATAGGAGCTATCGCAGCCAGAGGAGCGGCAGAGATAATGACAAGTACACTCCCCTGATAAAAACCCCAAAGGAAATACTCGCAGCGGAAGGTGCGAATTTCCCAAGACCGCCGCAGATGCGTACACCAGAAGATCGGCGCACTGGGAATGGATCTGTGACTACCAGCGCAAAAGGGTCACACCACTAACGAATGTGTCCAGCTGCGCCAACTCATCGACAAGATGGTTAAAGAGGGTAGACTAGACCACTTGGTTAAAAACATTAAAGAGGGAAGAGATAAACAAAAGAATGGAAACAAGAAGGAGACACCCAAAGATAAGGCCGACACAATCTACATGATACAAACGTGGCAACGAATCACTAGACAAAAGGTCAGCCGGGAGTTTTCCGAAGAAGCGAAATCTCTTTCCCTACTCTAACCACGGACAATGCAGTAGCAGAGCCACTCACCATTGAAATAAATGCGGGGGGTCACGATATACACCGCATGTACATTGATGGTGGGGCATCGGCAAATATCATGTATGAGCATTGCTTTAAAAGACTACGACACTGAAATACGTAGCCGGTTAAACCCGGCCAGCACAGCTCACGGTTTCACGGGTGAAAAGATATGGCCCATGGGGCAACTGCGATTACTAGTCAGCATTGGCAACGCAGAGCACTCTACGACAACCTGGATGGATTTCATGGTGATCAAATCCCCTTCGCCATACAATGGCATCATTGGGAGACCGGGATATCACCATGCGCGCGGTGCCATCGACAGCGCACGGGATGCTTAAATTCCCGATAGAAGGGGATTGTTACTCTTTACAATGCCACGGCACCAAACAGAGAATGTAACACGGTTACATGCGAAATGGCACCGATTCCGAAAGCAGGTCGCGGCCAAAGTCCCAATCGAAGGTCGCGATTCACCCGAAATACCGGAACAGGAAATAACCATCGGAGGGTCATTATCGGACAACGGCAAGGCAGCTATGTGCGCGCTCCTACAAAAGAACGTGGATATTTTCGCGTGGGAGCCAAAACATATGACTGGGGTGCCACGCTCGATCACAGAGCATAAAGCGAGAATCCGACAAGGGTACTCACCGTCGCCAGAAGAAGCGTGGCCAAGCCCCAGGCGTGCAGGCAATTCTGGCGAGGTACAGAAATTGGTAAATGCAGGAATTATGCGTGAAGTCTACTACCACGACGCTTTCTAACCCGGTAATGGTCAAAAGCGGCGGTAGGCTGGCGAATGTGCGTAGAATTCACCGACCTTAACAAAGCATGCCCACAGGACTGCTATCCATTACCAGATATAGACTAGAAAATAGAGTCCTTGTGCGGATACCCGTTAAAGTGTTTTCTTGACGCGTACAAGGGATATCATCAGATACAGATGGCTAAGGAAGACGAGGAAAAAACAACCTTCCACACAAGCCAAGGCGTTCTTTGTTATACAAAAATGCCCTTTGGCTTGAAGAATGCGGGTGCCACCTATCGGCAGTAGACAATGCCTTTGAAAAAGGTGTAGGCCGCAACACGGAAGTCTATGTGGATGACCTGGTCATCAAAAGCCATACCGAAGTTCAGCTTGTGCGCGACATAGAAGAGACATTCAAGACTCTACGAGAGATCAACATGAAGCTGAATCCTAAGAAATGCACCTTCGGCGCTACTGAAGGCATGTTCCTAGGATACTTGATAGAACCTGACGGCATAAAACCTTGTCCAGAAAAGACAAAGGCGGTAATAGAACTTCCCTCACCGCGCGCGAAGGAAGTCCAATCCCTCAATGGAAAACTGGCCGGCCTCAACAGGTTCCTGTCTAAATCAGCAGAAAAGTCATTACCTCTTTTCAAAACACTCAAGAGGTGTATGAAAAAGGGTGATTTCCGGTGGACGACGGAGGCGGAAGAAGCCTTCACTACACTCAAACAGCATCTAGCAACGCTCCCAACACTCGTTGCACCCCGACCAGGGGAAGAGCCGATCATGTATTTATCAGCAACTCATGGGCGCAGTCAGCGGTGCTACTAATAGATAGGGACTCAGTGCAAACCCCTATCTATTTTGTAAGCAAAGCGCTCAAGAAGACGGAGATGAACTACAGTGCCATGGAAAAGTTAGTCTTGGCATTAGTGTTTGCCGCCAAGCGACTACGCCGGTACTTCCAAGCGCGCGATAGCGGTAATCAGCGATCAACCCATCAAGCAGATCATCTCCAAACCTGATGCATCGGACGACTCGAAGTGGAGTGTGTTTCTAGGCGAACACAACATCTCTTACAGACCACGTACCGCAATAAAAGGACAGGTTATGGCAGACTTCATCATCGAGAAGCCGGACAACGATGCGGTACTCACACCAAGACAGAAGGAACTACAAGATCCATGGATTTTGTTTACAGATGGATCCGCATGCGTGAAGCGGATCCGGAGCTGGCCTCATTCTCACAAACCCGAGAGGAATGGAATTCACTTACGCACTGCGTTTTGAATTTACCGCGACAAACAATGAGGCGAATCTGAAGCTCTAATCGCCGGACTACGCATTGCATCTCGAATGGGTGTACGTAACTTGGAAGCAAATGTAGACTCCCGGCTAGTAGCCAACCACGTGTTGGGTGAATACGTGGCCAAAGAAGAGAATATGATTCAGTATCTTGAGAAGACTAAGACACGGATCAAAGGCTTTGACAGATTTACTATCAAGCAAGTCCCTAGAGGAGAAAATCGCAAGGCGACGCCTGAGCAAGATCTCCTCGACAAGCTTCGCACACTTGTCAAAGCAAGTGTTGGTGGAAACACTGAAAAGCAAATCAATATCGGAGATGGAAGTCTCCGTTGTCATAGAGGAGGATGGCCCTACATGGATGACACCGATTACGGAATTCCTACGCAAGGAACATTACCCCAAGAACCGACAAAGCTCGCAGAATACGGCGCCAGCGAGATTCGAATGCGAGACAACATATTGTACCGACGTTCTTTCCTCCAACCATGGCTCCGCTGCGTTGGCCCTCTACAAGCAAATTACGTACTGCGAGAAATCCATGAAGGTTCATGCAGCATGCACGCAGGACCACGGTCCGTTGTAGCACGCGCCATGCGATCAGGATACTATTGGCCAACCATGCATCGAGATGCGCGGGACTTAATAAGGAAGTGCAATGATTGCCAAGTTCATAGACCCATCCCGCGCCAACCACAGCACGAGCTAACGCCAATCACGGCGCCATGGCCATTCTACAAATGGGGCATTGATATTGCAGGTCCTTTTCCAATAGCAGCAGGCGGTCTCAAGTTTCTCATAGTAGCCATAGACTACTTCACCAAGTGGATCGAGGCAAAAGCAGTGGCGACAATCACCGGCAACGGGTGAAACGCTTTGCAGGACAACATTGTATGCCACTTCGGATTACCTGGTGAAATCATCTCGGATAATGGGAAACAATTCTGCGAAAACCCCTTCAAAGATTGGTGCGAGAAGTTAAACATCACCCAACACTTCGCGTCGGTTACGCACCCGCAAACCAATGGCTTAGTAGTGCGCGCAAATCGAAGCCTGGGCGAAGGAATCAAAGCGGCGCTGGATAGGCACAAAGGAAGGTGGGTCGAAGAACTTTCGCATGTACTGTGGGCGCACAGCACCTCCATAAAAACCAGCACGGGGGACACCCCCTTCTCTAGTCTATGGGACGAAGCCGTTATACCAACTGATATCGGCATGCCAACCATCCGCACTGCGGAGATCAGTGTGACAACAAACGATGATGAAAGACGTGTCGACTTGGATCTGCTGGAAGAAAGACGCGAACGCGCAGCCATACGGGAGGCAAAGTCGAAGTCAAAAATGAAAGGCTACTATGATGCTAAGGTACGCAGTGTTTCATTCCGACCAGGCGACTTTGTCTACCGTGCCAATGAGGCGAGCCACGCAGAAGATACAGGTAAGCTCGGACCAAAATGGGAAGGACCCTATGAGGTTCTTGAAGCAATAGGCACAGTCGCGTACAGGCTACGAGGCTTGGATGGTCGTGACCTACCGCGCACATGGAACATCGGCAACCTCAAGAGGTGCTACCTATAAGAATAGCTACGGACACGTAGCAGACGCTTCGCACTTCAGCTCTCCATAAACATTCATGTATTCATCTTTATTTTTCATATATCTTGTTTTCGTGTTATTTCTCAAAAAAACTTGCAAGTATCAATAAAATGCCGCGGTTTCTAGCTAACTCCGCGACACATTTTAAGTTGTTATCTCCATATCCTGTATGTCTTAACAATTTTTTATTTCTTGCCCACGATGGCGTGCATGCACTACGAATAAACCCACGATGGTAAAAGGATAAGTTAACCTACTAAATAACTTGTTGAGTAAGAGGGTTGCAAACCCATCAACATCGGATCATGTATCCTTGTTAAACACCTTGTTCTCGAGACGTTGGAATAAGATATGTGCGCAACCCATGATGGTTGCGCCAGCACACGTGCACGTTTAACAACTTAGGAAACAAGACACTTGTTTCCTCAATGTGATATGTACAGCACGCTGAATATCATACCATACACGATTATGATAAAGTACTTGGAATTATTTCTCAAGTAGACTAGGATTTTTCGTACATGATTATGGATTTTCTATATATTTGCACTGGCGTACACGTTTGTCTTTTCGGCAACAAATACATCTTTTAGGCACAGACAGACAGATGCATATACATTACAAATATCCACAGCAAGAAAGAGACTTTCATTCATAACCACGAGTTATTACAAGAGAGAGTTATTTTGCAACATATTAGCTACCAGCTGCTACAACGCTTAAGTGACGAGGTGCCAACGTGACTTGTTGCACCTTTAACTTCGCTAACACTTTTCAACACGTCTGCATCCTGATGCGACACGGTGGCCACACTGACTGGCACCCCATCAGACCTTGGCAAGTGAGCCGCACCAACCCCGCACAAAATAGCTTTACCTGCAATACCTTCTTTTTAGCAAGGCGGGTCGCATGCGCTTCCAAGACCTCTGCAAAGGTACCTCTTTTTCCAAAGCAAAGGGATTCGGCTATCCCTAGGGCGTGCAAACACATGTACTTGCAGCTGAGACTCATGGGGCTTCAAATAATAGTCCGGTGTGTTTGGCATCCTCGGCACGATGACGCGCCAAGGTCAACCCCGCCATAATAACATTTATCGGATAATCTTGATCGCGCTCAAGCTCCGAAATCATTGGGAGCTCTAAATCTTTCATTCTCTGCATGGCGGCGACCAAATGATCATATGACTCCGCATCATAATTCGGTACCTTATCAACCGCCGCCTTCAACAGTTTTGCCTCGTGGAGCTCTTCAATTGCTTCGATTTACCACGCTCAGGCGCACCGCACAACCTCCCGAAGGCATTAACCACCTCTGGCGATCGCGGGGTATTGAGGGCAGCTAGGCGGATACGTGGCCTATGAGCCACTGCGCTCGCTATTGTGGACATCAGCTGAGGATACAACTCCTCGTCATATTCAATGCTAAGCTTACGCAGTTTTGCCTCCTGCACCTCCAATGACCAGCTCACAGTAGCCCCAAGCTCCCCCAACTGCGCAAACAAATTTTCCTTACCACTGCTCCGGATGTTTAAGTGCCCGGCCGCACGCAGACTTGTCTCTGGCGGCATCAGCCGCTCTTGATTTATTTGGCACATTTGCGCCATTTTTTCATCGGCCTGTTTTTGAGCGTATGCGCTCAGATCCCTTGCCTCTGCATGGGCGCTATCCAGTTGCGCCCGGGTGCTGGCCAGTTGCGCCTCCAACGAAGCTATGGTTTGGTCCTTTTGTGAACCTTGGTTCACCTCACCCGATACTCGGTCTTTCAGCTTCACAATTAGTGCAGCCTGATGTGCGGAGACTTGCACCAATTCTTCAACCAATTGCTCCATGGGCGCATCCGCATCAGAGGTCTTCATTATCCGCTCTGCGGCTCGAATGCGCTGAATGTATAGGACTAGCCTTGGGGGTGATTCTATCACACCTTCTCCTGCGAATGATCACCAGCAAAATGTTAGATTCACAACTAGCATATCAACCAACAAACGGAAATTATATATATACGGCTTTACTTACTGTGGCTCAGCGACATCGGCAGAAGGGTGCGAAGACGCTTCATCGGTGGAGGATAATTCCACAGATGCGAACCACGGGCGTTTTTTCCTTGATGGGCCCGCACCATCATCCCGCCGGGTCCTTTTACGACTAAGCTCGGATTCTTCTTCTTCCTCTTCCTCCATAGGGTGAGCCACAACTACGGGAGGTGGCTGTGCTACAAGAGAAGTTACTTCGGGATTAGGAAGGCTTTGCAGGGGTGTTGCCTCCACTGCGACCGAGGAACTGGTTCTGTCTCCCCGCATTCAGCTCTATGAGCGCCCCTTCGGTAGCAGCTAGGATTGGCTCCTCTCCTTCTCTCAACGGCGACGTGCACTGTCACCACCTCAATCGGCTTCGCCAAGCGCACAACAGAAAAGAGGTCCATCTCTGCGCAATAGGAAACAAACAAAAGCGGCATTGGTTATATAATGTGGGAACAAAGGAAGACAATTCTTACTACAAAAGGGGTGCGGAAGAGCGAGTACCCACCCGGCCGTTGGCTTCTAAAAAGATTGGGATCTCATCTTCGGGACCAAAATAGTTCCGGATGATGCCCATGTGTACCAAAAATTCCTCAGGATAGGAATTAATGGGGATGCGGTTGGCGTTTATCAATTCCGCATCCTCAGCAACATAGGATCCAGGCGGGGGGCACTCATCCTTCACCAACGAACCCTGGGTATGAAAGTCATAGGTCCACGGAAACACTGCGCTGTCTACCAAAAAAGGACTCCCTCAATTCCTAAGCGCGTCTAGCTTCTTTGTATAACATTGAAATCTACCGGTAGCGGCAGCAAAGGACACCCACCCATGTGACCAGGTTGTATGGTAGAACACGCGAAAAAGGTTGATGGTGGGATTCACCGCCAGTAAACGGCAGTTCACCTCAAAATTTGTAATTTTAGCGGCGCCTATACAATGCAATTGTGATATGTGCAGATTATAATAATTCAATATATCGCACAGGAATTGGGATAGAGGCACGCGTTGATTCGCGAATTCGAAAAAACGCGTGTATACCCCCACCTTCCCTTCGGGGAAGTCGGCAATAAACGCCCGCGCACCCGGAACAACCGGATGTACGCTAAGCGGTATGTAGTAATCCGAAGTGAACTCTAAGAGATCACTCGTGGATAGATTGGAGGTGAACTCATGCAGTTGTTTGACCATAGTGGTGGATTTACAGAATTGCACGCGCGGGTACCTTGATGTAGTTTAATTTCTAGATTGCAGCTGGAGTTCTATTTCAACAATGGCGGATTGTTTTTTTTTACGGTGGATCACTTTGTGAAAATGAAGGGTGGTTTTATACTTTTCTCTCATCCACACGATACGTGCCACGTGGACTCCACTAACTTCACTTGTGTGGTTGAGATCACTCTGATGGGACGCGGGCCAGTCACTTTCCCCCGAATAACGAGGCGTTTACAATTCACTTTGATGTCTAGATACAACGCACCTACGGTTATGTGTATGGCTTCTTTAATACGTTTCGTAAGTTTATTTTATTTTGCACTACGGTTATTAGTCTAGCATCCGCAGTTACGCACTGCGCATACTAGACTGGGGGGACATGATGACATATAGTGCAGTCGGGTCATAAACCCGACTACAGCCCAATACTCAAAAGCCCGGCACGAACTGGGCCAACATCAATAAGCGTTTGGGCTCACGAAGCCCAAGCCCATATCTATTTACGGAATAGATATTCAATCTCTTCTAAAATAAGGAGATAATCATTCCCAACCGACTTAGGCGGGATACGCCGAAGGTTGGGGAACACGGAACCAACAAGGATTCCGTGCGTATATAAAGGGAACCATATCCCTCGTTTAAGGTACGATCTCATAACCCTAAAACTCCTGAAACCTTAAAACCGATTACTCACTCTCACGCCGGAGGATAATCGTGGGAGACAATCCCACGGTAAGCCTAACGGTGTTTCTTGTCTCTTAGTGCGCAGGTCTCAAGCAGCAATTCTTAATTGGTACGAGAACCGGAGCTCCAAACCAGGAACGCCCAATTTTTGTATCAACACTCTCCTTTTATAGAAAGACATGTAGGGTTTAGAGATAAACCCTTTGGGGATGATCAACGGCTACTAGAGAGCCAGGTGTTGATCATCCGGGAGTAGACAGGGAGGACATATGTCATTCGTCTTTTAGCTCGTACATAGTGGTGCTTGTCGTGCGTCCCCATTGTGCGATGTCAAATGGTAAATCTTAACCGCTAGTGACAGTTGGGGAGCAATAGCTTTGTCTTTATTCAGTCAGGCCTGAGAGGTTTTCCCAGGTTTCTGGGATTTAAGCCGGACTTTTATCAAGTGTTGATTAGGCCTTGGTGATGTGCTTGATTAGAGAGTGTAATTAATGGGCTTGGGCCATTAATATTGATACACTATCAAGTCCCTCGGTCTAGTATTAGAACATGCACTTATGATCTGATGCTGGACGTTTTGTACCTGAGTCCCCCCAGTCCATGCTTGTGCTACCAGAGTTCGTTCCCAGGCCCTTTGTTGCCAGGCTGATGGTCAGATTTGTCTTTTGTGATGATGACTAGATGCAAGATTTTTGCCTCGATCAGGGTTGTAAGCTGAGTTGGGAAATGTATGTACTCGATGTTTTCCCGCAGAAGTGTAGGAATATCCTGCTTCGGGTTTATTCGCTATCTTTAGGATTTGACTCGTCTTTATTGCCTTTGAGACTGTAGACGGCGTCATCCTGACATTTCTTGAGCTGTGTATAACGCGTCCCCTCGAATGTACCTGACGTGTGTGTTGACGTCAGCTGTACTCGCACCTTGCAGGGTGTTTGTCATGCGCTTTATTAAATTTATTTCGACCCATTGGGTGTTTGCCAAGTGTAACTCGCTGATTCGTTTTCTTTGCCTATAAATAGGGCTAGAAAGGTCTGGAGGTTACAACTTGAAGCAATTAGAGCCTCTTTTTTTTTCCATTTTCCCACATCATTCCCAAATCCTTAAAACTTATTTCAAGAAGATTTTTTTGTAGGCTTTTTAGTGTACTATTTACGAAGGGCATTTTGTCTTCTTTCGGTTTTTATGATGTGAGATGAAGAGTAGTCGTTTTGATGGCGAAGACATTTGTGGTCTGGGATCCTTTACCCGTGTATGAGGGTTGGATATAGGGACGCTTGCTCCTCTTCTATCATTGTCTAACGTTGCTATCCTTTGGGTGTATGTTGATCCTTTGGTAGTGGCTCATGCTGGACCCGAGGTAGGTAACAATGCTCACATAGCAATGATGGAGAGGTTGAGGGTCGCTTCTGAGGTGGACGTCCAGGGACTGGTTGCTCCTGGTGGATGTGCATTCTTCTACTGTGAAAAGCGCGTTTGCCTCATTTGTGTTCGTCTTTTCCGTCTCGGGCTGTTTTGAGACCCAGAAGGAAGCCATGTGTTGTCGGCAGCCCTGGGTTGTGTTGGGTCCTTTTCTCTTTGTTCAAACCGTTTCCCTTCCGCAGATGTTTTTCTGAGAAAGCCTAGTATCGGTTAGTTCGCTGATTGGTTGAGGGTGAAGAGTAAAGGAGGGTGGCTTGTTTGAAGCCCAAGCCTGCCATCCGTTATTTTTAAGTACGTTGGAGCCTGATCCTGTCAGGTCACGTTAAGACTACTTAGAAATTTGTGGCATTTTGTTTGTAATCCATGATGTATCAGGATTATTTTGTTGAATGTACCAGGTATGTATAGTCATGGGTTTTGTAATAGGGTGGTTTACCCTAATTTTATAATGAAATTAACTGTTCGTCAATTTATTATCTTGCATTTACCAAGTTAGTGTAGGCCTGAGTTTTTAGTTAGGATGTTGTAACCCTGAACTTTTAATGAAACTAGCATTCAAGCCAATTATTGTATGTAAGTTATCATGCTCGTGTGGGCTTGGGTTTTTAGTTAGGGTGTTGTAACCCTCAACTCTTAATGAAATCAGTGTTCAAGTGTAGGATCGTAAATATTATTATGTTGATGATTCGGGTGGCCTTGGATGATGATGATACAAGTATGCCATGTTTTAGAGAGAGAAAGAGTGAGAGGGTGTTCTTGGTAGAGACTTGGTTTACAAATATGAAAGGTTAGATTGAAAGAAGCACCACCCCTTCCATGGATGGAAGGGGTATTTATAGTTACAAAGAATACGTCCTCGTATCGGACTGTGGATCAGGCATTGTTAGGAATTAGAAATTCCAGGTATTAAAGAGTCGGTCACCTCAAGTATATGTAATCGTTAGAAAGCTCGTAGTCATAGTACTTTTATGTTAAGTAGTATTTAGTTGTAACACCGTGGAGGACGGACGGGTCTTTACCCACTGTATGCCTGATCCACAGCCCGTTGTGTGGCGTTTTATGTAAGACTATAAATACTCTCTACCTCCCAAGGTAGAGA
>OU343219.1:76623624-76688716 GCA_910596185.1 Chrysanthemum makinoi | reverse complement strand
GAATAATCAAACGTATAGTGATCGGGTGATAATGAATGGGAAAAGGTTATGATTTTGAATAATTATACCTAAAGAAAAAGTTTGTAAATTACATGGGCTTAAATGCAAATTAAAGAAAATTAAAAAGATAAATTATATTAAATAAAAGCTATCACTATTTTTAAAAATTGATTAACGTTTAAAACCTAAAATGTACGTTTAAATTAAAAACTACGTAAGTACGAAATAACGTGAAAATAAAGAAGTAAAATACCTACGGATATAGAAAATATATATTTACAATCCTAATTATACTAGAAAATTATTGGAAAAAGAAAATTATTTTTATGACTATTTATCTAATTATTATTAATTAAAGACTATTTGTTAATTATTTAAAATGCACTAAAATACAAGAAAATATAAAATTAACCTAGAAAAATGAAATTAGAACTTAGAAAAATCTAAAATATTATAAAACTAATTTTAAAACTGAAAATATATTTATTATGCTTTTTATCTATTTATTATTAATTTAAAACTATTTAAAACTAATTAAAATTAAGAAAAATAACAAATGAACAGTAAAAATAATGAAACTTTATAGGAAAATCTAAAATATTATTCTTAATCTAGGAAAAATTAAAAATTATTTATGAGAGCTTTTTGATTTATTTGTATTAAAAGCTATTTAAAAAGTCCTAAAAAATATATTAAAATAAAAGAAATATTATGATGATGGAAAATTATGAAAAATTCAGGAAAAGTCTAAAATATTATTCTAAGTCTATGAAAAATATAAAAACATATGCTTATGTGGAAGAATATGAAAGCTGTAGTGAAAAAGCTTATGAATAAGCTATACAAAATAAGCTAAAAGCTATCTAAGTGCACCAAATGATTACAGCAACTAAGGTAAGCTAATATTACTCAAAAGCAACTAAATACAAGCGCTTAACCTCTTATGTGCTTAATGAACTAAATTGACTTAATTGGATTTTAAAATGCAAATAGCTTTTACTATCCTACTTTAAGCTAGTATAACTGCTTATCTAATAAGCCAAAATTTGAAAACAGGCTGAGGTCCTCAAGACCACCAGCTGAACTCCCTACAGACCAAGTTTTAGCCATCCAAGCTAATATGAAGCTTGTGCAAGGCCTGCAAAAAGGCCTGATTCACACTCAGTTAAACTGGGTGAACGAGGCAACAGTGCCTATTGAGGAGCTTATTCAGAGCTTAAGAGAAATTCCAAAAATTCCCCAAAAATCATTTTTCAACACTAGACCAGTTAATAGAAAAGTCCCAAAATTGCACTAATTTTGACTCAAGAATGAATCCATGAAAAATCCACAAAGTTTTGTGCAAACCTGTTTTTACCATTTTTGACTTTTGACACAGAATTGGATATTTTGACTTTTGTGAGTTTAGATCTTTAACAACTGAATGAAATTGATGTTTATAAAAAAAATGAACCTAATGCAAGCTATTATAACCACTATCTAACCTTTATGGAGGAGTTGTAATCTGATTACACAAAATCTGTATCAAGAGCAGATTTATGCAAATTTTGACTTTTATGGTTCTAAGGTGCAAATTTATGACTGAACTATGCTTAATGATGCTAAATAAAGATAATGCAACTTAACTAGACCTCTGCTTGAACCCTAAACTCAGATTTATCCAATGATCCAAACACTACTTAAGCTAACTATTTTGCTAATTTAATCTGCAATCACTTGAGCAATGCAGCCAAAACTTAATCTCACTTATACTAACCTAATTAAACCTAAAATCAGTAAATAAAGCAAACTAATAACACAAATTCTACAAGTAAACTACTATGGCAAATTTATCTCAAAATAATGAAAAACAAAGTATAGATAGCTCTTACTCAAGTCCAGCCACCATGGCTGGCTTAAGTTCAATAAAACCAATCACCACCACTTATTAAGCCCAAATCAAACCCCTGGTTCTGATCAGACCACTCATTCAACCATGTGCAGCTTCATTTTGACTGATTTTGAGATTTGATTGTGAAATGAAAGTTAAACAGATATACACCTTCAATAAGCTATAGGAAGCTTAAAAAAGCTTATACAATCATGCTAAGCTTATAGAAGCTTATAAGTACAATTAAAGTATTTTTTTATTTTTAATTTTTTTTTCTACTATTTATCCTATTTTTTGTATTTTTGAGTTTCTTAAATTAAATTACTTCAAATGACTTGAAAGCTTGAGAAAGCTTTATGAATGAGCTTAAATGAGCTTAAACAAACACTGAACAATAACTTTTAACAACTTTAATTGGAATTGAGATTTTCAAAAAGAAACTTACATAAACTGAAAATGAACTTAACACTGAAATTAAGTATTAAGAAAGGTTTAAAATACACTGTTATCACTTAATTCTACACTTGAAAGCTAAATGTTACACTGAAATTAAAGAAATTAACTAGTATACATTACTAAACTAAAACTAAAAAACTTCCTCTCTGGCCTCTATTTATCAACAACAGGCTTTTTCTCTCTCCTCTCATCATTTCCCACCAAAAATACTGACCTTTGGATGCTTGGAATTGATATTAGCGTTGATGGGATTTGGCGGGAAAACTCTTTTTAGGTTGGGTTTGATTGAGTGCAATAGAAGGAGGCATTAAATGCTTTGTTGTTTGGTGGAGGTGGGCCGGCTAAGGTGTGACAATCCGTCAATTTTCCGGCTATTATTTATATCAGAATACGCGAGTTATTTATTTTCTGACCATTATAACTCTTAAACGAGTAGTTCTCTTGTGTTTTCCAAGGTCCCGCCACCACAGCATTGCTTTCATAATAAAATTGCGTAAATTTACTTTCTAATTTCAAAGTAATAATAATACCATAATGTTTTGTCAACGTCTCCGAAAATATAAAATTTATAAAATACGGATATCCGAATAATATTCTACATAATTTAACGTTATCCTGTACGGAACAAATTATACCGTACAAGGTACATATAATACACTAAATAATAATAATAACAAAAATAATCTCCTTGTCTTCTTTCCTCACTCACGTAAAGCAAACAAAAGCAGGAAAACAAAAGATATGCTATCTCCATCTAACCTCTAGACCTATACCACCCTCTTAAGTGAATCTCCCAAGAGATAATCCAACATCCCTAAACCTCCATATCCTCATCTCTCTTACCATATTCATGAAAGTTTTTGCACAATCCTCTTTGATACTCTTGCCTACATCAAGTAGATCCAAGAAATCAAAGAAAAATCGTCCAGAGGAATCATATCTTCATACCCAATCTAGCGAGCCAAAAGTCCAAGATATTCTTTGTTTTTGGAAGCTAACGAATTTGGCTAAACCAAGACCAGAGAAGAAAGATAACCAAAATCCTCCTCAACATACTCCTATATTTCTAGTCGAATTTCAAAAGATCCAAACTCAGTTTCTCATCATCACTTTCACAAAAATTAGGGTTTGGTAAATCAAAGGGCTTTTGAAATTGATTGAGGGTTTGATTAAGGGAAGTATAGGAAGGTTTGCAAGTGTTTTATTGTACCAAATCGTTTGGTCACCTCAATCGAAGCAATTTGGTTCGGTTCTCATAATACCACTCGACCATAAATTGATAGTCAAGAACATGTCTCATTTGTTATTTTTGTAAACCTATTTATTTGTTTTAGGATATTAATTCATATATGTATATCGATTGGTATTGTTGAATTGATAAAGAAAATGTTGTTGGCATATTTTTGGTTGTCGTGAAGCAGAGAGAGAAAAACAAAAATAAAAATAAAAATATCTTTAGTTCTTGATTCTTAAACTTTCGGCTTAAACGGATCATTTATCGGCTTACTCTTTGTTCGGCCTAAATTGCTAATCGACATTTCCCTTGTTATAAAAGCTTATCAACTTATGTCATTTTCGGTTAGTGGGATATTTCTTAGCTTATGTTATTTTCGGATTTCGTAAAGATTGCTTATTAGCTTATTCATTCTTTTCCGCTTATTTGGAATAGCTTGACAGCTTGTTTGTTCCGGTTATGTCGCGACGTAGTCCTTGTAGTTCATCTTTGTCTATTGTCAACTATGTGGCGGTAGTAGATTAGAAAAGTTCATGTTGTTGCGTTTTGGTTCTAGTCACCACTCGGTCCTAAACAAAATACCACAAGCTTTGTACATTACGACCCGAGTCTTTGACTCGTGGAAGACATGTCGAGCTTGAAGGTATAGCCGAAAGCCTTGTTGATTAAGTCTAGAGTCGCATATATATTTCCAGGCATAACATTTGTTAAACCAGAGATGTAATTTTCCTCCTTCTTCTCATGTTGCCTTTCCAAAGAGTGGTTAAAACTACAATGTTGTCGCAAATGTTTAAGTGCGTTAGTTGTGCTCTCAACAAGCCCAGCCAATGTTTAAACAAATAAGTGTGTGTGTGGCAGTTGGGCGAAGCCCATTTCTTCGTGAGGGTCCATTCAGTTTGTGCTTCGGGCCACAACTCGAGCACGACATCCCACTCGCTCGCTTTTTCAAAAGTTCTCGTCGATTAATATTTTTACTTACGTCGTCATTATAAATTACATATAAACACTTAAATTGAGTAATGAATTTTATAAACAAGATTTGTAATCGTGTAAAATAATTAAACCAAACATAACTAAAATAACGAAAATGTTTTTACGAAGATTCTTCAAAAACTAATATTTCATTTTCTTTTAGACCCGACACTTTTATACATAAAGCAAGTCAAACTATTCGGACTCATCATGAGAAAATCTATAAACCTCGGTTCAAATATTTTATAAACATATTAATTTATTTTCAAAGGCGACAATAAAAATGTTATATATACTTGTATATATAAATATACATACACTTTACTTATATCGATAAAACATATACATATAATTTCATAAATAAATATCATTACTATAACATTATTTAAGCCAAACTTCTTTTACGGTCAAAAGCGTTATTTTTTCTATAAAGCTTCGTTAAAACACTATATGCTGTCATTACTAGCCGAAATATATACTCTTCAACATAGTTTTCAAACAAGTTCTGTTGCCAAAATATACACATTATTTTGAAAATGACAATTTAAAAAACCAAATGTCGACCTGACAACAACAACAACGACAACGACAGTGAGAATAAAATAAAGTTAGATAAAACTTTCTTGGGATTAGCTGAGACTTGTCGTACTTCTAATCTAGGTCGCGTTTCGGTTTTCATCCAATAATTCTATTTTACATTTGCTTTTAGACTTTTTTTTTGCCAGGTGAGTTCACATTAAAACTTTTTAGTTTTATTTATTTGGGGTGAAATGCATGAAATTAAATCTTAAAACTATTTTTGTTCTAAATTATAAATTTATTTGGACTATTTGATATATCTTGAACCCATGACTTATTATGACCTTATGACTTGTTCCTGATCCCTTAGTATGCATAGACCTATAATCTGCCCGTGCTAAGTCTTAAAGTCTCCCTTGTTCGGACATACTGAATTGTTAAAATATAATAGCTATGTCTGTGCAAGTCTCCTCTGAGCAATACAAAGTCTCCATTAGAGCAATACTAAGTCTCCTTGTCGAAGCAACACAAAGTCTCCCTTGTTGGACGGTGATCTATTATATATTAGGCATTATTTATCACTGGACTATTATGACCCAAATGCGTATTAATTACCGGCATACTACTTGAACTATGGGGTGTATGTGAACTTTATATGTTACAAGTCTTGTATGGGCGACTTGTAACATGGTGAGTTCATAGGACACAGACAGAGAC
The DNA here is from genome assembly GCA_910596185.1 of Chrysanthemum makinoi. NCBI lineage: Eukaryota > Viridiplantae > Streptophyta > Magnoliopsida > Asterales > Asteraceae > Chrysanthemum > Chrysanthemum makinoi. The sequence goes on along the minus strand of OU343219.1, from coordinate 76,682,948 downwards.
TTTCTAATTATAAGTTTCATAAAACCTTGTACTCACCATTATTTTCATAGTTGACGTTTTTCTCATGCATTTGGTGTCGTTGTTTAAAAACATATTATGAAGATTTTTAAATAAAGAAGTCGTCACGTCAAAGTACGGTGTTATATTAAAGTGTCATCTTTCAAATGTCAAACTTTATGTTTCAATTGCCAAGGTCGGCTAGAACCTTGTTGTAATATTACAATATTTCTTTAAATTTAAATTATGGTATTGTACTATATCTCTTTGCGATGTATATTGATTATGTTGCACCTCGCGTTTCCGCCTCCGGCGGGGTGTGACATGTGGCTTGGTGATGTGGAGGTGAGGTGAGTGTCTGGTTTTGCAGACAGTGGGTGAGGAAGAAGGTGGGCGGGAAAAAGTGAGTGGGTTTGGTTTTATTATTAAACGTGGGTCGGATTTTGGGTTGGACTGGGTATAGGGTGGTGTTGGGCTTGGGTTTAAGTGTTTATTGGATTTGGACTTGGACTTAGGATAGTTAACTTGGACCAAGGATTAGTTTTAAACCCAATTGGTAACTTAGGGACTAAACGTGTAATTCTGAAAAGTCCAGGCACCAATAATGTACATTCTGAAATTATAATCCAAGGGCTAAACTTGACAATCTCCAATATTCCAAGGACCAACTTGTCGTTTTGAAACTCAAAGGACTAAACTTGTAATTTCTCAAAACTTTAGACATTTTTCACCAAAGGACTAATTATGACAACTTATGATTTCAAAAGGACCTTTGGTGACTTTTCTTTTAAAATAAGTGCTCGGGGACTATTTCGCCAAATTTTGAAAGTTGAGGAATTTGAAACTGCCAATTATGCAAACTTAGCTCGTTTTCATCGATTTTAAACATTTTGCATCTGAACATATAAAATACAATTTTAGGATATTTTCAGTATTTTTGATGCATTTGAGCGTTTTTAAATGTTTTGCTTGTTCAGATTTGACCAAAAATGATGAGTATTCACCACTCTCAATCCCCATAAACTATTGCTAGTCCCTAGCAATCTTTATTTGAGAAAAACTTAATGGATTTGAATCTCTTTACCAAAAGCCATTACTTCTGGAGTAGCCAAATGTTTGAGTTCAAGTAAGAACTATGGTACACTGATAACCATATGATTTTGAGCAAATCACCAGCTTCCAACGAATTTGATTTGTCTTTACGGCCGTTTGCTTCGGACTAGCCAACTCTTAGATAAAATATCTTTTGGTGAGTGATTACCAATTATGGTTTTCCAACTGCTTTTTACCACAAGCCATAAACTTGCGGGCTAGCCAACTCTTCACTAATTAAAGATATGGTGAGATGAACACCATACAATTTTGGGCAAATTGCAAGCCGTCAACGGATTTGAGATATCTTTACCAAGAGCTTTTTGCTCCTGGATTAGCCAATCCTTTTGTTTATTAGACATGGCGGACTGATAATCATAAAGAGTAAGGTCTAGAACACTTACTCAAAATTGTGTAAAAATGGAATTGGGTGGTATAATTACATGATAAAATTATTTAGAGAATTCCCCCCTAAATGAATATTTCCCTCAATATTCAAAGTACCGGTAAATTTATGCGAGAACATAAAGGGAAATACTACGACCATTATTTGAATTTTTTTTTTTTTGGATAAAACTTTATATACACTTGCGGGGGTAACTCCCCTTTAAGTGTGTACACACGGGTGAAAACCCATGTTTAACTCTTTTGTTTTTTTGATTCCGGAGTCGCTAAGCTTACTCGACCGAATTAATTTGTTCATGGGGAAGTAAGTGGAAGAGACAATCTCCATCGGACTTTCATTCAGATGTTTGTATAAACATTGAAGTACGTGAAAGTTTCACACCGATGAGGTATACATAGATCCGGCTCACAAATAATAAATGAAAATACCGGGGTCAAAGATAGTGTCTTCATTCCTGAAGGAGTGAAGAAGAGAGGAAGTCACCAGGTAGGTGAAGAAAAGAAGGAAAATCATGATGACGATCATGATAAGATCTTCTTCCTCAGGATCAAGTGCAGTTGCACTCGTTTGGATTTTATCGGTTGAGCTCTTTGGTTTGGAAAGCATCTCGGGAGGGAGGGTTGGAAAATTTGTCATAGAAATACAAACTCTCATGATTGAAAACTTTCCCCGATCATGATTTTGCCATCAGCGCATACCTCAACTGGGAGTCATGATATGAGTGAGCTCATCGGCGAACTCCTCATGAAGAGAATCATTCACATGATGTGAATTTGTGAACTCTTGTTCCATTGTGGACTCATCACTATCCTTGTCAAAGATTGGATTCTCAGAAATTAAAGTGAATTCAGAGTCGAATTCAAATAGAGGATTGGTGAAAGTAGCTTTGAATGTTTCAGGAACAAAGTGATCAACATTCTCATGATAATTTGTTGGGATAAGAAGTGAGTGAACGATCATTATCAAGGAGACTTTCAGTCTCTCCCAGATCGGCTTTGAAATCAAAGAGACTATCATCACTTTCCGATGAAAGTGGATTGGTGGAGTTAATCGGTGAAAAATCCTCAAGAAGATGATCAACATCAGACTGTGGAAGTGATGCCTCAACATACTCAATGTTTCCATAAGAAGCACAGTCTTCGCTACCATCGGAGAAAGTCTCAAATTGATCGTTTGAACACTCAAGAGGGGAAGAAGAATCACACATATGATCAAAAATTCCCTGTGACTCTCTCGGGATTGGGACAAGGTTCTCAACACTAGACTTTATGACTTCGTCCGATTCCTTTTTAGGAACAGTGTCAAGATGCTCGTCCCCCATGTTCAGAGAGTGAGTAGGAGCTTCGGGTGTGATAGCAGTTGATTGAGATGGAATCTCAACTGCTGGGATATCAACTGACTGAGGGGTTGAGAAATAATATTCTTAAAAGGATAAAAACTCTCCTCGTCATCATCATATAGAGCTGCCTTAAGAAATTGGGAACGCCTTAGAGCTTGCATGCTCTAGGGACTAATAATTTTTCCCAGATTTGTGAGCCTCTCGTTCTTCGGCTAGCAATTCTCCTATGGTTTTCTCACCACTCACTTGATTCTTAAAGTTTTGAATCATATCATCAAGTGTTTTCATTGCGGTTTCAAAATCTTGGGAAATTTCTTTAGGCAACGGTTCAGGTGGAGTTTGAACCGTATGGTGCTGTGGAGGGTGGAAATTGTCAAAACCGGAAGTATAGTAATTTTGATTCCACGGTTGACATTGAAAATTATCGTGAGGACCTCCACAATTCTCACAACAGTAAAACTGTTGAGCCTGGATTGGCGAATTATATGGATATTGGTCATAACCAAAGTTCTGAGCATCACTGGAAAAATGTTCATAGACAAACGTGTTTCCGGATTGACACTCAAATCCTTGGTGAGGACCTCCACAAAATTCACAGCAGTTATGTTGATTATATGAAGATAAGTCGGGCTGTGGTGGGTAGTTGGAAAAATTTGAGGGGTCGTTAAATGAGTTCGGATTAGGATCATAATCAAATGAATTCTTCGAACCACAAAACAAACAACTCCCGTTACGAATATCATTACCACACTGTACACACGTACACTAGCGACATGGTGAACCAAAAAGAGGCTCACCACAACCGACACAAGGAATAAACGATTCCATTTGAGAGTTATGAGAAGGAATCGGTTCATTCAAAGAATCAACAAAACTAATATGGTGATCTGAATGACTATCAAATCTCGAAGAACATTTTGAAAAATCCGGAGGTGGGACAAGTGGTGTGCTCTGAGAGCTAGCAATTTCCACCACTTCCGTTATGGTCTCCGGTTCTGGTTTTTGAGAAACGTGAAGTTTAGGCAAGTCATTCTTGCTAGTCACCGGTCTAAATTCTGCATGATTGCTTTTAACCGTAAATTGTGAAAGTTTAGGATCAATTTTAGACGGCTTAGGAGCAATTGAGGGGTTAGATCTTTGGATAACCGTAGGTTGGACGTATTTAGCACTTCCATTATCAGAGGGAAGTACCTGGTCCTTTGTCACCCCGGTTTCTCGTTCCATTTCCCTACGCAGAATTAATGGATCATCACGAACAACACGAATTCTTGACATTTGTGATAAAGTATGAAGTTTTTCAAATTCGTTCCAGAATTCGTCGTAGTCGAGAGATTCCATGAGAATAGAAGAAGTTAGAATCAAATGGATAGAGGGTAAAGGGATAAAGAATCAAAAAAGGGTAAGAGGGTAAAGAGGAATATTTTTGGTATTTTTGAAAAACATTTTGTAAAAATAAGAAAGAAAATCTTTTTGGGTTTTTGTGTTTGTTGAAAACTGATTTTAAAATGTTTTCGGGAACCGTTTTGTTTTTATATAATAATAATAAGAAAATATGAACAAGGATGGAAAATATACAATGGATGTATATTCAACAATCACTGATCTGCTAAACGTAAGATTATTAGCACAGCTCCCCGGCAGCGGCGCCAAAATTTGATCGCTTCCGAACCGTCAAGTTTTATCACACAAGCTAACCACTTGTGAATGGTCAACCGTAATAAACTTCAAACAGCTCAGAAACAATACAATGAAGATCTGGAGAGTACAGTGTTTCCCCGGGTCGTTAAGTCCCAACGAGCTGTGCGACTGAATAATCAAACGTATAGTGATCGGGTGATAATGAACGGGAAAAGGTTATGATTTTGAATAATTATACCTAAAGAAAAAGTTTGTAAATTACAGGGGCTTAAATGCAAATTAAAGAAAATTAAAAAGATAAATTATATTAAATAAACGCTATCACTATTTTTAAAATTGATTAACGTTTAAAACCTAAAATGTACGTTTAAATTAAAAACTACGTAACGTACGAAATAAAACGTGAAAATAAAGAAGTAAAATACCTACGGATATAGAAAATATATTTTTACAATCCTAATTATACTAGAAAATTATTGGAAAAAGAAAATTATTTTTATGACTATTTATCTAATTATTATTAATTAAAGACTATTTGTTAATTATTTAAAATGCACTAAAATACAAGAAAATATAAAATTAACCTAGAAAAATGAAATTAGAACTTAGAAAAATCTAAAATATTATAAAACTGAAAATATATTTATTATGCTTTTTATCTATTTATTATTAATTTAAAACTATTTAAAACTAATTAAAATTAAGAAAAATAACAAATGAACAGTAAAAATAATGAAACTTTATAGGAAAATCTAAAATATTATTCTTAATCTAGGAAAAATTAAAAATTATTTTTATGAAGCTTTTCTGATTTATTTGTATTAAAAGCTATTTAAAAAGTCCTAAAAATATATTAAAATAAAGAAAAATAGTAAACAGTGATGGAAAATTATGAAAAATTCAGGAAAAGTCTAAAATATTATTCTAAGTCTATGAAAAATATAAAAACATATGCTTATGTGGAAGAATATGAAACTGTATTGAAAAAGCTTATGAATAAGCTATACAAAATAAGCTAAAAGCTATCTAAGTGCACCAAATGATTACAGCAACTAAGGTAAGCTAATATTACTCAAAAGCAACTAAATACAACTGCTCTTAACCTCTTATGTGCTTAATGAACTAAATTGACTTAATTGGATTTTAAAATGCAAATAGCTTTTACTATCCTACTTTAAGCTAGTATAACTGCTTATCTAATAAGCCAAGCTGAAAACCAGAACTGAGGTCCTCAAGACCACCAGCTGAACTCCCTCTAGACCAAGTTTTAGCCACTACCAAGCTAATATGAAGCTTGTGCAAGGCCTGCAAAAAGGCCTGATTCACACTCAGTTAAACTGAGTGTGAACAGGGCAACAGGTGCCTTATTGAGGAGCTTATTCAGAGCTTAAGAAAAATTCCAAAAATTCCCCAAAAATCATTTTTCAACACTAGACCAGTTAAACTAGAAAATCCCAAAATTGCACTGATTTTGACTCAAGAATGAATCCATGAAAAATCCACAAAGTTTTGTGCAAACCTGTTTTTACCATTTTTGACTTTTGACACAGAATTGGATATTTGACTTTTGTGAGTTTAGATCTTTAACAACTGAATGAAATTGATGTTTTATAACAAAATGAACCTAATGCAAGCTATTATAACCACTATCTAACCTTTATGGAGGATTTGTAATACTGATTCACACAAAATCTGTATCAAGAGCAGATTTATGCAAATTTTGACTTTTATGGTTCTAAGGTGCAAATTTATGACTGAACTATGCTTAATGATGCTAAATAAAGATAATGCAACTTAACTAGACCTCTGCTTGAACCCTAAACTCAGATTTATCCAATGATCCAAACACTACTTAAGCTAACTATTTTGCTAATTTAATCCTGCAATCACTTGAAGCAATGCAAACCAAAACTTAATCTCACTTATACTAACCTAATTAAACCTAAAATCAGTAAATAAAGCAAACTAATAACACAGATTCTACAAGTAAACTACTATGGCAAATTTATCTCAAAATAATGAAAAACAAGGTATAGATAGCTCTTACTCAAGTCCAGCCACTATGGCTTGCTTAAGTTCAATAAAACCAATCACCAACACTTATTAAGCCCAAATCAAACCCCTGGTTCTGATCAGACCACTCATTCAACCATGTGCAGCTTCATTTTGACTGATTTTGAGATTTGATTGTGAAATGAAAGTTAAACAGATATACACCTTCAATAAGCTATAAGGAAGCTTAAAAAGGCTTATACAATCAGTAGCTAAGCTTATAGAAGCTTATAAGTACAATTAAAGTATTTTTTTATTTTTAATTTTTTTTTATTTTTCTACTATTTATCCTATTTTTTGTATTTTTGAGTTTCTTAAATTAAATTACTTCAAATGACTTGAAAGCTTGAGAAAGCTTTATGAATGAGCTTAAATGAGCTTAAACAAACACTGAACAATAACTTTTAACAACTTTAATTGGAATTGAGATTTTCAAAAAGAAACTTACATAAACTGAAAATGAACTTAACACTGAAATTAAGGATTAAGAAAGGTTTAAAATACACTGTTATCACTTAATTCTACACTTGAAAGCTAAATGTTACACTGAAATTAAAGAAATTAACTAGTCGACATTACTAAACTAAAACTAAAAAAAACTACTCCCTTCTCTGGCCTCTATTTATCAACAACAGGCTTTTCCTCTCTCCTCTGATCATTTCCCACCAAAAATACTGACCTTTGGATGCTTGGAATTGATATTAGCCGTTGATGGGATTTTGGCGGGAAAACTCTTTTTGCCAGTTGGGGTTTGATTGAGTGCAATGAAGGGGAGGCATTAAATGCTTTTTGTTGTTTGGTGGAGGTGGAGTGATAAGGGTGTGGCTTGGTGATGTGGAGGTGAGGTGAGTGTCTGGTTTTGCAGACAGTGGGTGAGGAAGAAGGTGGGCGGGAAAAAGTGAGTGGGTTTGGTTTTATTATTAAACGTGGGTCGGATTTTGGGTTGGACCGGGTATAGGGTGGTGTTGGGCTTGGGTTTAAGTGTTTATTGGATTTGGACTTGGACTTAGGATAGTTAACTTGGACCAAGGATTAGTTTTAAACCCAATTGGTAACTTAGGGACTAAACGTGTAATTCTGAAAAGTCCAGGGACCAATAATGTACATTCTGAAATTATAATCCAAGGGCTAAACTTGACAATCTCTAATATTCCAAGGACCAAACTTGTCATTTTTGAAACTCAAAGGACTAAACTTGTAATTTCTCAAAACTTTAGACATTTTTCACCAAAGGACTAATTATGACAACTTATGATTTCAAAAGGACCTTTGGTGACTTTTCTTTTAAAATTAGTGCTCAGGGACTATTTCTGCCAAATTTTGAAAGTTGAGGGACTGAAACTGCCAATTATGCAAACTTAGCTCGTTTTTCATCTGATTTTAAACATTTTGCATCTGAAACATATAAAATACAATTTTGGGATATTTTCAGTATTTTGATGCATTTCTGAGCGTTTTTAAATGTTTTGCAGTTCAGATTTGACCAAAAATGATGAGTATTCACACACTCATCATGGAGCTCATAATAAGATTTTTCTTTCTCTCGCTAAGTTCCCTAAACCTCTAACTTTTTCTCTCTAGAACTCACCTTTATACGCCCACTTTGAGTTATGGTTTGATGTGTATGTGAAATCCAATATCCTACAATTGGTATCAAGAGCCATGGTTAGATCATCTCTTACATATCCTTGGATTTCTAGTAGTTTTTGAGTTTGAAAAAGTTTAGTGGTTTTTGCATCATTTGGTTGATTTCTAGTGTTAAAGTTTCGATTTTGGTAGTACTTTTGTGTTTTGAATCATCACAAGTGTTTAGGTTTTGATTTAGAAGGTTTGAATCATAGTGGTTGGGTTGTTTTGGATTGAAAAGTGGTGTTTATGTGTTTTTTCATGCTAGCGACTTGAGCCACAGAAAAGTTTTCTTGGTAGCGACTTGCTTTACAATTTGGTAGCGAGTTGTAGTTGAAAGTCTTAGCGAGTTGGGTTAGCGACTTGTCTAGTGAGACAAGCCGACAAAAAGTACAAATAGTGGATTCTCCACTACACGTAGCGACTTGGTGTAAGTTAGCGACTTGTACTTTATATTGTTAGCGACTTGGTGTTAGCGAGTTGGTACCTAGCGAGTTGCTATTTAGCGACTTGATTATTTAGCGACTTGGTGCTTAGCGAATTGCTGTCAAAATTTTGCTAGCGACTTGGATTGTAGCGAGTTGTTATATAGCGACTTGAGACTAAAGCGAGTTGGCTACTTAGCGACTTGATTAATTTAGCGAGTTGAGTGTGTTGCGTGTTGACTGCTTATGCGAGTTGTGTGTTTAGCGACTTGTTCATTTAGACCTTTTTCTTCTTCGTGTTACATTCTTACGGTTGTTCTTTTGGTTTAGTAAAATCCCGTGAAAGAATCAATTTCCCGGTTTAATCAAAGAATTGCAAAATCCCGTAGAGCTTGAAACATGTCTACAAACGTTCCTACTATCATCTCCACTGTGGCCGAGGATGTTCAAGCAACCGTTCAGATACTCGTCCACCCATGCTTGACAGAAATGACTACGATTCTTGGGCTCAACGAATCAGATTGTACTGCCTTGGAAAGGAAAATGGTGTCAACATTCTCAAATCCATTGATGAAGGACCGTATCGAGTTGAGACGACTAGAGATGTACTTGATACTGCTGAAGATGGAACTCTGATTTACGGAATGGACAGACCAAAGATGTATCATGAGCTTGATGATAAGGAGAAAAAGAGATTCGATGCTGATATCGGGGCTTCTAACATTGTTCTTCAAGGTCTTCCTAAAGACATCTACAAGCTGATCAATCACAACACCGAAGCAAAGTCAGTATGGGATAATGTCAAGATGCTTCTCTCAGGTTCAGAATTAACTATGGAAGACAGAGAATCACAACTCTATGAAGAATTTGAACACTTCAAGATGAAACCAGATGAGAGTGTCTATGAGTACTATGTGAGATTTCATAAGTTGGTGAATGACATGAGGAACATCAGAATGACTATGCCTAACATTCAGTTGAACTCAAAATTTGTGAACAACATGAATCCCGAATGGCACAAGTTTGTCACCTCCGTGAAGCTCACTAAAGGATTGAAGAATACAAACTATGAGCAACTCTATGCCTTCCTCCTTCAGAATGAGAGACATGCTATGTTTGAAAAATTGGTTCTTAATCAGTTCAAAACCAACCAGGGAGAGACAAGCTCGTCTAATGACTCAACTGCCTTCTACTCAAACATCGAAATCACAACCAAAGCCTCACAAGTCATACCCATGGGAAATGGTAATCACAAACTAATTCCTGATCCTATGCTGATGCACACGTGGGTAATTTCATTAATCAACTAGCTCTTCTGATTAGTCAAAACATGAATTCTCTCCCACAAACCAATAACAACCTCAGAACAGCATCTAACCCACACAATCAAGCTACTGTTAAAGATGGGAGGATCGTGGTGCAACCAGTTCAGGAAAGACAGTATGATCAGGGAAGAGGTGGAGCTGGTAGAGGTTATGTTGGTAATCAGAATCGAGGAAGGAATGGTAATCAAGGTCAAGCTAAGCTGATCAAATGTTATAATTGTGGTGGTGAGGGACACATTGCAAGGAACTGCACATCTCCAAAGCGTCCACAGAATGCTGATTACTTCAGAGATAAGATGTTGCTTGTGCAAGCTCAGGATAATGGTGCTGCTTTGGATGAAGAGGAATTGTTGTTTCTAGCTGAGGGCAATGCCAAGACCTATGATGCAGATGTGGATGAGCAACCTATTCAGGAAATAAGTCACAATCATCAGAATGCCTTTCAAGTCGCTGACTGTGATGCATACGACTCTGATGTGGATGATGGACCTACTTCACACACAATCTTTATGGCTAGCATTTCTCCAATGGTTTCTCCCAAGGTCTCCTCTTTACCACAAGCTGGCCCATCCAAAGACAAACTCATCTCAGAGGTACTAAAACTATACGATGATGCTGATGTGCAAAAGATGCATGACAAAGTACTATCAACTGAAACTTTTGTATCAAATATTGAAAATATGGGTAATATCAATATTGTCCCATATGATCAATATGTGAAACAAAGTGAAAGTGAAGTTGTACCAAGTGATGCATCTCCTGCAGTCAACAATGACTATATTTTTGATGAATACACTGCCTGTGCCCCTGATGAGTCTGTAATCTCTGAACTTAATGCCTATAAAGAACGTGTTGCTATTTATGAACAACGTGCTAAATTTGAGTTGACCACTCGTGAGCGGGAAATGGATGACCAAATGCGTACAACTATTAGAAAAGTAGGTTTAGAGAAGAAGTATTAAAACAAGAGTTAAACTCCTTGCAAGAAAAGCTTTCTAAAACTGCTAAGCAAAAACAAGAACTTCAAGAAAATGTTAAAATGCTTAAGCAAGAATTCAGTGCTAAGGAATCAAAACTTTTGAATGATTTTTCTAATCTAAAAACCTTGAAAATAAGTTGTACGTACAAGGAAACACCATTCAGACTGCTCACATGATCACTAAGCATAGAGTCCTAAGCGATAAGCATAGCATTCCCCTTATTGAGGAACCAAATCCAGAGGTCATTAAAAAGGCTAGAAATGCTCATAAGGTTCTTTATGATGGCAAGGAAATCCTTAAACCTAGACAGAAACCTAGTTGCGCTGAGTGCACAGAGGAAGATAAGAAATTAGATGAAATCACTATGGAAAAGATGAACAAGAAACTAGTTGATCCAAAATGTAAAGAAAAGAAAGTAATCATCACACCCCATGATTACAAAAGGGAAAATTGGATTGCCTTAAACAAGTTTAAGCCTCAGACATTGTTAACTCCCGAACAAGTGTTCTGGAAAATGGATTTAGATAAGCGAAAAGCTGAAAATATTGTTGAAACAAACCCTCCCCTTTGGAAAATGCCTAGAGCGACTGTGTATCCTCCAAATACACCAATGCATCTAGTTCCTAGAACAATTGCCACTAAAAGCAAGACCTTAATCAGTCAATATGTTATCTTTCAACTATTTGTTGATTTTGAGAAAACTTGCAAGAAAAGGATCACACCCACTGGTATAACTGAAGGAGAAAGGGGTTTTGAGCAAACTAAAGAATGTTATTTAACTGAAGTCATGCCTTTCTTTAAACAATTAAAAGATCACTTTGAGAGTCTTAAAAGGGAATGAATCTGATATTAAAAAAATGGAAAAGGAATTTGATGCAATGATAGTTGAGGTTAGTGACTATGAGCGAGCATTAAAATATAATGAGATTGAGAGGAAGAACTTGCATACCTTGAATGAGAATCTTATTTCTGAATGTATTGCTCAAGATGTGTTTTACACTGCTACAAATTGTTCCATTAATGCTTCTCAATTTCATGAATTATCTGTTGCTCTGAAAGTCTCCCATGATCGTGTCATTGAGCTTGAAAAGACTAATTCGAAACTTAATGAGAAAATTGATCAGGATGATCACGATAATTTGGTAAACATCTTTCTAAACTAGAAGTTGAGCATTTTAATTTACAACTAAAATATCAACATCTAAAAGAAAATGTCAAAACTTCAAATATCAAGACATCCTCGGATGCTCCAGAGTTTGATGCACTTTTTCAAATAAACAAACGTGATGAACAGATTCAAGCTCATTGTAACACGATCAAAAAGTTGAAAGCCCAAATCTCTCAATTAAAGGGTGAAAAGAACAATGTGACTGGATCCCAAATGCCTCCTCCTTTAGATTCTCAGATTTCTCAAACTTTTCATCTTCAAAACTTAGTTAATGCCTTACAAAAGGAAAACGAGAGTTTTCTAGAAGAAAATGAAAAAGTTAAACGACATTTTAAAGAGTTATATGATTCAATGAAAGTCACCCGTGACCAAAAAAACGAAAAATAACGTCTTTACAAAAGGAAATTAAGAATCTGAAAAGTCAGGGAAATGGGAAACTGCCACTTGTTTTCAATAAGAATGTTGTCTCAAAGTCACCCTTAGATTGCAAATACACTATGATAGTTAAATATATTCCTCCTCATCTTAGGAATAATGAACATGCTTTTCATGACTATTGTGCTCACCTTAAGGATAGTCTAGAATGTCTCCGTGAGATTGTTGAAGAGGATTTCATTAACAAACCTCTTGATAGTGAAATTAGGTTTGCTTGCCTCCGGGCCAAACGATCTCAAGAGTTGCTAGAATGTGTAATTGCAACATGTCCAAAACCCTTAGGTGAAAAAGGCAAGGCTGTGAAGCCTTGGTCTATGCCTAGTGCCAAGCAGGAAATCCGTTCTATGCCCAGTCTTAAGAAAGGAAACACTAATGTGCCTTCAAGTAGTTCAGATTCCAGGTATGTTAGTGCTAAGAAAGTGAACTTTAGTGTGCCTGCAAAAAGCTCAAATCACAGTCTTAAGAAAGTATACACTAATGTGCCTTCTAGTACTTCAGATCCTTGCACATCAAGTTCAGGAATGCAAAAATTAGATCAACCAACTAATGTTCCCATTCCCTCTACAGGAGTAATCAGTGACTTTAAAGTGAGCAGGTCAAAGTCTCAAGACAATACAAGGAATGATAGGACCTTGCAAGCTAAGAATGTGCATTGGAAGAGAGTAGAAGACCAATCTAGGAACTTTAAGCTTGAGTTGAATAAAACGAATCGTGTTGATTCTAGTATTAGCCTTAGGCGTCCTGTAATTAATTCGAATTCTGATACTATTTGCAAACCTTGTAATGATGTCTGCTTGAATTCTGTTGCTAATCATGAATGTGGTGTGAATGCTTTGTCTAATGCTGTCAAATGCCCAGTTAAAATTGTTAATGCTAATAGATCGTGCAAATAAGGCAAAAAGGCAAAACGAAAGATTGTTAGAAAACAAAGGAAACCCACAGGAAGAACATTTATAAAGATAGGTTATTATTGGATACCTTTTGGCCATAAGAACAATCAGCTTTGCTCTCAAACTGCTAAGATTATGCCCACTAGAAAATGGATGCCTACTGGTAGAACTATTCCCTTAAGAAGTGAACATACTTTGAATAGGTCAAATACAGACACCAGCATTGCATCTATTCCCAATGATTCCATTGCTTCTACTTCTAATATGGATGTTTCTATTTCTGATGTGGGTGTTCCAATTACTGTTACTAACCAAGTGGAACCCATTCTTGCATGGGGATCCCAATTATCCAGTTATCCATTCTTGTTTGTGTTCAACTGCAGATCGTTCAAATCGTTCTGTGGTACCTGGACTCAGGCTGTTCCAAGCATATGACCGGAGACCGGTCGCGGCTCATGAACTTCGTGAGCAAATTCATCGGGACAGTTAGATTCGGTAATGATCATTTCGGTGCAATTATGGGTTATGGTGATTATGTTGTTGGTGATAGTGTTATCTCTAGAGTATACTATGTGGAAGGTCTTGGTCATAATCTGTTCTCTGTCGGTCAATTCTGTGATTCTGATCTAGAAGTAGCCTTAAGAAAACATACTTGTTTTGTTAGAGAACTTGATGGTAAGGAACTTTTAAGAGGAACTCGTGGTTCAAATCTTTACACCATCTCTATAGAAGATATGATGAAGTCTTCTCCAATTTGCTTGTTGTCAAAGGCTTCAAAAACAAAGTCATGGTTATGGCATCGACGTCTCAATCACTTGAACTTCGGCACCATCAATGATCTCTCCAGAAAGGACTTAGTTGTAGGTTTACCTCGACTAAAGTATGAAAAGGATCATCTTTGTTCAGCATGTCAATTGGGAAAAAGCAAGAAGTATGCCCATAAACCCAAACCTACTAACTCTGTCACAGAAGTTCTTCATACAATTCATATGGATTTATGTGGACCAATGAGAGTGCAGAATATCTTTGGGAAGAAATATGTGTTAGTTATAGTTGATGATTACTCTAGATTCACCTGGGTCAAGTTCTTAAGGACAAAGGATGAAACTCCTGATATCATCATCAAACTCATCAAACAGCTGCAGGTTCGACTTAACAAAACCGTCAGAATTATCCGGACAGACAATGGAACTGAGTTTGTTAACAAACAACTTAGTGAATTTTATGAAAGCATTGGAATCAACCATCAAAGAAGTGTTCCACGAACTCCTCAACAGAACGGTGTAGTTGAAAGACGAAATCGAACTCTTGTAGAAGCCGCTAGAACAATGCTGATTTACTCAAAAGTTCCAATGTTTCTCTGGACTGAAGCTATTGCCACTGCATGCTACACACAAAATCGTTCCATGATTCACACTGTTCATGGAAAGACACCATATGAACTTGTCCACAACAGAAAACCTAATCTCTCTTTCCTTCGTGTGTTTGGAGCATTGTGCTATCCAACTAATGAGGGTCAAGACTTAGGCAAACTTAGAGCTAAAGCAGACATTGGAGTATTTGTAGGGTATGCACCAAACAAAAGGGATACCGAATCTACAACAAAAGAACCCGAAACATCATGGAAACAATTCACGTTACGTTTGATGAGCTGACCGGTCAAACGGCTCTTGAACAATTCAGTTCTGGACCCGCACTTCAAATCAGTCCAATTGGTTCATCCCTTGTTCCAAACTCTTCTCAAGAAACTCCATATGTACCTCCATCTGAAGATGATTTAAGAAATTGTTTGATCCTATGTTTGATGAACTTTATGATCCAAGTACTAATGAGGTGTTGATCCCTACAACAGAGGTGCTCATATTCCGTGAATGAAGTCAATCTCTCAGTCTCAATATCTTTAAGTCAAGAAGCGCCTTCTGCTGATCCTTCCGTCTCATCAACAAATCATCATTCTTCAAATGTACATCATGGAACTGTTTTTGGCATCAATGATGAAGTTAATCCCTTTGCTAATCCTGAAGATGCTCCATTTGAAAACATATTTGCTCCTGAATCTTCTTCAGAACCATCCTCTTCAGGAGACATCGACTCTGCTACTTCAGTCCCTCAACAACTACCACATGAACACCTCAGAAAATGGACTCACGATCATCCATTAGACAACATCATTGGAAATCCCTCTCGTCCTGTATCAACACGGAAACAACTTGCAACCGATGCCTTATGGTGTTTCTTCAACTCCGTACTCTCTAAGATCGAACCAAAGGATGTTAAAACTGCCATGAATGAAGACAGCTGGTTCAATGCTATGCAAGATGAAATTCATGAGTTTGATCGACTTGATGTATGGGAGTTAGTACCGGCTCCAGAATGTGCCATGATTATTGCTCTAAAATGGATCTTCAAAGTGAAACTTGATGAGCATGGTGATGTGTTGAAGAACAAGGCTCGATTAGTTGCTAAAGGATACCGTCAAGAGGAGGGTATTGACTTTGAAGAATCTTTTGCTCCAGTTGCTCGAATCGAGGCAATCGAATCTTTTGGCTAATGCTGCTAGTAAGAACATGGTAGTCTATCAGATGGATGTGAAGACGGCATTTCTGAACGGAGACTTTAAAGAAGTCGTCTACGTCAGCCAACCTGAAGGATTTGTAAATCAAGAGCATCCTACTCACGTTTATCGTTTGAAGAAGGCCCTTTATGGTTTAAAGCAAGCTCCAAGGGAATGGTATGATACACTGTCAAAGTTTCTTCTATCAACCGGATTTAGCAAAGGAGCAGTTGATCCAACATTGTTCACCAGGAAGTCAGGCAAACATTTAATTCATGTTCAAATTTATGTTGATGATATTATTTTTTCCTCGACAGACCAAATGAAATGTGATCGTTTTTCTAATGAAATGAGTTCAAAATTTCAAATGTCAATGATGGGACAAATGTCATTTTTCTTGGGATTACAAATTTCGCAAAGTCCCGGAGGCATTTTCATAAATCAATCTAAATATGCAACTGAGATCTTAAAGAAATTTGGATTTGATTCAAGTGACCCTGTTGACACTCCCATGATTGATCGAACCAAACTAGATGAGGACCACTCAGGGATCATGATTGACCAAACAAAATATCGTAGTATGATTGGATCCCTGATGTACCTCACAGCTAGTAGACCGGACATCTTGTTCGCTGTTTGCATGTGTGCTAGATACCAGGCTAAGCCTACTAAAAAGCACCTTGAAGCGGTTAAACGGGTCTTTCGGTATCTCTAAGGAACCATCAACATGGGTCTTTGGTACCCGAAGGACACCGGTATGTCACTAACAGCCTATGCAGATGCTGATCATGCAGGGTGTCAAGATACTCGTCGAAGTACATCCGGAGGTGCTCAGTTTTTGGGTGATAAGCTTGTGAGCTGGTCTTCAAAGAAGCAAATGAGTACTTCTATTTCCTCTACAGAGGCTGAATACATAGCCATGTCATCTTGTTGTGCTCAAATCTTATGGATGAGATCTCAATTATCTGACTATGGCTTTGAATTCAACAAAATCCCTTTGTGCTGTGATAATAAAAGTGCTATTGCTCTCTCATGCAACAACGTTCAACACTCAAGAGCAAAGCATATCGACATTCGACATCATTTCATCAGGGAACAAGTGGAAAAAGGTGTGGTGGAACTCTATTTTGTGAGGTCTGAATATCGTTAGCAGACATCTTCACCAAAGCTCTTCCAAGAGAACGTTTTGAGTTTATTCTTCCACGTCTTGGCTTGAAAAGTCTTCAACCAGAAACACTCAAACGTCTTCAGGAGGAAGACGAGGAGTAAAGGTCTATCTTCATCTATCTCTTGTATATATCTATTCGAAAAACAAAATACAAAATTATAAAACCTTCAAAAACCATAAAAATCTGAAAAATTCGAAAAATCTTCAAAAATATTGTCAATTTGTCATGATTTGTCTCGGTTCGTCAATATCTACGGTCTTTGTGCTGTCATTCAAAGAATGACACGGGACTTTAGATGCTGTTCGAACTCTTAAAAAAAAAAAAAAAAAATTTTGAGAGAAAGAAAAACAATGGTTTATTGTCATTTCAGGCAGTAACCCGCTTTTTCAAAGAAAGAACAGAGCCATACTTTATCATGTTTTCAAAATTCCATGCTCTGATTCTTTAAACATTTATCTGCTGAAAACTAACTGCTTTGAAAAATAACTCAGTCTCTATTTTTGATAATCATCTGGACTTATTTGTCAAAATATCAATCTCTCAATCAACAACCTATGTCATTGATTGAGGGGGAGAATGATTTCAATTAAATTAAAAAGTTATTTGGCATTCAATTGTTTTCAAAAGATATTCATGCATGTTTTATCAATGGAGTTTAAAGTCTTAAAATCCGATCATTATCAATTAAAACGCTTTCATAATCAAGTCACAATTCTCCTTAAAAGCTTTCAAAATCAATTTAAATCTATAAGAGATCACAAATCTCAAATGATTTGATAATTGTGATCGGGGAGAATGTGTGATTTAAATTGGATTTAAACTGATAATTCGGTAAATGGTTTTATAAGGATGTACAAGCTCTCCTTCCCACATGTGACAAACGATTTCAAATTTTCCATGCACATGTTGAGGGGAGCATCTATCTTAAACCTATGATTTGAAACGTGATCACTTATCTCAATGTGCAGGTTCCCTCTAGTATGTGCAAAACTCTTTTCAAATCTCGAGGCACATATTGAGGGGAGCAAAATCATGAAAACCTCATCCTTCCCCAAAATGCTTTATCTACTTGATCTGATTAGGGAAGTGATGTTGATATCTTTTAGAAAATGGTAATCAAAGAAGTTAATTTCTTCCTCTTGCCTCCGTGTGCAAAACAATTTCAAATACTTGATGCACATGTTGAGGGGGAGTTCTTATTCTAAAAATATCAAAAACAATTCAGGTACAAAATGCTTTGATAATATATCACAAGTATCTGGATTGATTTTCAAATGGTTTTCAATTGGTTCCAATGGCGATGAACAATACCAAATAGACCGACCAACTTTACTTTATGTACGGTGATATAAGGATGATAAGGTTAGGTATTTGTTCCCATGATCCGCCAGAACCGGAGGGATCTACCCAGGGACTATCCACTAGTTAGTGTAGAGTTCTTAGGTATGATGATAAAAGGAGAAAAATGAGATATGGGAAGAGTGCGGACTGAGACTGAGCTAGTACTGGAATAAACCCAACAAGGTTCTTGCTATGAAGTCTCGGTAAGCACTGAAGGGGTTGAAGAATGAAAAAGAATTGAATGAGAAAAGGGTGAAAACAAATAGCCCTCCATTTATTCAACCTTAGGGCAGAAACGGGTTCAATTCATATGCTACTGATGGTAACATCGGTATTGAAGACAAGACGTCATGGACCCAGTGACGCTCTGCACTACAACTTCCCAAACCACTCAAGTTCCTCTTAAAAGGACTTGTTTCATTCTCACGGGGAACCGACATTATCTATCAACTTTCTCTTAGAGATTGTTGATATTGAAGGAGGAGACCCTCTCCCTAGTCTCCGATATAGGATCCAAATATGCACAAATTGAGTCTAGTGCCACGAGATCATCAATAAATCTCATTAGGACACTTTCAATGAAGACTCTCTGTTTCACACAATGTGGAAAGAGAGATTATATCTTGAGTCCTACGCATTATCCTTGTGGTATTGCCAGAACATCTGAGTGATGTGTTTACATATTCACTGTGAAGATGGAAAGCCTTCTGGAGCCAACATCTAACAAGCTCCTGGTAGGTGGCATGTGAGATCTATTATACAGATCAACCATGTGACAACTTAACAGAAACAATGGGGCGATTCAATCTTTTGAATCAATCCTGGTTCAGGTTATGGATTGACGGATACCTTTGAAAAACCGGTCTTTGTGCTTTAAAACTCTTTTCATTAGCACGTCGACCGTGTACTAATTTTTCAAATCAAAAGGTGTTTTATGATTGATAATTGATTTTCATTAAAACCTTCGTTATATTGCAAAAACAATTTCTATTGAGCAATACACGATTGTTTTTCAAATCTCTTTTCATCAATCGGTGGACGTAAATTCGCTGGTTCACTCACTCCGTGTTGTCTTCTTTGAGACGTTCGGTTTGAGAACAGCTAGAGCAACTGCGAAACCCTGTCAAGGAAATTCTTCGGAATTATACCTGATCACAGGCAGTACTTGTACTGATCAACGGGGAACCGTGGGCCGTGTACCTCAATTCACGAAAGTGATCAAAGACACTTTCGTGCGCTTTATTGCTAACTGTCTTATGCAGGTACACCCCGACGTTTGCAGCTGATCAGAATGGAGCGGTCAATCCATAGCCGCATGCTCACACAACACATTCATATCAAAAGATATCATGATTGGTGCATCAATGACTCTGATATTCTAACTCCATGCTTCTGCTACGCTGCTGCCAATATCATGAATCAACGAAAGCTTCCGCTACTCTGAAGAGAATATATCATGATCCAGAATGTGAGCATGTCGGTCCAAATGTCACAACATCACATAATACCAAAACCACAAGGAAGAGTTTGAGATTTAATGTGGCTGATGATCTCAAATGCTGGCTCAAAATTATTATCACGTGGATCAGTAAAAGACCTCCACTTGGATTAACCAAACATGCAATGAGTGGAATCAATGACTACGAGCTTCGGAGCAAAGTACTACATCAAGAATGCAAGATCAATTGTTAATGTAATATCTGATTGTATTCAATGTCATTTTAGTATATGTTTGAGGTGACCTCCCTTAGGGGGAGATTGTTAGGAATTAGAAATTCCAGGTATTAAAGAGTCGGTCACCTCAAGTATATGTAATCGTTAGAAAGCTCGTAGTCATAGTACTTTTATGTTAAGTAGTATTTAGTTGTAACACCGTGGAGGACGGACGGGTCTTTAACCACTGTATGCCTGATCCACAGCCCGTTGTGTGGCGTTTTATGTAAGACTATAAATACTCTCTACCTCCCAAGGTAGAGAGTTGGAGCTCATAATAAGATTTTTCTTTCTCTCACTAAGTTCCCTAAACCTCTAACTTTCTCTCTCTAGAACTCACCTTTATACGCCCACTTTGAGTTATGGTTTGATGTGTATGTGAAATCCAATATCCTACAGGCATACAATGGGTAAAGACCCGTCCTTCCTCCACGGTGTTACACTAAACTAATCTACGCTTCTAATTAACTAATTAACTACAAAACAACATAAATAACTACAAGTCAACGAGCTAACTTATGCTAGATAATATTTGGGGTAACCGACTCTTCACTATGCAATTTCTAATTCCTAACAATCTCCCCCTTAGGGAGGTTACCCCATGTTTTACATTTTGAAACCTAGCATTCTATTCTTGACTTTGTTCTTGAGCTTGTAGACTTTAATTCTTCACTTCCGCAATCTTTGTGCTTAAGTAGTGCAACTTCAAAGTCCGAATGCTTTGTACTTTAAGTGGAGGTCTTTGAACTGATCCACATCTTTGATGATCTTTGAGCTTTCATTGAGATCATCAGCCAAAGTAAATCTCTGGATCACCCTTTGTTGTGTTGCCATCATGTGATGTTGTGACTTTTGGACCGACATGCTCACACTTTTGGATCATGACATCTTTCATCAGAGTAGCGGAAGCTTTACTGGCTCATGATATTTGCAGCAGCGTAGTAGAAACATAGTATAAAAATATCAGAGCCAGGTTCTGTAGATATGCACAAGTCATGATTTCTTCAATTAAGTGTGGATGCTGTGAGCATGCGACTTTGGATTGACTCCTCAATTCTGATCAGCTGCAACCGTCCAAAAGTACATGCAAACAACATTTAGCAATAAAACACACGAAAGTGTCTTTGATCACTTTCGTTGAATTGAGGTACACGGCCCACGGTTCCCCGTTGATCAGTACAAGTACTGCCTGTGATCAGGTAGGATTCCTAAGAATCTCCTTGACAGGGTTTCGCAGCTGTTCTCAAACCGGAACGTCTCAAAGAAGACAACAAGGAGTGAGTGAACCAGCGAATTGAGATTCACTGATTGATGAAAAAATTGATTTGAAAACAATCGCGTATTACTTAGAAGAAAGAGTTTTGCAATACGACGAAGGTTTTATGAGAAAGATCAATTTTCAATCAAAATACCTTTTGTATTTAAAAAGAGTACACATTCGATGTACTAGAGAAAAGAAGAAATTTGCACATCGAATGGTTTTTCCAAAATTATTTTTTTCAATCATAAATACCCTTTTAATTTTGGAAGATTAATACACAGTCGATGTGCTAGAGAAAAGAATTATTGAGCACAACGACCGGTTTTTCAAAGGTATCCGTCAATACATTTCCTGGACCAAGGTTGATTCAAGAATGAATCGCCCCATCGTTTCTATCCAGTTGTCACAAGCTTGATCTTTTGCAATATCTCACATGTCACCCACCAAGAGCTTGTTTGATGTTGGCTCTAGAAGGCTTTCCATCTTCATCGTGAATATTTTCATTTCACTCGGATGTTCTGGCAATACCACAAGGATAATGCGTAGGACTCTTAACATATTCTTACTTTCCACATTGTGTGAAACAACAAGTCTTCATTAATTTTGTGTCCTAATGAGATATTGTGAATGATCTCTTGGCTCTAGATTCAATTGTGCACATTTGGTTCCTATGCCGGAGACTAGGGAGAGGGTCTCCTTCTTTAATATCAACAATCTCTAAGAGAAAGTCGATAGATTATGTAGGTTCCCCGTGAGAATGAAACAAGTCCTTTTAAGAGGAACTTGAGTAGCTTGGGAAGTTTAGTGCAGTGCGTCACTGGGTCCATGACGTCTTGTCTTCAATACCAGTGTTACCTTAGTAACCACCCGTAGCATATGTATTGAACCCGGTTTCTGCCCTAAGGTTGAATTATTGGAGGGCTATTTCTTTTCACCCTTTTCTCATTCATTTCTTTTTCATTCTTCAACCCCTTCAGTGCTTACCGAAACTTCATTACTAGAATCTTGTTGGGTTTATTCCAGTTCTAGCTCTGTCTCAGTCGGTACTCTTCCCATTTCTCACTTTTCTCCTTTTTTTCATCATACCTAAGGACTCTACACTATCTAGTGGATTGTCCCTGGGTAGATCCCTCCGGCTCTGGCGGATCGTGGGAACTAATACCTAACCTCACCATCCTTATAACTCCATGCATAAAGTAAAATGATCGGTCTTTTGGTATAGTTCATTCTTCCATAAAACCAATTGAAAGATCATTTGGAAAATCAATCAAGGTACTTGTGATATAATATCAAAGTATTTTCTACCTTAATTGTTTTGATCATTTAGAAATGCTCCCCCTCAACATGTGTATATGATTTGTAAATTGTTTAGCACATGGAGGCAAGAGTTCTTTGAAATAATTTCTTGATCACAATTTCCTTCGAAAAAGTCATTTGATTTTCTTGGTAAATTCTCCCCATCAATATGTGCATAGGATATTTGAAATCATTTTATCACATAGAGGAAAGAGTTCTTTTGAAGTACATCTACGATCACAAAATCGATTAAGAAACCATTTAGAAAATCAATCAAGGTACTTATGTTAAAACATAGAAATCATTGTACCTTGAAAGTTTATTTTCTTTTGAAATGCTCCCCCTCAATACGTGCTTCGAGATTCGAAAGCGTTTAGCACATATGGGAGAGCAACATGCACTTTTGAATCAAGTCGATCATCATTTACCGGATTTCATATTAAATCACAAATTCTCCCCCTATCAAAAATATCAAACCATTTGAGATTTTGGATCCCAAGTGATTTAATTAGGTTTAGAAAACATGGGAGAATATGTGGCCAGGTTTAAATACTCATTTTGTTTTTGGATAAATCCTCCTCCTCAACATGTGCATTGTGTATTTGAAATCGTTTGGCACATGGAGGCAGGAGTGCCTATAAAGGACTAAAACCGATTCCATTAAAACAGATTTGAGATTTAAATCAAGATCTCTCCCCTGATCAAAAAAATTTCAATCCAATTGAGATTTTGGATCTCGATTGATCTAAATCATTTAGAAAAATTTGGGGAAAGACGTGGCAAGATTTAATTTTGAAAAATGATCCAAATGGACCAATTTAAGACATTAAAGATTGTTAGTGTTAGGTATGATTGTTTTAAGAGATCTTTAAGGAAAATAAAACAATTTCACAATCAAACAAGAACAGAAAAAATTTCATTTTGAAAGATCTTGATTCAAAAGAAAAAATCATACCATGACATAACATTAAATCTTTAGATCACCACTTATTATTGTACAAATCGGACTTTTATGAAGAAATATCGTTTGAAATTATTTAATTTGAAATCACTTATGATTTGACAAAATAAAGTCCGGTTGATTTCAAAACTTTGAATCCGATTTATTTTCAAAAACAATATTTTTCCATTTTCAAAACAATATTATCAAGTTTGTTTTAAGAAAAATGGTATCATCCACTACTTTTTCCTGCACAAGATACGTTAGGTGGTTGAGAAGGTTTTGTTGTTGTTGCTGAGGGTTAGGAAGAAAACCATCTGCTGATGCAGTGAGACTTCTTTCGTTGCATTTTTTTCATGCCAACTCTCCATAGAGGTCAAATTAAGCTCCGTTTCTTATTTGACGATGAAGAAAACCATCTGATGATGCAGTGAGACCTCTTACATTTCATTTTATCATGCCAACTCTCCATAGAAGTCAAATTAAGCTCAGTTTCTTCATTTGTCAACCCAAGATATAGTTACCCTTTCCTTTCGGCATCCAATCATCTTCATATGTGGGATCCGGATCGGGAACATTCTTATATACCAATATACCTGCATACGTTAGTGAACACACATACAGATATATGGTGGTCGACATCACCCAAACAGCAATCGACTAATAACAGTCAATTCAACATATCAATCAGATCGTATAAAGCATGGGAATAATGTGTTTATCAAACTATAACCATCTAATCCTAACAGTCATATCCTAGGCACCTAGTCCTTCAACATAGGTTAACATCATTTTTAATTAAGCATATAGGATAATTTAAGAAAGCCCGTTAGATGATATAGATTTGAAAACATTTTCCCTCTCAATTAATGACTCAATTTTTGAAAAGTTTAAAAGCGCAGAAGTCATTGATTGAGTTTGCAAATTTTATAAAAACTCTGAATCTGATTGTTTTGAAAGCAACTCATTTTCCACCAATTTTTGAATACAACAAATATTTTTGTGAAGAATTTTTAGACGGAAAAACATTTGTGTGGGAACAACAGTCCTTCGACATACTTTCCTCATTTTGTTTTAAGATAAGTGCACGAAATATTTGAAAATTGGTTTATTTCAGCACTTTCCTCTTTGAGGAGCGGGTTGCTATCAGAAATAATAGCAAGCCATTTTTTTAAGCGCGGGTTACAGTCTGAAATAACTGTAAACCATAGTTTAAGCACGGGTTACAGTCTGAAATAACTGTGAGCCATTTTTTTAAGCGCGGGTTACAGTCTGAAATAACTGTAAACCATTTTTTGAAGCGCGGGTTACAGTCTGAAACAACTGTAAGCCATAGTTTTTGACATGTTTTGAAAAAAAAAATATTTACACCTCCTGCTCGAACTTCATCTATGGTACCATGCCATTATTGAATGACATTTCTAAGACCGCAGATGTTATCGATACCAGAAGACATGTCTTGAGAAAAACAATATTTTTGGTATTTTCTGATTTTTCAAATTTTTATGGATTTTTGTTGGTTTTATATTTTTCTATTTTCTTTTTGTTGGTTTTATATTTTTGTATTATCTTTTTCTGATAAATATATACAAAGATAGAATAGATGATATAGTTTAAGAGGATGATGATACGGGTACCGAGATAAGGATATCGAGCAGCACGTCGTAGAAGATAGAATTCGTCATCTCTTAAACTTCCACCACCAAAGCTTCCGAGGCTCCAGAATAGAAGATAAAACTAGAGCCTTTGAGAAAAAGAGACTTTGGCAGCTTTCCCCCAAACCGAAGATCCATTAGATGAGCAGATTCGAAGCTCTATTTCAAGCTTGCCTTAGCCAGGTGCACAGAGAAGCACACCATTATCATAAATCCCGCTGCTCCTTTTAAGAACGATAATCGAGAATCTCCATTCGAGGTTATATCATCAAGAAGAAGAACAACAACGTATCATCCCACATTTGAATGACTCTTCTCAAATTCCTTTTCCACTGAAGTCTGACGCAATCCATTCCAACAGGTGTCAAGAGACCACTTCCCCCGAGTAGTTGAATTGATGCAGCCCGTCTCTTAGAATAGAGCTCAAGAACTATCCCGAATACACATCATGCCCGGAAAGAAAACACCTCCCCAATGTTTGTGGTAAACAATGGATTTCTTCCCTGATGATCGTGTATGAAGCTCAAGAACCCGAAGTACACCAATATCCAAGAACTCTCCCGAATACACATCATGCCCGGAAAGAAAACACCTCCCCAATGTTTGTGGTAAACAATGGCTTTCTTCCCTGATGATCGTGTATGAAGCTCAAGAACCCGAAGTACACACATTCCTACCGAAAGAAAAACTGATAACACCTCCCTCATGTTATACATTTATCTCCCCTGAATATGTCATACTTGTGTACCTCTTTTATCTTCAGAAACTTTCTCTAACATCACTTCCCCCACGTAGTTGGAATAAGAACACTAAACGCCATGAGTCAAACCTTGAGTTTCTCTGCGGTAATGACATTTGTCTTCCCGGGATTTCTTCAATCACTAAGAAGTATTAAGTTCATCAAGTTTACTCGCTTTGTGTTTAGATTCTTGTCTCCTTCCCCCTTGCTGGTTTTGACACTTCAGAATCAGCAACACACTATAAGCCCGTGTACTAGAAATCTTTTGAGAACAACACTTTTAATCTTTGTGAGAATCAACTTGCTGAATAATGTGAGCAAGTCTAATTGGGGATTAAATCAGACATTTCACCCTCCCCCAATTAGTGCTCTCCCCTAAACCGACAATCTGCTTGATAAATGCCCAGATTAAGAAGAAATCTTTAGATAATCAAATGCAACTTGTCTTTAGTCTTTTAACATGCAGCAGAAAATGTAGAACATACTGTAGACTCGACCTTCTTCAAGATTGTCCAGTTGGAGAATAGATAGTTAACATCTTTAACTCACCAAAAAGCATCCCAATTAACTTACCTTTTGCAAATCCCCTTAACTAAAAATCCCTCCCAAGCAAACAAGAACAGAAAGATGTTCATCAAGGAAATCAGCAATCAGCCCGCAACGAACACACTAAATGGTAACACCAACCTACCAATCACATCAAACAAGAACAGAGAGATTGTTCGGAATCATCATGTTGATGTGTACATGAAGCATCAACAGGAAGCACTTTGTCGATAAATTCATCAGTCTGTGAGAAGATGTCAACCAACGGCTCTAAGAAGAAACTCCATGTAAAGATGACCCGATACGAAGAAGCTCAGTTCTTACATGAGTTTTGAGCCGTTTGACCATTTATTCTCATAAATCAATCATCAAGCAGTAGTTTCACACTTCTTCTCCCCCTCAAGAATTGCATACGTAGTTGCCATTCGTGATTAAGCAAGTGAATTTCTTCAACAATGTATTCTATTCACACTTCTCCCCCAAAAAATTAGCACAGGATGTCGCCATCGTCATTATAGTTGAGCAAGTGGAATAAGAGAACAATCAACAGTAGTCCGGTTCACTTGATAATTGAAAGCGCATGGAAAAAGCATGAAGCATGTTGATGAGAATGGTCATAATAAGAAGATTTCTCTTCTTCCGAAGATAATGCGCACTGAAGCGTACACTTTTCTTTTCTTTAGAGAACGAGGCTTGAACTGCTGTGTTCATACGTCATAAGAAGATTTCTCTTCTTTCGAAGATAAAGCGCACTGAAACGTACACTTTTCTTTTCTTTAGAGAACGAGGTTTGAACTGAAGTATTCAAACGTCATAATCTCTCTCTTTTCAATCTCTTTTGGCAAAACTTGTAATCAATCCATTATCATTCAGTAGGCTCTTTGTTGTGACAGCTGAAGGAGAAAACCTAATATGATGAATTTGACCCTGAAGTAAACTAACCCGAACTCGTGACTTAAACTTGCACATATGTAACAAAGAGCAGTGCCGATACTTCATCCTCCATTGAATCTCTAAGTACTCTATACTCTTCATCCAACCAACCATCAAGTATAAGCCGTACATCACCTCTTGAAAATCCACAATTGAATGTGATACTGAGCACTACAACGTAACTCCTTAAAGTGATAGTTATTTTGAGATGATAAGAGCCCAATTCCCCCAAGTGGTAAAAGAAAAGGAAAAAGTTACCCAACAATAAATAGATTTCCAAGTCTTCATTTTTGATAATAAGCTTGAACAAGGATCATGAAGAATCTTCATCCAACCATCCCCGATACCTTCAGATACTAAGTACACTCGCCTGTGATATTTCACTTCAACCTCAAATAAATAATAGCGAATTAACTCCGTTGTCACATCTTCTGGTTCAAAGCTCAAATCTAGCCTCCTTTGATGTTTTAAGTGAACTATGATAATGGTTTTCATCCCGACCATGGTTAAAAGTACATAACCCCGTAAAACCATGTAATAACCAAACTGACATGAAGAAAATCCAAATACAACCCCAATTCATGAAGTACACCCTTTTATCCCTTCTTTGAAGCAGAAACCGTAGCACCAACATCAGATAAGATCCAGAATTACACTTTCCTTTCTCCAGGATGGTTTCATCATTACGGGATTTTACAACTCTATGGTTTAAACCGAGAAATAGTTTCTTTCGCGGGATTTTACAAAACCAAGAATAAACCGTAAGATAGATCCAGTAATGCACTTTACAATTACCAGGATGTTTCCATTGTCACGGGATTTTACAAGTCTATGATTTAAACCGAGAAATAGTTTCTTTCGCGGGATTTTACAAAATCAAGACAAAACCGTAAACAATGTCAGCTTGAAAGTGTTATGACATCTTTGGTTTCAGTGAATATCTGTTTTAGGGGAACATGCAGCGGTTTGAACAACGGTTCATTATCCAACATCATCAACCATCCAATAAACATTTTGGTAAACACATTATTCACGCATTCTGTCAGCTAATGTGGTGACCTCTAGGAGAAGTAAACCCAATATACCAAACTTGAACATGAAGTAAAATTCCCCAGATTTGTTACTTAAACGTGTACTAATCCTTGTGAAGAAGAAACGGTGTACCCAATGTACAAAACCTCTTGACATTCTCAATTGAGTGAGACACCGAAGTGATAGCTACGTTGTGGGTTAAGTAAGAAAGAATCACAAACGCAACTAAATAGCCAAGTCTTTATCACCCTCTATAAACGCCCAATCAAGTCATCTTCGCGGAAGGGTAGAAAGAAAGAAGACGAAATAAGTAAACGCCCGGAAAACATCACTTCAAATCCAAATAAGAAACACCGTCCAAACAACCCCATAGTCAACATTTATTCAAACATCATTTCAAGCCGTGACAAAATACCCTTCGAGAATATGCATAAACCAAAGTATCAAGTCGAATCACAACAAATCTCAACAAATCTCATATAATCCAAATCCAAACTTCCCACATTCAACTCCAAGTCAGGTCCAAAACTAATTGTAGTAAATTCATCAATGGTTCAATGACTCATGGAAAAAATACCCGATACATATTCGTTAATCAAGCACATTAGATCTAATAACCCATCCTATTGATGACTTTTGTCAACATATAAGCTCACGTCAATCAATTAGTAAACATGAGTTAATATATCTTAACCAATTAACTCACGGATTAGTATATTTCATGAAAATACATCTTGGCCCATGACAAATTCACAATAGTCACGGCCCATTCAATATTATTTTTTTGTTCAGCCTAACAAAAGTCACATAACCACACGGCCCAAATAACATCCAAATAATACCTTTGGCCCATAAGAATTTCACCCGTCCAAGTAAGTGTAACCCTAAACAACCGGGTATATAAAACACTCACCCTAAGTCTTTGCAACCCTAATCCATCTTAACAAATGAAACCTTCGCCTTTCTCTCTCACACTTATCAAACGCCCCATTTCTGCTAATATCACAAACCCTAAAAATCTCACAAATATAACACCTCCCTTATCTCTCGTCTACCTCCCCAATAATCACATCAAACCCTAATAATCCTTGCAAACAAAAATTCAGTCCGCTCCCTTTTGATGCACATAACAACTCGCACCCAACAAGAATCTAAATATCATTCATAGAGCATGAGACGGACACACTTGCAAGATCTTGACCTCGCCACAGGGATGTCTACGAGGACAGGAGACAGCCACGAGATGGCACAAGCTCTTTTGAGATGACATAAAGGTAGGTAATAACTCATGAATTCGTTATGAATTATTATATTAACCTTAAACGAATAAAAGGAATGAGTTGACAGATTTGTTAACGTCACTCCTATTTATATTCGGATATTCAATTAAAACCATTTGATCTATGATGATGATTTTCATGTATAAGACTCTCGGCAGTCATGTCGAACCATGTAATAATCCCGAAACATTCTAAGATTCAATCGATTTGTATTATCCTTTTTGATTTTGTTTTTGAGTTTGATTTATGAACGAACAAATGGAAAATGATAACATAGTTGTTATTTTTCTTCCATTTCTGATTCGGATATTATCAAAGATTGGTGATGACTAGCTCGTTGAGACTATCAAGAGTCTTGATGCCACATGTTTAAAGACCGAGTGAATCTGAGATCATGAGTCATGATGTAATTAATTTAGCAGTGAATCGAATGATGTATAAGAGATTGTTGATTAGAGTCTTGATGTTTGTAATTAGAGGGATGATGTGTATAAGTGATTGTTAGCTGCCTTTTGTGTTGTCTTTGCTAGATTCTAGGACTGATGATGGTTGATAACCAGAGGTCAACAGATTTGGTTTATGAGTCAACAAGTCGCTCCGTTTATCTTCTCCTTTATTTACTAACAAGTCGCTAATGTGTCATGAGTCAAGTAGCTAAACTTTTTCAAAACAAATCGCTACTTGGCAACTCGCTTTGGCAAGTCGCTACCATGAGTAAATACTCATGGATAAGTCGCTACATCATTTTTCTTGATATAAGTCGCTACTTCAAATCTGTTAACAACTCGCTTGACATTCAAAAATGTCAAGTCGCTACATCAACTCGCTATAAAGATGGTACAATGAATCTGGACACTTAGACAAGTCGCTATGAAGGAACATATGACCAACTCGCTATGAAGAATGACCCAGAAAAACTGCGTAAAACTGCTTCTGTTTTGACCTCAAAAGTGACCAGATGACCCATTATGACCACTAAACATGACCATTTGACATTATCCGGCGAGTATTCCGACTATGGTTACCAAGCAGCTTCAAATAAACCCAGAAAAACTTGACAAAAACTGCTTATTTGACCCATGAAAATGACCAGTTGTTTGACCATATGTTTTCACTGATGGTACAAAAAAAATCTAAAAAGATGAAAAAACAAGTATCAGTTTTGGACATATGGATGACACAAAAACAAATATTGTTCACATGTAAAGACCAGGACTTTTAATATTTGACCAAACAAAAAGGATACAATACTTGATAACAAACTGTATTACCACAATATTTCGAAAAAAACATTTTCCGACCAAGAAAAATAGAACAAAAAACAGCCACAAACACGATACAACCCGCAATAAATCATCAAAACACAACCTGGCTCTGATACCAATTGTTGGATCGTAATATTATTGTGTTTGATGATTCAGGTGGCCTTGGATGATGATGATACAAGTATGCCATGTTTTAGAGAGAGAAAGAGTGAGAGGGTGTTCTTGGTAGAGACTTGGTTTACAAATATGAAAGGTTAGATTGAAAGAAGCACAACCCCTTTCATGGATGGAAGGGGTATTTATAGTTACAAAGAATACGTCCTCCTATCGGACTGTAGATCAGGCATACAGTGGGTAAAGACCCGTCCTTCCTCCACGGTGTTGCACTAAACTAATCTATGCTACTAATTAACTAATTAACTACAAAACAACATAAATAACTACAAGTCTACAAGTAAACTTATGCTAGATAATATTTGGGGTGACCGACTCTTCACTATGCAATTTCTAATTCCTAACATCAAGCCAATTCATTGAGTGTATCGTATTTCTATTTTAGTGATCAACTAAACATGAAGAACGTATGGCCTGGCTATGTGTAGCCTGGGCGAGGATCAGTTGACCCTGATTGTTGTGGGAATAAGTAATTATGTTTTGTCATGTACATTATAGCTAGTAACTATTGAATAGCTATCTTCCAGAAACTTACTCATGACAAGTTGTGCGTATGTGTACTTTAGAATGGGCTTGCGTGATGAAGTCTTATCTAAAGCGTCGTCAGGTGTATTCCATGCTTTATGGCCCGTAGGCACCTTTTGTTCATGAGCATGTTCATAAAGGCTAGTTTACGTTCGAGTAAATGTTTGCTTATACGAATAGTCAGTTATATGTGACACTTTGTAAGAAAAGTGTTGAATTTGTCATTGCATATTTGTATAAACATTACATATGAGCTATCCTGTCTGTTAGAAGCCTTGATGAAAAAATAAAGGAAAAATCCACCTAAGTGTATCATGCCAACAAGCTGTATGCTTGCCATTAGAGGGGAGTATGATCCCCCTTAGGTGGTGCCTAAAAAGTAGGGCTTGTTTTTAGTTCAGCGATCCACCTTTAGATGTAACATCGTTTGAGGTTGGATGCGTGCCATGTTAAGGGGATTTCATCCCCTTCCGACATTGTCAATAGGTAGGAACCATTGTCGTTTGTCTGATGAATGATGTATGGCCCTTCCTAATTGGGAGAGATCTTGCCCTGACTTGCGGCCTTGTTGACCTCATTTATGTGCATTACATGGCCGCCAGGTTTGAAAGATTTTGGGCGGAAGCGTTTGTTGTAATACTTTGCCATTTTGTTTTTGGAGTGTGCTAGGCAGATGGCGACCAGGTCGCGCTTTTCGTCGGCTAGTGCTAGGTCCCGCCTGAGGGAATCTTCGTTCTCATCCGCGTTTACCATAGCAACTCTCTCAGTTTGGATGAGCAATTCTATAAATACTACGGATTCAGTTCCATAAACCAGGCTAAAGGGTGTTTCACCTTGCTTTCTTTTGGTGTGGTTCTGTGTGCCTATAGTATTCTTGAGAGCTCGTCCACCCAAAAAGTATTGTATTCCTTCATTCGTTTCTCGATGCCTTTCACAATTTTGCTGTTGGCTACCTCTACCTGACTATTAGCATGAGAATGGTAGAGAGATGTAGTAGCTCTAAGGATACCCTAGTTTTCACACCATGATTTGAATGGTTCGCCGATGAATTGGGTTCTGTTGTTTGTTATGAGTGTTTTGGCATGCCGAATCGAGTGATGATTTGGTCGTAGACAAAGGGTAAGACTCTTTGTGGAAAACTAGAAGGGGGGTTGAATAGTTTACCGATTAAAAAACATTGTTTTGAAACTTACTGAAAGATCAATTGATATTGATCTTAGATATGTTAGTGAATAATAAACAATATGCAAGCAATATATATATATATATATATATATATATATATATATATATATATAAATATATATATATATATATATATATATATATATATATATATATATATATATATATATATATATATATATAGAGTAAATAAGGAAAGAAACAATCAAACCACGACAAGTTGTTTATAGTGGTTTGATCTACAAGGACTCTTTTTCCTTGCCCTACTCCACTCCCCGAGTCTCACACTCGAGAGTTTAACTTCACTAGTCAACAAGCTCCTTTCACCGGCGGAGAAACCTTTACACTTCGCTTACACACTATTTCCGACACTAAGCTAGATGTCGAGTTCTTTTCCAAGGGTACAACCACTCTCACACAATGTATTTTAAGGACTAAAATACTAACCACTCACACTCACACGTTTATGACGGTTTGGTACAACAATGATGTATGAATAAGACTAGATCATACAACAACAAAACAAACAATACTTCCAACTATTTGTTGAATCTTGAATATGCATTGATCTTCTTTGCTACAAAATAGGATCACTATGATGATATGAAACTGAGTTATAAATGTTAGAGAGAAGGAATGTATGTGATTATGCTAGAAAGGGATGAGAAAACAACTTGGTTTGGCTTGCTATTTATAGCCAAAATGAACAGCAGTCACCACGGACCACGGACCCCATAAAAGGGTTCCGCCCATGTAATATTTTGGTGCCGCCAGGGTCTGACAGCAAGATTACCAAAATCTTACCAAAGTCAACCAAATCCATCCAAGATTGTGTAAGACATGTAGAGTCCAAATCTACACAAAATATCTATTGAAATCCTCTAGATATTTCAATGATGCACCACATGATGTTATATTTTGTTTTATATTTTTAGCAATATGTTAAATATAAATACATATGTAATGTTTTGTTTTCAGAAACCAAAACATTCTTGATCTAAAAATGTTAACATACATTATGGTTAAGAGGCATATCAAAAAGTATGATTAATCAAAACGAAAATGCTTGAGTGATGAAGATATTATTTAAGAAAAAGCTTGTTTTAATATCTATTAAACTTGACAAGCTTTAAGCTTTATAAAAATTAAATTTACTTTTGTCGTTAACAAAACTTAGGTAAAGATCATAAAATATAAATAACGTTTAATGACGATATTTGTATTAATAATCTCCCTTTTTTGTTGAGGACAAAACATAAATTTTATTTTTATAAAAGATGTAAAATTTGTACAAGAGTTATAAAAATATGAAATTAATTTTAGAACTTGAAAAATTTAGATAAAGATGATATTAGTTTGTTCATTTTAGACATGATGTTGACTTTTCAAAAAGTCAAAGTATGCAGTTGACTTTATTTGAAAAACAAAGTCTTCATTAGTCAAAGTGTGATGTTGACTTTTCAGAAAGTCAAAGCATGCAGTTGACTTTTATAGAAAGTCAAAGTCCAAGTTCTACAATATTTCTCCCTCTTTTTGTCGAAACAAAAAGAAGAGGCGAGGCGGAATATGTAATGAGCCTGAGCCATTATCTCCCCCTTGGCCAATGCTCACCCTAAATTGGGTGCCAAGAGAAAGATAATTGGATTGTGAAAAAGCTACAAAAAAGATGTTAGTAATAAGAATCATCACAAGTATATAAGCATTTCCAATCACCATGTAACAATCAACAACAATATAAGAAACACCATTCACTTTGTTAAAATTTTCATGATATGAAAATCATGAAATGAAACACAATGATGTGTTAGTACATAAGGAAAATCCTAGAAAATTAAAAAGACAAACCTATAAAATTAGAAAAATAAAAAAATCCTAATAAAATAAAAGAAAACTTAGAATTAAAAATAAAAATGAAAAAAGAATAAAAAAACTAGGAACCTTCTATTGAGGTGGTGGATGAGCAAGAGCGTTGATTCGCTCTAGGATGTGGTTGAGGATGAACCTCATTTCATCTTGAAGCTCATGGACCATCACCCGGGTCCGTTCGCTAATGTGGGCGGTTAGCTCACAATTTGAGCTACCGTGTCTAGGAGGGTAATATGGTTCATGATTTTGTGGTGGTGGAATGGTGGATTTATTGGTGTTGGTGGTTGGGGTGGTGATTAAGGAGGCTAGCAAAGCATTTTGCATTTGCATGGTTTCACTAAGGTGAGAGTCCACCATATCAGAGAATTTGTAGAGATGGTGTAGCTCGGCCTCTATCTCCGCTTTAGTGTGTGGGTGATCATCCCAGATTGATTCATCAATGTCCTCTAATTGAGGAGACATGGATGTTAGAGGTAGGGCATGATCCCCATACAAAGGTCCATAGTAGTCATGGTGAATAGGATGGAAAAGACGAGGTTGTGGTCCTAATGGAGCGTTTGGGTCAAAGGATGAACGTGGAGGCTCATGAGCTATTCAATCAATTGTACCAAAGGATGGTAGTGAAGGTGGATTGTTGGGCCTAGGAGGCAAGTCCCCCAAGTCCTCCAAAAATGGGTTTGGAGATGTAGGTGGTGTAGAGAATAGCTCTAATGGTATGAGAGTTGGAGATTTAGGAGGTGATGGTGACTTGGATGTTTGGATGAGAGCCGGTGGTGGTGAGCTAGTAATGGGAGTCTTTGTTGGTAGTGGAGTAGTAACTACAATAGGTGATTTTGGAGGTGGTGTAGGAGTAGTCTAAGTGAGGAAGTTCTCATCTCTTATGGGAGATGAGATGGTTAGGGGAGAGGAATCGGAGGATGAGCTAATGTTGACAAAGCAACATGGTCTAACACTCATTCTAGCCATTCTATTGCAAGGCTTGTTTGATGGAGAGGAAGTGGATGACTTATTTTTTGCTTAAGCTTGTTCTAGTAGAAGATGAGAGAAATTTGGAAGGTGTAAGGATGATCATCTTAGAAGGTATTAATTTATAGGATTTTGAAATTATGGAGAAATGTATTTGATTTGATGTTAATCCATGGAAGAGAGGAGGTTTCTAATGATTTAGAAGTGTTTTTTTAATGCTAGTCATATCATCTAAGTCAAGCCATACAAGAGGTATGGAGCGAAGAGATAAAGATATGCAATAAATGTGTTCTAATGATTGTAGGATCTTTGAGAATCAGATCACCCACGGACTACAAGGAACCAAATTTTTGGTTCCTTCCTTTATGAAAAAGGGTTCCTTGGGTGAATTTTTGGAATTTTGGTGGGAAATGGATATCCTATATGTCTAAGTGTGTTAAACTAGTTCTAATATGGATAAAAACTAGTAAAAACTATCCTAGAAGCAAATTATGGTAATTTGGAATGTTGAAATAAGCGGAATTTAGAAACTTACCTGCAGATTCCATGGCACCAATTTTTTACACAGGAGGAACCAAAATTTTGGTGCCGCCTGGTCCACCTGTTCAGGTTTGGCGGTACCAAAATTTTCAATAGACGGAACCAAAAAATTGGTGCCGTCTGATCCGTGGTGATCTGAAATCTTCACAGAACCAATTTTTAACCACCGGGGACTTTTCTAAACCTGAAATTTTTCTTAAAACATATGGCATTAATTATTTCTAGTTAGGAACAGTCAATAACGCATACATAAACATAGTGGAGCATAGATTTTTACCAAGGGCTAACGATTTTCACATATAAGTGAAAATGGGTAAAATTTGATAACATTCGTGTGTTATCCCCCTGCATAAACCGGTTAGCATACATCATTGTTTCAAGTTAGTTTATCATCCTACAAAGTAAAAACACCCAAATAGTATCAAACAACATTGTTTTTGTCTTGTTCCAAACACTCCTTAAATCCTCACTAATCCAACTTTTTGTAAATATTTTTCATCATCCTTCCAAGGCACTTGAACACCCCCTTGGTTTGCTTTAACTTCGCCGATTCATTCTCAATCTCGGGATGAGATGCATAGTATTCTTGAGGTGGTAGTCGAGAATTGGGGAGACCATCTTCGAAGCTATTTGATGATGATGATGAAGGAGTTGGAGGTTTTGCCCTTTTACCTTTTGCATTAGTCTTAGCCACTCGCTCGTAACTCAAGGGCACAAATATGTGAGGGATGAGAGAATAATCTAGCATCAACCCTTTTGGATTTGGTGGAATGGGTGCAAATGCTCTATAGAGACGGGTTAGTGGCATCCCATATGGAAGAGCAACGGAGCCTTGAGTAGGGACATTTACCATTCTCCTAGCAATGTAGTAAGCTAAGTTGAATGGTTGACGAGTGGACAAGATGTAGAGCATGTGACAAAGGCAAGCATTGACATGGTCTCTATTTCCTATGGTGCTAATGACATTGGCTCTAAGGAGTTTCTCCCACTTTTTGAATTCGGGCTTGAGCTCATTGAGTTCCATACCAAATGGATCTCGGTTTACTTCCTTTCCCACTCGAGTAACACGGGTTGGAGCTACCCTTTCATTAAAAAGGTGCTCAAGAATGATGTCCTTGTCCACCAAAGGAGTTTAGTAGGGACGAGAGCGGTCATTGATAGCATCAAGGATAGTGAGTGACCACTTATCCGAGTAAACACATGTACCACGGTTATGAATTCCTAGCACTTGAGCAAATTGGTTTAGGGAGATGGAGTAGTCATTTTGATTGATCCTAAAGCTAAGAGCCATGATGCAGGTTTTACTGACCATGTTTTAATATTTATAAAGTCTCGTTATACCTATGGTCTACCCTAGTGCACTAACGGGCAGTGTACCCGGTCGTGTGTAGTGTAGTATTCGGTAAAGCCGAGGTCATCCCAAGAGCTATGTATGTTGGATTATTACTAAGTCTAGGTGTCACAGATTAATGATGGTTTCGATAGGGAATAAATTAATTAAACTACTAAAGCAGAATAAAGCAAATAAAGGCAGATAAAAGGTAAAGGGTAAATCAATAGAGGAGAGTGGTGCTAACCTAGTTAATCCTCCTAGCTAGTTATGTCTACGTCTACTTACTTCCAATTACTTCAGATGGGGTCAAAGTCGAGAGGACAACATTTGGTTAATTCGCCCTAACCTATCAGCAAAGATGCCACCACAGGAGAAGTCAGGTGTCCCCTCATAAGTCCTATTGTTCCTGGTCTCCTAAGCCAAGTCATTAAGTACCGCTACATGCTAGATTTATAATAGTGAGTGCCCGGGCATTAGCAACTTAAACACTCACCTCCTAATTTTTAAGTTCATCCAAACGGTAGGTGATCAGTTGGTCAAATCGCACAAGTAGAAAGGGTCGTCAGTTGGTCATATCTTACCCTTCCCGTCTCAGTCCGATCACCTAGGGTCAGTTGGTCATATCTCTTAGGCAATTGGCCTCTACCGCCATTCAAAACTACCAAACCAAGGGTAGCTACCAATAAACTATGCATGCATACACTTAGAAATAATTGTACGGAAGTAATATAAATGCAAACAAAACAATTAAGGAATCATAACTAGGCCAACACCAAGAGGTGCTTAGCCGCTCATATTAATCATACAAACCAATTCAATATTCAAAGGAACGAAATACATGAATTGAAAGTAAAGAAAATATAAAATGCTAATGCTTATCGTAGGGGAGTGATTTCTCCCTTAGAGACAGCTCCGTATGCTCTTCTAGACCTTCCTTGAGCTTTTTCCCACGTTCTCTGGTTGTTGTGTGTGGAATGGGATGATTAGAAATGCTGGAATTCATGGGGTATTTATAGGTTAGATCCGGGTTACCAGCGTATGCACTATGACAAGAGTTACGCCGTAACCTTTAAATTCCTTCTCAGATTTTGCACTAGATTCTGCTAGTTACGCCTAACCTATTAGTGGTCACGCCGTAGCCTTCAATAAACTTGGTTACGCCGTAGTTGATGGAAGAGTTACGGCGTAGTTATCAGCGGCGTGGAACCTCATTTGACCTAATATAGTTACGTCGTAGCCTTTGGGTAGAGTTACGCTATAACCTTCTGATGAGTTGGTTTTCTGAGTCACGCTTTAGTTACGGCGTAATGTGAGAGATGAGTTATGCCGTAACTTCTTCAAAGTAGCATACTGTGATAAATCTTTTGATATTTCTCCAGTTCAAGTCTCTTTAGCTCCAAATATCGTAATTTACCTGAAAGTGGAAAACAATGGAAAACAAGCGTAAATCCATATAAATGATATAAATTACAAGCATTATCGGGGGAAATTGACACTTAGGTTGCATTTGTTTTTCTAAAAAAACCTCTTAATAACATCTTAATCTGACTCAGTCAGACGCAATAAGATGTTTAGACAAAAAAATGTGTTTGTTTTTTTCCTGTCATTAAGAGGCAATAAGAGACAGTCAAGATTAAGTGTGTTTGTTTTCTCTAATATATTGGATTTCACATACACATTAAACCATTAACACAAGAGGCGTACAAGATGAGTTTCTAGAGAGAGAAAGGGTTAGAGGTTTTGGGAACTTTAGTGAGAGAAAGAAGAATCTTACTATGAGCTCCAACTCTCTACCTTGGAAGGTAGAGAGTATTTATAGTACTTACATAAATCGCCACCTACGGGCTGTGGATCAGGCATACAGTGGGTAAAGACTCGTCCGTCCTCCACGGTGTTACAAACTAAATACTACTTAACTTGTAATGATCTACGACTACGAGCTTTCTAACGATTATATATACTTGAGGTGACCGACTCTTTAATAATTGGATTTACTAAATCCTAACAATCTCCCCTAAGGAGGTCACCTCAACATACATATTAAAATTACATTGATTACAAAAGATATTACATTATAAATTGTTCTTGCATTCATGATGTAGGACTTTGCTCTGAAGCTCGTAGTCATCGATTCTTCATTATTGCATGTTTGGTTAATCCAAGTGGAGGTCTTTATCTAATCCACGTGATAATGAGTTTTGAGCCAGCTTTGAGATCATCAACAATCATAAATCTTTGACTCATCCATTGTGGTGTTGGTATTATGTAATGTTGTGACTTTTTGACCGACATGCTCACATTTTGGATCATGATTTCTTCTCATCAGAGTAGCGGAAGCTTTCGTTGATTCATGATATAGGCAGCAGCGTAGCAGAAGCATGGAGTGAGAATATCAGAGTCATTGATGCACTAATCATGATTTCTTTAGAAATGAGTGTGTTGTGTGAGCATACGGCTATGGGTTGACCGCATCATTCTGATCACAGCAAACATCGAGCGTACTCAAGCATACAACAGTTAGCAATAAAGTGCACGAAAGTGTCTTTGATCACTTTCATTGAATTGAGGTACACGGCCCACGGTTCCCTGATCAAGGATCAAGTACTGCTGTGAACAGGTAAAATTCCGAATAATTTCTTGACAGGTTTCGCAGCTGCTCTAGCTGTTCTCAAACCGAACGCCTCAAAGAAGACAACACGGATTGAGTGAACCAAATGAATTGAGATTCACTGATTGATAAAAAAAGATTTGAAAAATAATCGAGTATTGCTCAATAGAAATTGTTTTTGCAATACAACGAAGGTTTTAATGAAAATTAATTATCAATCATAAACACCTTTTAATTTGAAATATCAGACACCGATGTGCTAAAGTAAAGAGTTTTTAAGCACAACGACTGGTTTTTCAAATGTATCCCTCAATCCATAACCTGAACCAGGATTGATTCAAAAGATTGAATCGCCCCATTGTTTCTGTTCAGTTGTCACATGGTTGATCTATTGAATAGGTCTCACATGACACCTACTAGGAGCTTGTTTGATGTTGGCTCCAGAAGGCTTTCCATCTTCATTGTGAATATGTTTGCATATCACTCAGATGTTCTGGCAATACCACAAGGATAATGCTAGGACTCATAAGATATAATCTCTCTTTCCACATTGTGTGAAACAGAGAGTCTTCATTGATGTTGTCCTAAGGAGATTTAATTGATGATCTCGTGGCTCTAGACTCAATAGTGCACATTTGGTTCCTATGCCGAGACTAGGGTCTCCTTCTTCAATATCAACAAACTCTAAGAGAAAGTCGATAGATAATGTCGGTTCCCCGTGGGAATGAAACAAGTCCTTTTAAGAGGAACTTGAGTAGCTTGGGAAGTTGTAGTGCAAGGCCACCGGGTCCATGACGTCTTGTCTTCAATACCGATGTTACCTTGGTAACCACCAAGAGCATATGAATTGAACCAACTTTTTCTGCCCTAAGGTTTAATAAATGGAGGGCTATTTCTTTTCACCCTTTTCTTATTTCATTTCTTTTTCATTCTTCAACCTCTTCGTAAGCTTACCAAGACTTCATAACCAGAACCTTGTTGGGTTTATTCCAGTTCTAGCTCAGTCTCACTCCGCACTCTTCCCATTTATCACTTTTCTCCTTTTTTCATCAAACCTAAGGACTTCTTTACTATCTAGTTGATTGTCCCTGGGTAGATCCCTCCGGTTCTGGCGGATCATGGGAACTAATACCTAACCTTATCTTCCTTATTTCACCATACATAACGTAAAGTTGGTCGGTCTATTTGGTATTGTTCATCTACCATTGGTACCAATTGAAAACCATTTGAAAATCAATCCAGATACTTGTGATATATTATCAAAACATTTTGTACCTAATTGTTTTGATAATTTTAGAACAAGAGCTCCCCCTCAACATGTGCATCAAGCATCATTTTGTAATAGAAATAATTTTCATCTTTGAGGGGTTGGCTTGCATCTAAGAGTAGTTATATGAAGAATGTGGTTTTCAAAATAGTTTTGCTGCTCCCCCCTCAATATGTGAATAGAAATTTGAAAATGTTTTGCACATATTAGGAAAAGACTGCACATTGAAATAAATTGATCACGCTTCAAATCTTTGTGGTTTAAGATAGATGCTCCCCCTCAACATGTGCATGGAAAATTTGAAATCGTTTGGCACATGTAGGAAGGAGAGCTTGTACATCCTTATTAAGCCATTTACCGAATTATCAGATTAAATCCAATTTAAATCACAAATTCTCCCCCGATCACAATTATCAAATCATTTGAGATTTGTGATCTCTGTAGATTTAAATTGATTTTGAAAGCTTTTAAGGAGAATTGTGACTTGATTATGAAAACGTTTTAACTGATAAGGATCGGATTTTGAGACTTGAAACTCCATTGATTAAACATGCATGATTGTAGGATATTGGATTTCACATACACATCATATCATAACTCAAAGTGGGCGTATAAAGGTGAGTTCTAGAGAGAGAAAGTTAGAGGTTTAGGGAACTTAGTGAGAGAAAGTGAAAGATATTATTATGAGCTCCAACTCTCTACCTTGGGAGGTAGAGAGTATTTATAGTCTTACATAAAACGCCACACAACGGCTGGATCGCATACAGTGGGTAAAGACCCATCCGTCCTCCACGGTGTTACTTAACTAAATACTACTTAACTAAAATAACTACGACTACGAGCTTTCTAACGAATACAAATACTTGAGGTGACCGACTCTTTAATACCGGGAATTTCTAATTCCTAACAATCTCCCCTAAGGGAGGTCACCTCAAACATATACTAAAATTACATTGAATACAAATAGATATTACATTAACAATTGTTCTTGCATTCTTGATGTAGTACTTTGCTCTGAAGCTCGTAGTCATTGATTCCACTCATTGCATGTTTGGTTAATCCAAGTGGAGGTCTTTATCGATCCACGTGATAATAATTAGCCATCTTTTGAGATCATCAAAAAAAATCTCGAGACATCCATTGTGTTGTTGGTATTATGTGATGTTGTGACTTTCGGACCGACATGCTCACATTCGGGATCATGATATCTTCTCATCAGAGTAGCGGAAGCTTTCGTTGATTCATGATATTGGCGCAACGAGCGTAAGCATGGAGTGAAAACATCAGAGTCATTGATGCACTAATCATGATTTCTTTCGATATGAATGTGTTGTGTGAGCATGCGGCTATGGATTGACCGCTTCCATTCGATCAGCAAAACATCGGGTGTACCTGCATAAGACAAGTAGCAATAAAGCGCACGAAAGTGTCTTTGATCACTTTCGCCGAATTGAGGTACACGCCCACGGTTCCCGCTGATCAACAAGTACGCCTGATCGTATAATTCAAGAATTTCCTTGACAGGTTTTCGCAGCTGCTCTAGCCGTTCTCAAACCGAACGTCTCAAAGAAGACAACACGGAGTGAGTGAACCAAATAAATGAGATTCAATCGATTGATGAAAAGATATTTTGAAAAACAATCGAGTATTGCTCAATAGAAATTGTTTTTGCAATACAACGAAGGTTTTAATGAAAATCAATTATCAATCATAAACACCTTTTATTTGAGAAATAGTACACGGTCGATGTGCTAAAGAAAAGAGTTTTAAGCACAACAACCGGTTTTTCAAAGGTATCCGTCAATCCATAACCTCGAACCAGTGATTGATTCAAAAGATTGAATCGCTCCATTGTTTCTCGTCAGTTGTCACATGGTTGATCTATTAATAGATCTCACATGCCACCTACCAGAGCTTGTTTGATGTTGGCTCCAGAAGGCTTTCCATCTTCATTGTGAATATTTTAACATATCACTGGATGTTCGCAATACCACAAGGATAAAGCGTAGGACTCAAGATATAATCTTTCTTTCCACATTGTGTGAAACAGAGA
This sequence comes from Chrysanthemum makinoi, assembly GCA_910596185.1. NCBI lineage: Eukaryota > Viridiplantae > Streptophyta > Magnoliopsida > Asterales > Asteraceae > Chrysanthemum > Chrysanthemum makinoi. Next base: position 76,639,334 of record OU343219.1, on the reverse strand, counting down.
GTCTTCATTGAAAGTGTCCTAATGAGATTTATTGATGATCTCGTGGCACTAGACTCAATTTGTGCATATTTGGATCCTATATCGAGACTAGGGAGAGGGCCTCATTCTTCAATATCAACAATCTCTAAGAGAAAGTCGATAGATAATGTCGGTTCCCGTGAGAATGAAACAAGTCCTTTTAAGAGGAACTTGAGTGGTTTGGAAAGTTGAAGTGCAAGCCACCGGGTCCATGACGCCTTGTCTTCAATACCGATGTTACCATCAAGAGCATATGAATTGAACCCGGTTTCGCCTCTAAGGTTGAATAAATGGAGGGCTATTTGTTTTCACCCTTTTCTCATTCAATTTTTTTTTAATTCTTCAACCCCTTCAGTGCTTACCGAGACTTCATAGCTAGAACCTTGTTGGGTTTATTCCAAGACTAGCTCTCGCCTCATCCGCACTCTTCCCAATTTCTCATTTTTCTCCTTTTATCATCATACCTAAGAACTCTACACTAACTAGTGGATAGTCCCTGGTAGATCCCTCCGGCGGATCATGGGAACAAATACCTAACCTTATCATCCTTATATCACCATACATAAAGTAAAGTTGGTCGGTCTATTTGGTATTGTTCATCCGCCATTGGAACCAATTGAAAACCATTTGAAAATCAATCCAGATACTTGTGATATATTATCAAAGCATTTTGTACCTGAATTGTTTTTGATATTTTTAGAATAAGAACTCCCCCTCAACATGTGCATCAAGTATTTGAAATCGTTTTGCACACGGAGGCAAGAGAAAGAATTAACTTCTTTGATTACCATTTTCTATAAGATATCAACATCACTTCCCTAATCAAATCAAGTAGATAAAGCATTTTGGGGAAGGATGAGGTTTTCATGATTTTGCTCCCCCTCAATATGTGCCTCGAGGTTTGAAAAGAGTTTTGCACATACTAGAGGGAACCTGTACATTGAGATAAATGATCACGCTTCAAATCATTGTGGTTTAAGATAGATGCTCCCCCTCAACATGTGCATGGAAAATTTGAAATCGTTTGGCACATGTGGGAAGGAGAGCTTGTACAACCTTATAAAACCATTTACCGAATTATCAGTTTAAATCCAATTTAATTCACACATTCTCCCCGATCACAATTATCAAATCATTTGAGATTTGTGATCTCTTATAGATTTAAATTGATTTTGAAAGCTTTTAGGAAGAATTGTGACTTGATTATGAAAGCGTTTTAACTGATAAGGATCTGATTTTGAGATTTAAACTCCATTGGTTAAACATGCATGATTATCTTTTGAAAACAATTGAATGCCAAATAACTTTTAATTTAATTGAAATCATTCTCCCTCAATCAATGACATAGGTTGTTGATTGAGAGATAGATATTTTGACAAATAAGTCCAGATGATTATCAAAAATAGAGACTGAGTTATTTTTCAAAGCATTTAGTTTTCAGCAGATAAATGTTTATAGAATCGGAGCATGGAATTTGAAAACATGGTAAAACATGGCTCTGTTCTTTCTTTGAAAAGCGGTTATCCCGAAATGACAATAAACCATTGTTTCTCTTTCTCCCAAAAATATTTTTTGATTTTTGATTTTTTTTTTTTTTTTTTTTTTTAAAATTCGAACAACATCTAAAGTCCCGTGTCATTCTTTGAATGACAAAGACAAAGACCGAGATATAATCGAACCGAGAAAAACATGACAAATTGACAATATTTTTGAAGATTTTTCAATTTTTCGTTTTTTTTTTTGAAAGTTTTATAATTTTGTATTTTGTTTTTCGAATAAATATTTACAAGAGATAGATGAAGATAGACCTTTACTCCTCGCCTTCTTCCCCAAGACGTTTGAGTGTTTCTCGGTTGAAGCTTTTCAAGCCTAAGTCGGGAAGTATGAACTCAAAACGTTCTCTTGGAAGAGCTTTGGTGAAGATGTCGCTAACCGATATTCGGACCTCACAAAATAGAGTTCCACCACACCTTTCTCCACTTGTTCCCCGATGAAATGATGTCGAATGTCGATATGCTTTGCTCTTGAGTGTTGAACGTTGTTGCATGAGAGAGCAATAGCACTTTTATTATCACAAAGACAGAGGGATTTTGTTGAATTCAAAGCCATAGTAGATAATTGAGATCTCATCCATAAGATTTGAGCACAACATGATGACATGGCTATGTATTCAGCCTCAGTAGAGGATATAGAAGTACTCATTTGCTTCTTTGAAGACCAACTCACAAGCTTATCACCCAAAACTGAGCACCTCCGCATGTACTTCGACGAGTATCTTGACATCCTCGCATGATCATCTGATAGGTCGTTAGTGACATACCGGTGTCCTTCGGTACCAAAGTCCCATATTGATGGTTCCTTGGAGATACCGAAAGACCCGCTTAACCGCTTCAAGGTGCTTTTTAGTAGGCTTAGCCTGGTATCTAGCACACATGCAAACAACGAACAAGATGTCTGGTCTACTAGCAGTGAGGTACATCAGGAATCCAATCATACTACGATATTTCGTTTGGTCAATCATGATCCCCGAGTGGTCCTCATCTAGTTTGGTTCGATCAATCATGGGAGTGTCAACAGGTCACTTGAATCAAATCCAAATTTCTTTAAGATCTCAGTAGCATATTTAGATTGATTTATGAAAATGCCTCCGGAACTTTGTGAAATTTGTAATCCCAAGAAAATGACATTTGTCCCATCATTGACATTTGAAATTTTGAACTCATTTCATTTGAAAACGATCACATTCATTAGGGTCGGTCGAGGCAAAAATAATATCATCAACATAAATTTGAACATGAATTAAATGTTTGCCCGACTTTCGGGTGAACAATGTAGGATCAATCGCTCCTTTGTCAATCCAAGGTAGATAGAAGAAACTTTGATAGCATATCATACCATGCCCTTGGAGCTTGCTTTAAACCATATAGGGCCTTCTTCAAACGATAAACGTGAGTAGGATGCTCTTGATTTACAAATCCTTCGGGTTGGCCGACGTAAACCACTTCTTTAAGATCTCCATTAAGAAATGCGTTTTCACATCCATCCGATAAACTACCATGTTCTTACTAGCAAAGATTAGCCAAGAAGATTCGATTGCCTCGATTCGAGCAACAGGGCAAAAGATTCTTCAAAGTCTATACCTTCTTCTTGACGATATCCTTTAGCACTAATCGAGCCTTGTTTTTCAACACATCACCATGCTCATCAAGTTTCACTTTGAAGATCCATTTAAGAGCAATAATCATAGCACAATCTGGAGCAGGTACTAATTCCCATACATCTAATCGATCAAACTCATGAATTTCATCTTGCATGGCATTGAACCAATTGTCTTCATTCATGGCGGTTTTAACATCTTTGGTTCGATCTTAGAGAGTACGGAGTTGAAGAAGCACCATAAGGCATCGGTTGCAAGTTGTTTCCGTGTGGATACCGGACGAGAGGGATTTCCAATGATGTTGTCTAATGGATGATCGTGAGTCCATTTTCTCAGGTGTTCATGTGGTAGTTGTTGAGGAACCGAAGTAGCAGAGTCGATGTCTCCCAAGAAGATGGTTTCGATGAAGATTCAGAGCAAATATGTTTTCAAATGGAGCATCTTCAGTAGTAGCAAAGGGATTAACTTCATCATTGATGCCATAAACATTTCCATGATGTACATTTGAAGAATGATGATTTGTTGATGAGACTCAAGGATCAGCAGCAGGCGCTTCTTGACTTAATGATATTGAGACTGAGGGATTGACTTCATTCACAGGAATATGAGAAGCCTCTCGTTGTAGGGATCACACCTCATTAGTACTAGGATCATAAAGTTCATCAAACATAGGATCAAACAATTTCTTTAAATCATCTTCGGATGGAGGTACATATGGAGTTTCTTGAGAAGAGTTTGGAACAAGGGATGAACCAATGGGACTGTTTTGAAGTGCGGGTCCCGAATCTGGATTGTCCAGAGCCATTTGACCGGTCAGCTCATCAAACGTAACGTGAATTGTTTCCATGATATTTCGGGTTCTTTTGTTGTAGATTCGTTATCCCTTTTTGTTTGGTGCATACCCTACAAATACTCCAATGTCCGCTTTAGCTCTAAGTTTGCCTAAGTCTTGTCCCTCATTAGTTGGATAACACAATGCACCAAACACACGAAGGAAAGAGAGATTAGGTTTTCTGTTGTGGACAAGTTCATATGGAGTTTTTCCATGAACAATGTGAATCAGGGAACGATTTTGTGTGTAGCATGCAAAGGGCAATAGCTTCAGCCGAGAAACATTGGAACCTTTGAGTAAATCAAGATTGTTCTAGCGGCTTCTACAAGAGTTCGATTGCCTTTCAACTACACCGCTCTGTTGAGGAGTTCGTGGAACACTTCTTTGATGGCTGATTCCAACGCTTTCATAAAATTCACTAAGTTGTTTGTTGACAAAAACTCGCCCATTGTCCGCTCGATAATTCGACGTTTTGTTAAGTCGAACCTCGCATGCTTGATGAGTTTGATGATGATATCAAGAGTTTCATCCTTTGTCCTTAAGAACTTGACCCAAGTGAATCTAGAGTAATCATCAACCACAACTAACACATATTTCTTCCCAAAGATATTCTGCACTCTCATTGGTCCACATAAATCCATATGAATCATATGAAGAACTTCGTGATGAGTTAGTAGGTTTGGGTTTATGGGCATACTTCTTGCTTTTTCCCAATTGACATGCTGAACAAAGATGATCCTTTTCATACTTTAGTCGAGGTAAACCTACAACTAAGTCCTTTCGAAAGATCATTGATGATGTCGAAGTTCAAGTGATTGAGACGACGATGCCATAACCATGACTTTGTTTTTGAAGCCTTTGACAACAAGCAGATTGGAGAAGACTTCATCATATCATCGATAGAGATGGTGTAAAGATTTGAACCACGAGTTCCTCTTAAAAGTTCCTTACCATCAAGTTCTCTAACAAACAAGTATGTTTTCTGAAGGCTACTTCTAGATCAGAATCATAGAATTGACCAACAGAGAACAGATTATGACCAAGACCTTCCACATAGTATACTCTAGAGATAACACTATCACCAACAACATAATCACCATAACCCATAATTGCACCGAAATGATCATTACCGAATCTAACAGTCTCGATGAATTTGCTCACGAAGTTCATGAGCCGTGACCGATCTCCAGTCATATGCTTGGAATGTACCGAGTCCAGTACCATAGAACGATTTGAACGATCTGCAGTTGAACACGCACAAGAATGGATAATTGTATAATTGGGATCCCCATGCAAGAATGGGTTCCACTTGGTTAGTAACAGTAATTGGAACACCCACATCGAAAATAGAAACATCCATATCAGAAGTAGAAGCAATGGAATCATTGGGAATAGATGCAATGTCGGTGTCAGATTTGACCTATTCAAAGTATGTTCACTTCTTAAGGGAATAGTTCTACCAAGAGGCATCCATTTTCTAGTGGGCATAATCTTAGCAGTTTGAGAGCAAAACCGATTATTCTTATGGCCAAAAGGTATCCAATAATAACCTATCTTTATAAAAGTTCTTCCCGTGGGTTTCCACTGTTTTCTAACAATCTTTCGCTTTTGCCTTTTGCCTTCTTTGCACGATTATTAGCATTAACAATTTTAATCGGCATTTGACAAAGATTAGACAAAGCATTCACACCACATTCATGATTAGCAAATGTAATTCAAGCACATCATTACAAGGTTTGCAAATAGTATCGAATTCGAATTAATTACAAGACGCCTAAGGCTAATACTAGAATCAACACGATTCGCTTTATTCAACTCAAGCTTAAAGTTCCTAGATTGGTCTTCTACTCTCTTCCAATGCACATTCTTAGCTTGCAAGGTCCTATCATTCCTTGTATTGTCTTGAGACTTTGACCGCCGCTTTAAAGTCACCGATTACTCAGAGGGAATGGGAACATTAGTTGGTTGATCTAATTTTGCATTCCCTAACTTGATGTGCAAGGATCTTGAAGTACTAGAAGGCACATTATGTATACTTTCTTAAGACGTGATTTGAGCTTTTGCAGTGCACACTAAAGTTCACTTTCTTAGCACTAACATATCCGAATCGAACTACTTGAAGGCACATTAGTGTTTCTTTTCTAAGACTGGCATAGAACGGATTTCCTGTTTGGCACTAGGCATAGAACAAGGCTTCACAGCTTTGCCTTTTCACCTAAGGATTTTGGACATGTTGCAATTACACATTCTAGCAACTCTTGAGATCGTTTGGCCCGGAGGCAAGCAAACCTAATTTCACTATCAAGAGGTTTGTTAATGAAATCCTCTTCGACAATCTCACTGAGACATTCTAGACTATCCTTAAGGTGAGCACAGGAGTCATGAAAAGCATGTTCATTATTCCTAAGATGAGGAGGAATATATTTAACTGTCACAATGTATTTGCAATCTAAGGGTGACTTTGAGACAACATTCTTATTGAAAACAAGTGGTAGTTTCCCATTTCTCCGACTTCTCGATTCTCAATTTCCTTTCGTAAAGACGTTATTTTTCGTTGTTTTGGTCACGGGTGACTTTTATTGAATCATATAACTCTTTAAAATGTCTTTTAACTTTTTCATTTTCTTCTAGAAAACTCTCGCTTTCCTTTTGTAAGGCATTAACTAAGTTTTGAAGATGAAAAGTTTGAGAATTCCGAGAATCTAAAGGAGGAGGCATTTGGGAGCCTGCCATATTGTTCTTTTGACCCTTTAATTGAGAGATTTGGGCTTTCAACTTTCTGATCGTGTTGCAATGAGCTTGAATCGGTTCATCACGTTTGTTAATTTGAAAAACTGCATCAAACTCTGAAGCATCCGAGGATGTCTTGATATTTGAAGTTTTGACATTTTCTTTAAGATGTTGATATTTTAGTTGTAAATTAAAATGCTCAACTTCTAGTTTAGAAAAATGTTTAACCAAATTGTCATGATCATCCAGTTCAATTTTCTCGATAGTTTGAATTAGTTTTTTCAAGCTCAATGACACGATCATGGGAGACTTTCAGGCAACAGATAATTCATGAAATTGAGAAGCATTAATAGAACAATTTGTAGCAAGTGAAAACACATCTTGAGCAACACATTCAGAATCATATTCTCATTCAAGGTATGCAAGTTCTTCCTCTCAATCTCATTATATTTTAGTGCTCGCTCATAGTCACTAACTTCAACTATCATTGCATCAAATTCTTTTTCCATTCCCTTAATATCGGTTTCTATCCCCTTTTTAAGACTCTCAAAGTGATCTTTTAGAAGTTTAAAGAAAGGCATGACCTCGGTTAAATAACATTCTTTCATTTGCTCAAAACCCCTTTCTCCTTCCGTTATACCAAATGGTGTGATCCTTTTCTAGCAAGTTTTCTCAAAATCAACAAATAGTTGAAATATAACATATTGGCTAATTAAGGTCTTGCTTTTAGTGGCAATTGTTCTAGGAACAAGATGCATTGGTGTATTAGGAGGATACACAGCTGCTTTAGGCATTTTCCTAAGGGAGGGTTTGTTTCAACAATATTTTCTCTTCGCTTATCTAAATCCATTTTCCGTAACACTTGTTCGAGAGTCAACAATGTTTGAGGCTTAAACATGTTCAAGGAAATCCACTCCTTTTGTAGTCATGGGGTGTGATAATTACTTTCTTCTCTTTGCATTTAGGATCATTTAGTTTCTTATTCATCTTTTCCCTAGTGATTTCATCTAATTTCTTATCTTCCTCTGTGCACTCAAAGCAACTAGGTTTTTGTCTAGGTTTAAGAATCTCATTGCCATCATAGATCACTTTTGAGTCGCTTTTTGCTATCTTCCGACTTTGGGTTTATCTATAATGGGAACACTATGCTTATCGCTTTGAACTCTATGCTTAGTGATCATGTGAAATCTAATGGTGTTCCCTTGTATGTACAACTTGTTTTCAAGTTTGTTTTTCAAAGTTTTCGGATTAGAAAAATCTTTCAAGAGTTTTGATTCCTTTGCATTAAATTCTTGCTTAAGCATTTTCACATTTTCTTGAAGTTCTTGTTTTTGTTTAGCTGTTTTAGAAAGCTTTTCTTGCAAGGAATTTAACTCTTGTTTTAATACTTCTTCTAAAAAATTACTTTTTCTAATGATTGTACGCACTTGGTCATCCATTTCCTCGCCACGAGTGGTCAACTCAAATTTAGCACGTTGTTCATAAATAGCAACACGTTCTTTATAGGCATTTAGTTCGAATTACGAATCATCGTGGGCACATGCAAAGGTATTCATCAAAAACATAGTCATTGTTGACCGCAGAAGATGCATCACTTGGTACAACTTCACTTTCACTTTGTTTCACATATTGATCATATGGGACAACATTGATATTACCCATATTTTCAATATTTGATTCAATAGTTTCAGCTTGATGTACTTTGTCATGCATCTTTTGCACATCAAGATCATCGATAGTTTTAATACCTCTAAGATGAGTTTGTCTTTGGATGGGCCAGCTTGTGGTGAAGAAGAGACCTTGGGAGAAACCATTGGAGAAATGCTAGCCATAAAATTGTGTGCAGAGGTCCATCATCCACATCGAGTCGTATGCATCACAATCACGACTTGAAAGGCATTCTGATGATTGTGACCTATCTCCTGAATTGGCTATTCATCCACATCTGCATCATAGGTCTTGGCATTGCCTCGCTAGAAGAAACAACAATTCCTCTTCATCCAAAGCAGCACCATTATCCGAGCTTGTACAAGCAAGATCTTATCTCTGAAGCATCAAGATTCTGGACGCTGGAGATGTGTTCCTTGCAATGTGTCCTCACCACCACGTTATAACATTTGATCGGCTTAGCTTGACCTTGATTACCATTCCTTCCTCGATTCGATACCAACATAACCTCTACCAGCTCCACCTCTTCCCCGATCATACCGTCTTTCCTGAATCGGTTGCACCACGATCCTCCCATCTTTAACAAGAGCTTGATTGTGTGGGTTAGATGTTGTTCTAAGGTTGTTGTTGGTTTGTGGGAGAGAATTCATGTTTTGACTAATCATAAGAGCTAGTTGATTAATGAAGTTACCCACGGTGCATCAAAGATCACTTGTTTGAACATAGGGTCAGGAATGAGTTTGTGATTACCATTACCCATGGGTATGACTTGTGAGGCTTTGGTTGTGATTCCAATGTTTGAGTAGAAGGCGTTGAGTCATTAGATGAGCTTGTTCTCCCTCGTTGGTTTTGAACCGATTAAGAATCATTTTTCAAACATAGCATGTCTCTCATTCGAAGAGGAAGGCATAGAGTAGCTCATAGTTTGTATTCTTCAATCCTTTAGTGAGCTTCACAGAGGTGACAAACTTGTGCCATTCGGGTTTCATGTTGTTCACAAATTTTGAGTTCAACTGAATGTTAGGCATAGTCATTCCGATGTTCCTCATGTCATTCACCAACTTATGAAATCTCACATAGTACTCATAGACACTCTCATCCGGTTTCATCTTGAAGTGTTCAAATTCATCATAGAGTTGTGATTCTCTGTCTTCCATAGTTAATTCTGAACCCGAGAGAAGCATCTTGACATTATCCCATAACGCTTTGCTTCGTTGTTGTGATTGATCAGCTTGTAGATGTCTTTAGGAAGACCTTGAAGAACAATGTTAGAAGCCCCGATATCAAGATCGAATCTCTTTTTCTCCTTATCGTCAAGCTCATCATACATCTTTGGTCCGTCCATTCCGTAAATCGAGTTCCATCTTCGCCAGTATCAAGTACATCTCTAGTCGTCTCAACTCGATATGGTCCTTCATCAATGGATTTGAGAATGTTGACACCATTTTCCTTTCCAAGGCAAGCATAATCTGATTCGTTGAGCCCAAGAATCGTGAGTCAGCCTCAAAGCATGGGTGGGCGAGTATCCGAACCACCGCTTGAACATCCTCGGCAACAGTAGAGATGATTGTAGAAACGTTGGTAGACATGATGATAAATTAAACGGGATTTTATAACTCTATGATTAAACCGAGAAATAGATTCTTTCACGGGATTTTACTAAATCAAGAGAAAACCGTAAAGAAATCACTCAAGTCGCTAGAAAATTATGCACCAAGTCGCTATCTTCTAATTCGCTATTCCACTAAGTCGCTAAAGTCCCAAGTCGCTAAACAAAAGACAAGTCGCTAAATAGCAACTCGCTAAGCCTCTAGTCGCTAGCAAAATTTTGGCAGCAATTCGCTAAGATACAAGTCGCTAAGGAATCAAGTCGCTAAATAGCAACTCGCTACTTACCAAGTCGCAACACTGTCGCTACCCGTAGTGGAGAGTCCACTACTTGTACCGTTAGTCGCTAGGCCTAAGTCGCTAGCTCAATAACCGCAACTCGCTACAAAATTGTAAAGCAAGTCGCTACTAAGAAAAAACTGAGGTCAAGTCGCTAGCAAGAAAACTTCACAAACATCACTTTTCAATCCAAAACAACCCAACCAAGATGATTCAAGCTTACCAAATGAAAACCTAAACACTTGTGATGATTCTAAACATAAAAGTACAAACAAAATCCAAGCTTTAACACAAGAAATCAACCAAATGATGCACAAACCACTAAACTTTTTCAAACTCAAAACCACCTAAAAACCACTAGAAATCCAAAGATGTGCAAGATATGATCTAACCATGGCTCTTGATACCAATTGTAGGATATTGGATTTCACATACACATCAACCATAACTCAAAGTGGCTGATAAAGGTGAGTTCTAGAGAGAGAAAGTTAGAGGTTTAGGAACTTAGTGAGAGAAAGTGAAAGATATTATTATGAGCTCCAACTCTCTAATTTATAGTCTTACATAAAACGCCACACAACGGGTCGTGGATCGTGCATACAAATGGGTAAAGACCGTCCGTCCTCCACGGTGTTACATAACTAAATACTACTTAACTAAAATAACTACTGACTACGAAGCTTCTAACGATTACATATACTTGAGGTGACCGAATCTTTAATACTGGGAATTTCTAATTCCTAACAATCAGATTATCTTTGAAAACTATTGTATGACAAATAACCTTTGATTTAATTGAAATCATTCTCCCCTCAATCAATGACATGTTGTTATCGAGAGATAGATATTTTGACAAACGTTAAGTCCAGATGATTTTCAAAAATAGAGTCCAGTTATTTCAAAGCAATTAGATTTCATAAGATAGTAAGTAATTGTTTATAGAATCAGAGCATGAGATTTGAAAACAAAGATAAAGCATGGCTTCGTTTTTCTTTGAAAAACTGCCATCAGCCTGAAATGACAATCTCAATAAACCATAGTTTCACTTTCTCCTAATTTTTTAGGTTTTATTTTTATTTTTATTTTTATTTTTATTATTTTTTAAGAACGATCTTATGTACATTCAAGAACATCTAAAGACCGTGATATCTTTGAAAGTCAACACAAAGTCCAGATATGATATCGAACAAGGAAAAACATGACAAAATAACAATATTTTGGAATTTTTCAAGATTTTCTAATTTTTATGGGTTTTTGAAAGTTTTATATTTTTCTCTTTGCTTTTTGAAGATTTTGTAATTTTGTATTTTGCTTTTTGAATAGATATTTACAAGAGATAGATGAAGGAAAACCTTACTCCTTTCTTTCCCTTTGAAGACGCTTGAGTGTTTCCGGTTGTAGGCTCTTAAGACCAAGTCGTGGAAGGATAAACTCAAAACGCTCTCTAGGAAGAGCTTTGGTGAAGATGTTCACGTATTGGTATTCACCCTCACAAAATAAAAGTTCCACCACATCGCTTATTTGTTCCCCTCGATGAAATGATGTTGTATGTCGATGTGCTTTGCTTTTGAGTGTTGTACGTTGTTGCATGAGAGAGCAATAACACTTTTATTATCACAAGATGAGGGATTTTTTGAATTCAAAGCCATAGTTAGATAATTGGGATCTCATCCATAGGATTTGAGCACAACAAGATGACATGGCTATGTATTCAAATTTCTCCAGAGAAATAGAAGTACTCATTTTCTTCTTTGAAGACCATCTCACAAGCTTATCACCCAAAAATGAACACCTCCGTGACGTGATTGGACGAGTATCTTGACATCCTCGCATGATCGCGATTGCATAGGTCGTTAGTGACATATCGGTGTCCTTTGGGTACCATAGTCCCATATTGATGGTTCCTTGGAGATACCGAAGACCAGTTTAACCGCTTCAAGGTGCTTTTTGGTAGGCTTAGCCTGATATCTAGCACACATGCAAACGCAACAATATTGTCCGTCTAGTAGCCGGAGGTACATCAGGGATCCAATCATACTCACGATGTTTCGTTTGGTCTACCATGATCCTCGAGTGGTCCTCATCTAGTTTAGCACGCCTATCATGGGAGTGTCAACAGATTAGAATCAAATCCAAATTTCTTTAAAAATCTCATTTGCATATTTAGATTGATTTATAAAAATGCCTCGACTTTGTGTAAATTTGTAATCCTAAGCAAAATGACATTTGTCCCATCATTGACATTTGAAATTTAGAACCCATTTCATTAGAAAAATGGTCACATCTATTGGGGTCACCGAGGCAATGATAATATCATCAACATATATTCAACGAATTAAATGTTTGCTGACTTCAGAACAATGTCGGATCAATGCTCCTTGCTGAATCCGAAGTGGATAGAAGAAACTTTGATAGCGATCATACCATGCCCGGAGCTTGCTTTAAACCAAAGAGCCTTCTTCAAACTAGACGAGTAGGATGCTCGATCACAAAGCCTTCGAGTTATCACGATAACGACTTCTTTAAGATCTCCGTTAAGAAACGCCGTCTTTACATCCATTCGATAGACTACCATGTTCTTACTTGCAAAATTAGCCAAGAAGATTCTGATTGCCTCGACACGAGCAACAGGAGCAAATGATTCTTCAAAGTCAATACCCTCCTGACGACATATCCTTTTGCAACCAACTGAGCCTTGTTCTTTAAAACATCACCATGCTCATCAAGTTTCACTTTGAAGATCCACTTTAGAGCAATGATCATAGTACAATCGAGATGTACTAATTCCCATACATCTAGTAGATCAAACTCATGAATTTCTTCTTGCATGGCATTGAACCACTGTCTTTCATTCATGGCGTTTTAACATCTTGGTTCGATCTTAGATAGTACGGAGTTGAAGAAGCACCATAAGGCATCGGTTGCAAGTTTTTTCCGTGTAGATACTGGACGAGAGAGGTTTCCAATGATATTATCCAATGGATGATCATGTGTCCATTTTCTGAGGTGTTCATGTGGGTGTTGTTGAGAACTAAAGTAGCGAGTCGATATCTCCTCGATGAAGATGGTTTCGATGACGATTCGTGAGCAAATATGTTTTCAAATGAGCATCTTCGAGTAAAGGTTAACTTCATCATTGATGCCCGAAACAATTCCATGATGTACATTCGATGATTGATGATTTGTTGATGAGACAGCAGTGATCGCCAGCCAGCGCTTCTTGACTTAATGATAATAGACCGGGGATTGACTTCATTCACGTGGATAATGAGCAACCTCCGTTGATGGAATTGACATTTCATCAAAGCATTTGGTTCATAGTGTTCACAAACATGGATCAAACAATTTCTTTAAATCATCTCTGAAGGAGGTACATATAGAGTTGCCGGAGAGGATTAGAAACAAGAGTAGAACTGATAGGGACTACGATGAAAATTGAGTCGGGTCCGAATCGGTTTGTCCTGAGCCATTTGACCGTCACTCATCGAACGAATGAATTGTTTCCATGATATTTTCGGGTTCTCTTTGTTGTAGATTCGTGAACCCTTCTTGTTTGGTGCATAACCACAAAACTCCAACTCCGCTTTTGCTTTAATTTACCTAAGTCTGACCTCATTCGTTGGATAGCACAAAGCACCAAACACACGAAGGAAGAGAGATCAAGTTTTTGTTTATGGACAAGTTCATATGGAGTTTTTCCATGAGAGGTATGAATAAGGGAACGATTGGGTGTATAGCAGCCTTAATGGCTTCAACCCATAGAAACATTGGAACCTTTGAATAATTAGCATTGTTCTTTGGCTTTCCACAAGAGTTCGATTGCCTTTCAACTACACCGCTCGTTGAGGAGTTCAGTGGAACACTTCTTTGATGGACTGATTCCAACACTTTCATAAACCTAATTAAGTCTTTGTTAACAAACTTCAGGTTATTGTATGTTCAACTATTCTAACAGTATTGTTGAGTCGAATCCTAGCCGTTGATAAGTTTGATGATGACATCCGAGTTTCATCCTTTGTTCTTAAAAACTTTACCCAAGTAAATCGAGAGTAGTCATCAACAACGACTAAAATGTATTTCTTCCCATTTATCGCTTGTACTCTCATTGGTCCACATGCATCCATATAATGGGTATGAAGAACTTCCATTACTTGAGTTTTGTGGTTTTGTTTGTGGGCATATTTCTATGCTTTTTACCAATTGGCAAGTTGAACAAAGATGATCTTTTTCATATTTTAACTGGGTAAGCTCGACAAGATCCTTTCTAGAAAGGTTATTAATGGTGCCAGTTCAATGATTGAGACGACGATGCCATAACCATGACTTTGTTTTTGAAGCCTGTGACAACAAGCAAATTGGAGAAGACTTCATCATATCTTCGATAGAGATGGTGTATAATTTGAACCACGAGTACCTCTTAATAATTCCACACCATCAAGTTCTCTAACGGCAAGTATGTTTCTTAAAGGCCACTTCTAGATCGAATCACGTAATCGACCAACATAGAACAAATTATGACCAAGACCTTCCATATAATATACCTCTCGAGATTACACTTTTGCCAACTACATAATCACCATAACCCATAATTGCTCCAAAATGGTCGTTCGAATCTAACATGGCCCCGATGAATTTACTCTCACGGTTCATGAGCCGAATCGCCTCCAAATATATGTTGGAAATACTGAGTCCAAGTACCACGTAATGATTTGAACGATCTGCAGCTGAACACGACAAGAATGGATAACTGAATAATTAGGATCCCCATGCAGGAATGGGTTCCACTTGGTTAGTAACAGTGATTGGAACACCCACATCAGAAATAGAAACAATGGAATCATTGTAAATAGATGCAAGGTTAGTGTCCATATTTGACCTATTCAAAGTATGTTCATTTCTTAGGGAATAGTTCACCAAGAGGCATCCATTTTCTAGTGGGCATTGATTTAGCAACTTTAGGGCAAGCTCATTAATCTAATGACCAGAGGTATCCGTTGATAACCTATATTACTAATTTCCTTCCCGGTTTCCACTGTTTAACTTTCTTTTCAGCTTTGCCTTTTAGCCTTTTAGCTTGATTTTAACATTAACAGTTTTATCGCGGCTTAACAAAGATTAGACAAATCATTCATACCACATTCAAGATTAGTATCAGAAACCACGCAATCATCATTACATGTTTTGCCAGTATGTAATTCAGATTAATTACAAGACGCTTAAAGCTAACACTAGAATCAACACGATTCATTTTATTCAACTCAAACTTAATATTCCAGGGTGATTATCTACTTCTTCCAATGCACATTCTTAGCTTGCGAGGTCCTGTCTTTGTTTGGTATTGCCTCGAGGCTTTGACCCGCTTGCTTTTAATGTCACTGACACCCTGGTAGAGGGAATATGGGAACATTAGTTGATTGA
>OU343219.1:76310048-76623524 GCA_910596185.1 Chrysanthemum makinoi | reverse complement strand
AGAGATTGCCGGTATTGAAGAAGCGAGACCCTCTCCCTAGTCTCCGCCAGAAAACCAAAATGCACTATTGAGTCTAGAGCCATGAGATTCATCAAAAGATCTCTTAGGTACACTTGACATTTCATCACTTGACATTCAACAATAAGAATTCAAGTGGTACATTATCAGTCCTTCACATTTAAAGCAACTGTCGAGAACATTTATGAGAGGTTCACATTTGTGATCCTCTGATTGAATGAAACTCTGCCGTATCACATCAAATGTACCGTCACAGTCGTCACTTCAACTCCCCGTGGATTGGCGCTAGTGGTCTCAAACGTCTACAGTCATGAGGTGATGCTCCGTGTACCTACAAATGACTATCCAATCGAGTGTACTTCGCACATCGTGTGTGCTATCTCACTTGTGGGACTCCATTCAGCAACGCCTTTGTAAGAATTAGAGTTGTGTTTTCACACTATGCCGCCAACACTCTCAAGTTCAAACTTGTAAGTGCGCTGGAACGCCATTACTAACCGTTTTTAATGTTTACTTATGGAAGCTCGATGAATGATCGTGCGCATTCTCCACTTGTTCACACCAACAACATCATCAAAGAAGTTCTATCTTAAAGCAACACAAAGTCGTAATGATTCTTCACAAATCAAAGAATCTACAAAGTTAAAGACTTAAAGAACTTCATCAAGATTGCAAATCCAACGCCAAAGAGTTGTGAGCATGTTGGAGAAAGACGGAGACACTCAACAAGGCACTTCGAGGCAAACTATATATAACAACATACTATCACTTTCATCACAAAGAACAATGATCAAAGAACAAAGTTAAAGATGATGTCAAAGCATAAACGCTCAAAGAAAACTATCTCACTACACCGGGAGAGGTTCAAATCGGCAATTCTTCTCACAAGAAAGAAGAATGTCGAAGATCGCCAAAGCTACTATTACATCAACGCCTTCACCGTTTTTCATCACCAACACTTGAGGGGAGATTGTTGGAATCACTCCTAAACCATAATCAAGTATTAAGAATTAATATGTAATAGGTTGCTTAATTATGGCCTTTATGTTTGTTATTAGCCTTAAGCTTATGTAGAAGGCCTATGAGCTTAGGCCCATGTCCATATGATAGGATGGGAACTAGGAGTGTTGCCCTAGCTTCCCTCCTATAAATGCTCTTGTAAACCTTCATTTGAAGGTTGGTTGTTCAAGTTATTCTCTCATTCACATCTTCACGCTTCTTAACCGTAATACTATATTGTGTGTGTGTTTGATATTTGTTCAACCGATCTCATCTCCTCTCTATATCTTTCTATTAAGCTTGTGTTGTAAATCTTGTGACCTAACAGACATCTTCAATCACTTAGAAGTATTAAGCTCATCAAGTTTACTCACGCTTAGATACGTCTCCTTCCCCTTGCTGGATTTGATACTTTAATCAAAGAACACATTGTGTCATATAATTTAAAATCATTCGGTAGGTTAACCTTAGAAGTCTTTGTGATAATCAACTTGTCAAGTACATTGTGAGCAAATCTAATTAGGGATTAACATTGGCTTCACTATCCCCCAATTAGTGCTCTCCCCAAAAAACAAACAATCTTACGATGAATGCTTGAATTAAGAAGAAGTCTTTAGATTAAAAATGCAACTCGCCTTTAGTCTCTAACATGTACCAAAGAAAGTAGGAACTGACCTAAACTTCTCGACCTTCTTCAAGATTGTCAGCTTGGGGAATAGAAAGTCAACATCTTCAACTCACCAAATGCTGGCCTCAAGTAACATACAAATAGCAAATCCCCTTACCTCAAATCCCTCCCTACAATCAAACAAGAACAAAGATGTCTATTAAGGAAACTCACTCAAGAATCGAAGCACTTGTCATGAATCAAATCAACCTCGTATGAAGATAAAAGCAATCCAATAACTCTGTACTAAAAACTCCATGTGAAGATGACCCGATAAGAAGAAGAAGCTCGGTTCTTACATGAGTTTGGAGCCGCTTTTGACAATTTATTCTCGTAAATCAATCAACCATACGCGAATTCACACTTCTTTCTCCCCCTTCAAGAATTGCATACTGAGTTGCCATTCTTGATTGAATGTGAACATCTTCAACAAATGGGTCTTATTCACACTTCTCCCCAAGAAAATTATACATGATGTCGCCATCGCCATTATAGTTGAGCAAGTGGAATAAGAAAAAACAATCTAACGTATAGTCCGTTCACTTGATGTTTGAAAGCCATGGAATGGCTACTGCCAAGGAGAAGATTTATCTTCTTCGTATAAGATAAAGCGCATCAAGCGCATACTTTTCTTTCTTAGAGCAGGCTTGAACTGCTCGCTCAAAACGCTGCATAACCTGTAAGATATAACTTTTCACATACACATCATAACATTAACACAAGGTAAAATATAGATGGAATTCTAGAGAGAGAAAGTTAGAGGTTTAGGGAACTTAGTGAGAGAAAGTGAAAGATATTATTATGAGCTCCAACTCTCTACCTTGGGAGGTAGAGAGTATTTATAGTCTTACATAAATCGCCACACATCGGCCGTGGATCGTGCATACAAAGGTAAAGACCTGGTCCGTCCTCCACGGTGTTACTTAACTAAATACTACTTAACTAAATATTACTATGACTCGAAGCTTAACCATTACATATACTTGAGGTGACCGACTTTTTAATACCGAATTTCTACCTAACAATCTCCCCTAAGGGAGGTCACCTCAAACATATACTAAAATTACATTGAATACAATCAGATATTACATTAACAATTGTTCTTGCATTCTTGATGTAGTACTTTGTTCAGCTCAGAGTCATTGATTCTTCACATTGCATGTTTGGTTAATCAAGTGGAGGTCTTTTAATCGATCCACGGATAATACCATCTTTGAGATCATCAGCCTAGTAGAAAATCTCGATACATCCATTGTGGTGTTGGTATTATGATGTTGTGACATTCGGACCACATGCTCACATTCTCGATCATGATATCTTCTCATCGAGTAGCGAAGCATTTGTTGATTCATGATATTGGCGCTAGCCAGAGCAAGCATGGAGTAAAAATATCAGAGTAATTGATGCACTAATCATGATTTCTTTTGAGATGAATGTGTTAGTGATGCGCTATGGATTGACCGCTTCATTCGAATACCTGCAAACGCCGGGTGTACCGCATAAGACAGTTAGCAATAAAGCCATCTAAAGTGTCTTTGATCACTTTCATGAATTGAGGTACACGCCCACGGTTCTCGCTGATCAAGACAAGTACCGCTCGCGGATCGTATAATTCAAGAATTTCTTGAGTGTTTCAAGAAATGCTTCTAGTCGCTTCAAACCGAACGCCTCAAAGAAGACAACACGAAGTGAGTGAACCAAATGAATTTAGCCAACCGATTGATGAAAAGAAATTTGAAAACAATCGCAGTATTGCTCAATAGAAATTGTTTTTGCAATACAGCTAAGGTTTTAATGAAAATCAATTATCAATCATAAAACACCTTTTGATTTGAAAAATTAGTACACGCCGACATGCTAATGAAAAGAGTTTTTAAAGCACAAAGACCGGTTTTTCAAAGGTATCCGGCAATCCATAACTGAACCGTGATTGATTCAAGAAGATTGAATCCCCATTGTTTCGCTCGCTTGTCACATGGTTGATCTGTATAATAGATCTCACATGCCACCTACCAGGAGCTTGTTTGATGTTGGCTCCGTAAGGTTTCCATCTTCATTGTGAATGTGTAAACACATCACTCGGATGTTCCGCAATACCACAAGGATATGCGTAGGACTCAAGATATAATCTCTCTTTCCACATTGTGTGAAATAGAGTCTTCATTGAAAGTGTCCTAATGAGATTTATTGATGATCTCGTGGCTCTAGACTCAATTTGTGCATATTTGGATCCTATATCGAGACTAGGAGAGGGTCTCTCCTTCAATATCAACAATCTCTAAGAGAAAGTCGATAGATAATGTCGGTTCCTCGTGAGAATGAAACAAGTCCTTTTAAGAGGAACTTGAGTGGTTTGGGAAGTTGTAGGCAAGCAAGGCCACCGTCCATGACGCCTTGTCTTCAATACCGATGTTACCATCAAGAGCATATGAATTGAACCCGGTTCTTCCCTAAGGTTGAATAAATGGAGGGCTATTTGTTTTCACCCTTTTCTCATTCAATTCTTTTAATTCTTCAACCCCTTCAGTGCTTACCGAGACTTCATAACTAGAACCTTGTTGGGTTTATTCCAAGACTAGCTCGCCTTAGTCCAAGACTCTTCCCATATCTTTTTTTTCTCCTTTTATCATCATACCTAAGAACTCTACACTAACTAGTGGATAGTCCCCGGTAGATCCCTCCTGCTCAAGCGATCATGGGAACCAATTCCTAACCTTATCATCCTTATATCACCGTACATAAAGTAAAGTTGGTCGGTCTATTTGGTATTGTTCATCCGCCATTGAACCAATTGAAACCATTTGAAAATCAATCGGATACTTGTGATATATTATCAAAGCATTTTGTACTGAATTGTTTTTGATATTTTTAATAAGAACTCCCCTCAACATGTGCATCAAGTATTTGAAAATGTTTTGCACACGAGGCAAGAGAGAAAGAATTAACTTCTTTGATTACCATTTTCTAAAAGATATCAACATCACTTCCTAATCGAATCAAGTAGATAAAGCATTTTGGAGAAGGATGAGGTTTTCATGATTTTTCTCCCCCTCAATATGTGCCTCGAGATTTGAAAAGAGTTTTGCACATACTAGAGGGAACCTGCACATTGAGATAAGTGATCACGCTTCAAATCATTGTGGTTTAATATAGATGCTCCCCCTCAATGTGTGCATGGAAAATTTGAAATCGCTTGTCACTTACGGGGAGGCAAACATGCTAATCACTTAAGAAACCATTTATCTAATTATCGCTTTAAATCCAATTTAAATAACAAATTCTCCCCGATCACAATTATCAAATCATTTGAGATTTGTGATCTCTATAGATTTAAATTGATTTTGAAAGCTTTTAAGGAGAATTGTGACTTGATTATGAAAGCGCTTTAACTGATAAGGATCTGATTTTGAGACTTTAAAACTCCATTGGTAAAACATGCATGTACATCTTTTGAAAACAATTTAATGCCAAATAACTTTTAATTTAATTGAAATCATTCTCCCTCAATCAATGACATAGGTTGTTGATTGAGAGATAGAGATTTTGACAAATAAGTCCCGATGATTATCAAGAATAGAGACCAAGTTATTTTTCAAAGCATTTAGTTTTCATAGAAAATGTTTATAGAATCGAGCATGGAATTTGAAAACATGGTAAAACATGGCTCGTTTTTCTTTAAAACCGGTTATTGCCCGAAATGACAATAAACCATAGTTTCTCTTTCTCCCAAAAATATTTTTGATTTTTGATTTTATATAAAAATTAACAACATCTAAAGTCCCGGGTCATTCTTTGAATGACAACATCAAGACCGTAGATATTATCGAATCGAGAGAAACATGACAAAATGACAATATTTTTGAAGATTTTTCAATTTTTTTGATTTTTAAGGATTTTTGAAAGTTTTATATTTTTCTATTTTGATTTTTCGAATAGATATATACAAGAGATAGATGAAGATAGACCTTACTCCTCGCCTTCCTCCTCAAGACGCTTGAGAGACTGTTGAGGCTTTTCGCCAAGACGGAAGAATAAACTCAAACGCTCTCTTGGAAGAGCTGTGAAGATGTCCGCTAACCGATATTCCACTCACAAAATATAGTTCCACCACACCCTTTTCCACTTGTTCCCTGATGAAATGATGTCGATGTCGATATGCTTTGCTCTTGAGTGTTGAACGTTGTTGCATGAGAGAGCAATAGCACTTTTATTATCACAAAGACGTAGGATTTTGTTGAATTCAAAGCCATAGTAAGATAATTGAGATCTCATCCATAAGATTTGAGCACAACAAGATGACATGGCTATGTATTCAAATTCTCAGAGGAAATAGAAGTACTCATTTGCTTCTTTGAAGACCAGCTCACAAGCTTATCACCCAAAAATCGAAAGCACCTCCGTGATGTACTTCGACGTATCTTGACAACCTCGATGATCAAAGATCTCAGATAGGCCGTTAGTGACATACTAGTGTCCTTCGGGTACCATAGTCCCATATTGATGGTTCCTTGGAGATACCGAAAGACCCGCTTAATCGCCTGTGCTTTTAGTAGGCTTAGCTCGGTATCTAGCACATGCAAACAAATAACAAGATGTTCTGGTCTACTAGCCGAGGTACATCGTGGATCCAATCATACTACAATATTTCGCTTGGTCAATCATGATCCCTGAGTGGTCCTCATCTAGTTTGGTTCGATCAATCATGGGAGTGTCAACAGGTCACATGAATCAAATCCAAATTTTTTAAAATCTCTGTTGCATATTTAGATTGATTTATGAAAATGCCTCCGTGACTTTGTGAAATTTGTAATCCCAAGAAAAACGACATTTGTCCCATCATTGACATTTGAAACTTAGAACTCATTTCATTAGAAAAACGATCACATTCCATTGGGTCAATCGAGGCAAAAATAATATCATCAACATAAATTTGAACATGAGTTAAATGTTTGCCCGACTTCCTGGTGAACAATGTAGGATCAATCGCTTCCTTTATCAATCCGATGATAGAAGAAACTTTGACAAAGGTATCATACCATGCCCTTGAGCTTGCTTTAAACCGTAGAGAGCCTTCTTCGCATGAGACATAAACGCGAGTAGGATGCTCTTGATTCACAAATCCTTCAGTGCTGGATCGACGATCTACTTCTTTAAGATCTCGCTCGTAAATGCCGCCTTCACATCCATCCGATACACTACCATGTTCTTACTTAGCGCAAGTAGCCGTAAAGATTCTCATTGCCTCGATTCGAGCAACAGGAGCAAAAGATTCTTCAAAGTCTATACCCTCCTCTTGACGATATCCTTAAGCAACTAAACGAGCCTTGTTCTTCAACACATCACCATGCTCATCAAGTTTTACTTTGAAGATCCATTTGAGAGCTATAATCATAGCACAGCTCGAGTAGGTACTAATTCCCATACATCAAGTCGATCAAACTCATGAATTTCATCTTGCATGGCATTGAACCACTGCCTTCATTCATGGCGGTTTTAACATCTTTTGGTTCGATCTTAGAGAGTACGAAGTTGAAGAAACACCATAAGGCATCGGTTGCAAGTTGTTTCCGGGTTGATACGGGACGAGAGGGATTTCCAATGATGTTGTCTAATGGATGATCGTGAGTCCATTTTCTAAGGTGTTCATGTGGCGCTTGTTGAGGAACCGAGGTAGCTGAGTCGATGTCTCCTAAGAAGATGGTTCTATGATGATTCGTGAGTAGCAAATATGTTTTCAAATGGAGCATCCTCGTGAGTAGCAAAGGATTAACTTCATCATTGATTGTAAACATTTCCATGATGTACATTTGAAGAATGATGATTTGTTGATGAGATCAAGGATCACAGCAGTGCTTGACTTAAAGATATTGAGACCTAAGGATTGACTTCATTCACAGAATATGAGCATCCTCTCGTTGCAGAATCATCACTTAGTGTTGAATCATACAGTTCATCAAACATAGGATCAAACAATTTCTTTACATCATCTTCGGATGGAGGTACATATGGAGTTTCTTGAGTAGAGTTTGGAACAAGAGATGAACCAATGGGACTGTTTTGAAGTGCGGGTCCAGAACTGGAGTGTCCAGAGCCATTTGACCTCGCCTCATCAAACGTAACGGAATGTTTCCATGATATTTCGTTCTTTTTATAGATTCGTATCCCTTTTTGTTTGTGCGTATCCTACAAATACCCAATGTCACTTTAGCCCTAAGTTTCCCTAAGTCTTGACCCTCATTAGTTGGATAGCACAATGCACCAAACACACGAAGGAAAGAGAGATTAGGTTTTCTCGTTGTGGACAAGTTCATATGGAGTTTTTCCATGTACAGGGTGGATTAGGGAACGATTTTGTGTATAGCATGCAGTAAGTATTGCTTCAAATTTCGTGAGAAACATTGGAACTTTGGAGTAAATCAAGATTGTTCCCAAGGGCTTCTACAAGAGTTCGATTGTCTTTCAACTACACCGTTCTGTTGAGGAGTTCGTGGAACACTTCTTTGATGGTTGATTCCAACGCTTTCATAAAATTCACTAAGTTGTTTGTTGACAAAACTGGCCCATTGTCTGCTCGGATTATTCCACCCGTTTTGTTAATCTCAACCCGCACTGCTTGATGAGTTTGATGATGATATCGGGAGTTTCATCCTTTGTCCTTAAGAACTTGACCCATGTGAATCTAGAGTAATCATCAACCACAACTAACACATATTTCTTCCCAAAGATATTCTCGACCCTCATTGGTCCACATAAATCCATATGAATCATATGAAGAACTTCTCGTGATGAGTTAGTAGGTTTGGGTTTGTGGGCATACTTCTTGCTTTTTCCCAATTGACATGTGAACAAAGATGATCCTTTTCATACTTTAGTCTAGGTAAACCTACAACTAAGTCCTTTTTGGAAAGATCATTGATGGTGCCGAAGTTCAAGTGATTGAGACGACGATGCCATAACCATGACTTTGTTTTTGAAGCCTTTGACAACAAGCAAATTGGAGAAGACTTCATCATATCATCGATAGAGATGGTGTAAAGATTTGAACCACGAGTTCCTCTTAAAAGTTCCTTACCATCAAGTTCTCTAACAAAACAAGTATGTTTTCTCAAGGCTACTTCTAGATCAGAATCATAGAATTGACCGACAGAGAACAGATTATGACCAAGACCTTCCACATAGTATACTCTAGAGATAACACTATCACCAACAACATAATCACCATAACCCATAATTGCACCGAAATGATCATTACCAATCTAATCGTCTCCATGAATTTGCTCACGAAGTTCATGAGCCGTGACCTCCGGTCATATGCTTGGAGTACCGAGTCCAGGTACCATAGAACGATTTGAACGACCGCAGCTTGAACACATACAAGCATGGATAACTGGATAATTGGGATCCCCATGCAAGAATGGGTTCCACTTGGTTAGTAAATAGTAATTGGAACACCCACATCGTAAATAGAAACATCCATATCAGAAGTAGAAGCAATGGAATCATTAGGAATAGATGCAATGTCGGGTTCAGATTTGACCTATTCAAATTATGTTCACTTCTTAAGGGAATAGTTCTACCAATAGGCATCCATTTTCTAGTGGGCATAATCTTAGCAGCTTGAGAGCAAACTGATTATTCTTATGGCCAAAAGGTATCCAATAATAACCTATCTTTATAAAAGTTCTTCCTGTGGTTTCCAATGCTTTCTAACAATCTTTCGCTTTTGCCTTTTGCCTTCTTTGCACGATTATTAGCATTAACAATTTTAACGGGCATTTGACAAGATAGACAAAGCATTCACACCACATTCATGATTAGCAAATGTAATTCAAGCACATCATTACAAGGTTTGCAAATAGTATCAATTCATTAATTACATACGATTTAAGGCTAATACTAGAATCAACACGATTCGCTTTATTCAACTCAAGCTTAAAGTTCCTAGATTGGTCTTCTACTCTCTTCCAATGCACATTCTTAGCTTGCAAGGTCCTATCATTCCTTGTATTGTCTTGAGACTTTGACCGCCGCTTTAAAGTCACTGATTACTCCTGTAGAGGTAATGGGAACATTAGTTGGTTGATCTAATTTTGCATTCCTGAACTTGATGTGCAAGGATCTGAACTACTAGAAGGCACATTAGTGATACTTTCTTAAGACCGTGATTTGAGCTTTTTGCGTGCAACTAAAGTTCACTTTCTTAGCACTAACATATCCGAATCAACTACTTGAAGGCACATTAGTGTTTCCTTTCTAAGACCGCATAGAACGGATTTCCTCGCTTGGCACTAGGCATAGAACAAGGCTTCACAAATTTTGCCTTTTCACCTAAGGATTTTGACATGTTGCAATTACACATTCTAGCCACTCTTGAGATCGTTTGGCCTGGAGGCAAGCAAACCTAATTTCACTATCAAGAGGTTTGTTAATGAAATCCTCTTCGACAATCTCACGAGACATTCTAGACTATCCTTAAGGTGAGCACAGTAGTCATGAAAAGCATGTTCATTATTCCTAAGATGAGGAGGAATATATTTAATCATCACAAGTGTATTTGCAATCTCAGGGTGACTTTGAGACAACATTCTTATTGAAAACAAGTGGTAGTTTCCCATTTCTCTCGACTTCGCAGATTCTCAATTTCCTT
The DNA here is from genome assembly GCA_910596185.1 of Chrysanthemum makinoi. Lineage (NCBI taxonomy): Eukaryota > Viridiplantae > Streptophyta > Magnoliopsida > Asterales > Asteraceae > Chrysanthemum > Chrysanthemum makinoi. Next base: position 76,613,193 of record OU343219.1, on the reverse strand, counting down.
TTGTAAAGACGTTATTTTTCGTTGTTTTGGTCACGGGTGACTTTTATTGAATCATATAACTCTTTAAAATGTCTTTTAACTTTTTCATTTTCTTCTAGAAAACTCTCGCTTTCCTTTTGTAAGGCATTAACTAAGTTTTGAAGATGAAAAGTTTGAGAATTCTGAGAATCTAAAGGAGGAGGCATTTGGGATCTCATCATATGGTTCTTTTGACCCTTTAATTGAGAGATTTGGGCTTTCAACTTTCTCGAGTGTTGCAATGAGCTTGAATCTGTTCATCACGTTTGTTAATTTGAAAACGCATCAAACTCGGAGCATCCAGGATGTCTTGATATTTGATGTTTTGACATTTTCTTTAAGATGTTGATATTTTAATTGTAAATTAAAATGCTCAACTTCTAGTTTAGAAAAATGTTTAACCAAATTGTCATGATCATCCAGCCAATTTTCTCGATAGTTTGGAATTAGTTTTTCAAGCTCAATGACACGATCATGGGAGACTTTCAGCAATGATAGATTCATGAAATTGGAAGCATTAATGGAGCAATTTGTAGCAATGAAAAACACATCTTGAGCAACACATTCAGAAATCATATTCTCATTCAAAGTATGCAAGTTCTTCCTTTCAATCTCATTATATTTTAGTGCTCGCTCATAGTCACTAACTTCAACTATCATTGCATCAAATTCTTTTTCCATTCCCTTAATATCGGTTTCTATCCCCTTTTTAAGACTCTCAAAGTGATCTTTTAGAAGTTTAAAGAAAGGCATGACCTCGGTTAAATAACATTCTTTCATTTGCTCAAAACCCCTTTCTCCTTCGTTATACCAGGTGTGATCCTTTTCTTGCAAGTTTTCTCAAAATCAACAAATAGTTGAAATATAACATATGGGCTAATTAAGGTCTTGCTTTTAGTGGCAATTGTTCTAGGAACAAGATGCATTGGTGTATTGGGAGGATACACAGCTGCTTTAGGCATTTTCCTAAGGGGAGGGTTTGTTTCAACAATATTTTCTCGCCGCTTATCTAAGTCCATTTTCCAACACTTGTCGGGAGTCAACAATTTTTGAGGCTTAAACATGTTCAAGGAGATCCAATTCTCCTTTTTGTAGTCATGGGGAGTGATAATTACTTTCTTTGCATTTAGGATCATTTAGTTTCTTATTCATTTTCTCCCTAGTGATTATATCTAATTTCTTATCTTCCTCTGGGCACTCAAAGCAACTAGGTTTTTGTCTAGGTTTAAGAATCTCATTGCCATCATAGATCACCTTTTGAGCTGCTTTTGCTATCTTCCCGCATTCGTGGTTGGGTTTATCTATAATTGGAACACTATGCTTATCGCTTAGAACTCTATGCTTAGTGATCATGTGAGCAGTCCAATGGTGTTCCTTGTATGTACAATTTGTTTTCAAGTTTGTTTTTCAAAGTTTTCAGATTAGAAAAGTCTTTCAAGAGTTTTGATTCCTTTGCATTAAATTTTGCTTAAGCATTTTCACATTTTCTTGAAGTTCTTGTTTTTGTTTAGCAGGTTTAGAAAGCTTTTCTTGCAAGGAATTTAACTCTTGTTTTAATACTTCTTCTCTAAAATTACTTTTTCTAATGATTGTACGAACTTGGTCATCCATTTCCTGCTCACGAGTGGTCAACTCAAATTTTGCACGTTGTTCATAAATAGCAACACGCTCTTTATAGGCATTTAGTTCGTAACTTACATCATTGTTTGTTGATATGGATACATTGATATTACCCATATTTTCAATATTTGACTCAATAGTTTCAGTTGATGGTACTTTGTCATGCATCTTTGCACATCAAAGATCATCGTATAGTTTTAATACCTCAGATGAGTTTGTCTTTGGATGGGCCACCTGTGTGAAGAAGAGACCTTGGGAGAAACCATTGGAGAAATGCTAGCCATAAAAATTGTGTGTGCGTAGGTCCATCATCCACATCAGAGTCGTATGCATCACAATCGGCGACTTGAAAGGCATTCTGATGATTGTGACCTATCTCCGGTAGGTCGCTCATCCACATCGCATCATAGGTCTTGGCATTGCCCTACAAGAAACAACAATTCCTCTTCATCCAAAGCAACACCATTATCCGAGCTTGTACAAGCAAAGATCTTATCTCTCAAGTAATCAGATTCTCGTGGACGCTTTTGAGATGTGCGCCTTGCAATGTGTCCCCTACCTCCACAGTTATAACATTTGATCGGCTTAGATTGACCTTGATTACCATTCCTTCCTCGATTCTGATTACCAACATAACCTCTACCACCTCCACCTCTTCCCTGATCATACTGTCTTTCCTGAACTGGTTGCACCACGATCCTCCCATCTTTAACAGTAGCTTGATTGTGTGGGTTAGATGTCGTTCGAGGTTGTTGTTGGTTTGTGGGAGAGAATTCATGTTTTGACTAATCTGAAGAGCTAGTTGATTAATGATGTTACCCACGTGTATCAAAGATCGCCTTGTTTGAACATGGATCGGAATGAGTTTGTGATTACCATTGCCCATGGGTATGACTTGTGAAACTTTGGTTGATTCCAATGTTTGAGTAGAAGGAGTTTGAGTCATTAGATGAGCTTGTCTCTCCTTCGTTGGTTTTGAGGCTACGAGAATCATTTTTTCAAACATAGCATGTCTCTCATTCTTAAGAAGGAAGGCATAGAGTTGCTCATAGTTTGTATTCTTCAATCCTTTAGTGAGCTTCACAGAGGTGACAAACTTGTGCCATTCGGGGTTCATGTTGTTCACAAATTTTGAGTTCAACTGAATGTTAGGCATAGTCATTCGATGTTCCTCATATCATTTACCAACTTATGAAATCTCACATAGTACTCATAGACACTCTCATCTGGTTTCATCTTGAAGTGCTGGTGGTCATAGAGTTGGGATTCTCTGCTTCCATAGTTAATTCGTAACCCGAGAGAAGCATCTTGACATTATCCCATCCGCCTTTGCTTGTGTTGTGATTGATCAGCTTGTAGATGTCTTTAGGAAGACCTTGAAGAACAATGTTAGAAGCCCCGATATCAGCATCGAATCTCTTTTTCTCCTTATCATCAAGCTCATCATACATCTTTGGTCTGCCCATTCCGTAAATCAGAGTTCCATCTTCAGCATTATCAAGTACATCTCTAGTTGTCTCAACTCGATACGGTCCTTCATCAATGGATTTGAGAATGTTGACACCATTTTCCTTCCAAGACAAGTACAATGTGATTCGTTGAGCCCAAGAATGTAGTGAGTCGTCAAGCATGGGTGGCGCCAGTATCCCCAACCATTGCTTGAACATCCTCGAACAAAGTGGAGATGATTGTAGAAACGTTGGTAGACATGATGATAAATTAAACAGGATTTTATAACTCTATGATTAAACCGGGAAATCGATTCTTTCACGGGATTTTACTAAATCAAGAGAAAACCGTAAAGAAATCACTCAAGTCGCTAGAAAATTATGCACCAAGTCGCTATCTTCTAATTCGCTATTCCACTAAGTCGCTAAAGTCCCAAGTCGCTAAACAAAAGACAAGTCGCTAAATAGCAACTCACTAAGCCTCTAGTAAGCGAAATTTTGGCATCAATTCGCTAAGATACAAGTCGCTAAGGAATCAAGTCGCTAAATAGCAACTCGCTACTTACCAAGTCGCTAACACCAAGTCGCTACCCGTAGTGGAGAGTCCACTACTTGTACTGTTAATCGCTAGGCCTAAGTCGCTAGCTCCAATAACCGCACTCGCTACAAAATTGTAAAGCAAGTCGCTACTAAGACAAAATCCGTAGGTCAAGTCGCTAGCAAGAAAACTTCACAAACATCACTTTTCAATCCAAAACAACCCAACCAAGATGATTCAAGCTTACCAAATGAAAACCTAAACACTTGTGATGATTCTAAACATAAAAGTACAAACAAAATCCAAGCCTTAACACAAGAAATCAACCAAATGATGCACAAACCACAAAACTTTTTCAAACTCAAAAACCACCTAAAAACCACTAGAATAGATGTGCAAGATATGATCTAACCATGGCTCTTGATACCAATTGTAGGATATTGGATTTCACATACACATCATATCATAACTCAAAGTGGGCGTATAAAGGTGAGTTCTAGAGAGAGAAAGTTAGAGGTTTAGGGAACTTAGTGAGAGAAAGTGAAAGATATTATTATGAGCTCCAACTCTCTAATTTATAGTCTTACATAAAACGCCACACAACGTGGATCGGCATACAAATGGGTAAAGACCGAGTCCGTCCTCCACGGTGCTACATAACTAAATACTACTTAGCTAGAAATAACTACGACTACGAGCTTTCTAACGATAACATATACATGAGGTGACCGACTCTTTAATACCTGGAATTTCTAATTCCTAACAATGATTATCTTTTGAAAAACTATTGTATGACAAATAACCTTTTGATTTAATTGAAATCATTCTCCCCCTCAATCAATGACATAAGTTGTTGATTGAGAGATAGATATTTTGACAAACGTTAAGTCTGGATGATTTTCAAAAATAGAGTCCGAGTTATTTTTCAAAGCAATTAGTTTTCATAAGATAGTAAGTAATTGTTTATAGAATCGGAGCATGAGATTTGAAAACAAGATAAAGCATGCATGCTCGTTCTTTCTTTGAAAAACGGGTTACTGCCTGAAATGACAATAAACCATAATTTCACTTTCTCCTAATTTTTTTTGTTTTATTTTTATTTTTATTTTATTTTTATTATTTTTTTTAAGAAACGATCTTATGTACATTCGAAGAACATCTAAAGACCCGTGACATTCTTTGAAAGTCAACACAAAGTCCGTATATGATATCGAACAAGGAAAAACATGACAAAATAACAATATTTTTGGAATTTTTCAAGATTTTCTAATTTTTTATGGGTTTTTTGAAAGTTTTATATTTTTCTCTTTGCTTTTTGAAGATTTTGCAATTTTGTATTTTGCTTTTTGAATAGATATTTACAAGAGATAGATGAAGGAAAACCTTTAACTCATCTTCTTCCTCTTGAAGACGTTTGAGTGTTTCCGGTTGTAGGCTCTTAAGACCAAGTCGTGGAAGGATAAACTCAAACCGTTCTCTAGGAAGAGCTTTGGTGAAGATGTCTGCTAATTGGTATTGGTATTCAGTCCTCACAAAATAAAGTTCCACCACACCGTTTTCTACTTGTTCCCGATGAAATGATGTTGAATGTCGATGTGCTTTGCTATTGAGTGTTGTACGTTGTTGCATGAGAGAGCAATAGCACTTTTATTATCACAGATGCAGAGGATTTTGTTGAATTCTAAGCCATAGTCAGATAATTGGGATCTCATCCATAGGATTTGAGCACAACAAGATGACATGGCTATGTATTCACCTCGTAGAGAAATAGAAGTACTCATTTGCTTCTTTGAAGACCATCTCACAAGCTTATCACCCAAAAGCGAACACCTCCAGACGTCGCTTGACGAGTATCTTGACATCCGCATGATCGGCATCACATGCATAGTTTTAGTGACATACCGGTGTCCTTCGGTACCAAAGTCCCATATTGATGGTTCCTTGGAGATACCGAAAGACCCGTTTAACCGCTTCAAGGTGCTTTTGGTAGGCTTAGCACGATATCTAGCACACATGCAAACATGAAATAACAAGATATACGGTCTAGTAGGCTCGTGAGGTACATCGGGGATCCAATCATACTACGATATTTCGTTTGGTCTACCATGATCCTTGAGTGGTCCTCATCTAGTTTAGTACGCTCAATCATGGGAGTGTCAACAGGATCACTAGAATCAAATCCAAATTTCTTTAAAATCTCATTTGCATATTTAGATTGATTTATAAAAATGCCTCGGGACTTTGTGAAATTTGTAATCCCAAGAAAAATGACATTTGTCCCATCATTGACATTTGAAATTTAGAACCCATTTCATTAGAAAAATCACATCATTGGGGTCGGTCGAGGCAAAGATAATATCATCAACATATATTTGAACGTGAATTAAATGTTTGCTGACTTCCGGTGAACAATGTCGGATCAACTGCTCCTTTGCTGAATCCAGTGGATAGAAGAAACTTTGATAGCGTATCATACCATGCCCTTGGAGCTTGCTTTAAATTGTAAAGAGCCTTCTTCAAACGATAGACGTGAGTAGGATGCTCTGGATTCACAAAGCCTTCAAGGGTTGGCGATATCGACTTCTTTAAGATCTCCGTTAAGACACGCCGTCTTTACATCCATTTGATAGACTACCATGTTCTTACTTGCAGCATTAGCCAAGAAGATTCGATTGCCTCGATACGAACAGCAAATGGAGCAAATGATTCCTCAAAGTCAATACCCTCCTCTTGACGATATCCTTTTGCAACCAATCGAGCCTTGTTCTTTAAAACATCACCATGCTCATCAAGTTTCACTTTGAAGATCCACTTTAGAGCATGATCATAGCAAAATCTGGCCGAGCGTACTAATTCCCATACATCAAGTCGATCAAACTAATGAATTTCTTCTTGCATGGCATTGAACCGGCTGTCTTCATTCATGGCGCTTTTACATCTTTTGGTTCGACCTTAGAGAGTACGGAGTTGAAGAAGCACCATAAGGCATCGGTTGCATGTTGTTTCCGTGTGGATACTGGGCGAGAGAGGTTTCCAATGATGTTGTCCAGTAGATGATCATGTGTCCATTTTCGAGGTGTTCATGTGGTTGTTGTTGAGGAACTAAAGTAGCGAGTCGATATCTCCGATGAAGATGGTTCGATGATGATTCAGAGAGCAAATATGTTTTCAAATGGAGCATCTTTGGGAGTAGTAAAGGGATTAACTTCATCATTGATGCCAGAAACAATTCCATGATGTACATTTGATGATTGATGATTTGTTGATGAGACAGAGTGATCAGCAGCAGGCGTTTCTTGACTTAATGATATTGAGACTGAAGGGTTGACTTCATTCACAGGGATAGGAGCAACCTCTGTGATGGAATTGACATTTCATCAGCATTTGGTTCATAGTGTTCATCAAACATTGGATCAAACAATTTCTTTAAATCATCTTCGAAGGAGGTACATAAGGAGTTGCTAGAGGGATTAGAAACAAGAGTAGAACGATGGGACTACTTGATGAAAATTGATTCGGGTCAGCTGGTTTGTCCTGGAGCCATTTGACCCGGTCAGCTCATCGAACGTAACGTGAATTGTTTCCATGATATTTCGGTTCTCTTGTTGTAGATTCGGTAACCCTTCTTGTTTGGTGCATAACCAACAAAAACTCCAATATCGGCCTTTGCTCTTAATTTACCTAAGTCTTGACCGTCATTCGTTAGATTGCACAAAGCACCAAACACACGAAGGTAGGAGAGATCAACTTTTCGTTTATGAACAAGTTCATATGGAGTTTTTCCATGAGAGGTATGAATAAGGGAACGATTTTGGGTGTAGCAAGCAGTGGCAATGGCTTCAACCCATAGAAACATTGGAACCTTTGAATAAATTAGCATTGTTCTTGCGGCTTCCACAAGAGTTCGATTTCGTCTTTCAACTACACCGTTCTGTTGAGGAGTTCGTGGAACACTTCTTTGATGACTGATTCCAACACTTTCATAAAACTGAATTAAGTCTTTGTTAACAAACTCGGTGCCATTGTCTGTTCGAACTATTCTAACAGTATTGTTGAGTCGAACTTGTAGTTGTTTGATAAGTTTGATGATGACATCCGGAGTTTCATCCTTTGTCCTCAAAAACTTTACCCAAGTAAATCGAGAGTAGTCATCAACACCTACTAAAATGTATTTCTTCCCATTTATCGTTTGCACTCTCATTGGTCTGCACAAATCCATATGAAGGGTATGAAGAACTTCCATTATTGAGTTTGTGGGTTTTGGTTTGTGGGCATATTTCGTGCTTTTACCCAATTGGCAAGTGAACAAAGATGATCTTTTTCATATTTTAATCTGGGTAAGCCTCTGACAAGATCCTTTCTAGAAAGGTTATTAATGGTGCCGAAGTTCAAATGATTGAGACGACGATGCCATAACCATGACTTTGTTTTTGAAGCCTTTGACAACAAGCAGATTGGAGAAGACTTCATCATGTCTTCGATAGAGATGGTGTATAGGTTAGAACCACGAGTACCTCTTAATAATTCCACACCATCAAGTTCTCTAACGAAGCAAGTATGTTTTCTAAAGGCCACTTCTAGATCGGAATCACAGAATTGACCAACATAGAACAAATTATGACCAAGACCTTCCATATAATATACCCTGGAGATTACACTTTTGCCAACTACATAATCACTATAACCCATAATTGCTCCAAAATGGTCGTTCCCGAATCTAACGGTCCCGATGAATTTACTCACGAAGTTCATGAGCCGCGACTGGTCTCCAGTCATATGCTTGGAACAACCTGAGTCCAAGTACCACAGAACGATTTGAACGATCTGCAGCTTGAACAGAACAAGAATGGATAACTATATAATTGGGATCCCCATGCAAGAATGGGTTCCACTTGGTTAGTAACAGTGATTGGAACACCCACATCGAAAGTAGAAACAATGGAATCATTAGAAATAGATGCAGTGCTAGTGTCCATATTTGACCTATTCAAAGTATGTTCATTTCTTAAGGGAATAGTTCTACCAATAGGCATCCATTTTCTAGTGGGCATTGATTTAGCAACTTTAGGGCAAAGCTCATTAATCTTATGCCAAGGGGTATCCATTGATAACCTATATTACTAAATTTCCTTCCTGTGGGTTTCCACTTTTTTCTAACTTTCTTTCGCCTTTGCCTTTTAGCCTTCTTAGCTTGAATTTTAACATTAACAATTTTATCGAGGCATTTGACAGATTAGACAAATCATTCACACCACATTCAAGATTAGTAAAGAAACCAGCAATCATCATTACATGTTTTGCCAAAGTAGCAGAATTCGATTAATTACAGATGCGCTTAAAGCTAATACTAGAATCAACACGATTCGTTTTATTCAACTCAAACTTAATATTCCTAGGGTGATCTTCTACTCTCTTCCAATGCACATTCTTAGCTTGCGAGGTCCTATCTTGCTTGGTATTGCTAGGAGGCTTTGACCCGCTTGCTTTAATGTCACTGATTACTCCTGTAGAGGGAATTATGGGAACATTAGTTGGTTGATCTACTTTTGCATTCTGAACTAGTTGTGCAGGGATCTGAACTACTTGAAGGCACATTAGTGTTCACTTTCTTAAAATTGGGCATAGAATGATTTGAATGCAGGCACTAGGCATGGAACAACGCATCACAGCTTTACCTTTTGCACCTAAGGATTTAGGACATGTTGCAATTAAACATTCTAGCAACTCTTGAGATCGTTTGGCTTGAATGCAAGCAAACCTAATTTCTCTATCAAGAGGTTTGTTAATGAAATCCTCTTCTACAATCTCACTGAGACATTCTAGACTATCCTTAAGGTGAGCACAATAGTCATGAAACACAGGTTCATTATTCCTAAGATGAGGAGGAATGTATTTAATAGTCACAGTGTATTTGCATCGAGGATGACTTTGATGCAACATTCTCATTAAAAACAAGTGGCAGCTTTCCCATTTTCCGACTCCTCAGATTCTAAATTTCCTTTTGTAAAGACGTTATTTTTTCGTTGTTTTGGTCACGAGTGACTTTCATTGAATCATATAACTCTTTAAAGTGTCGTTTAACTTTTTCATTTTCTTCTAGAAAACTCTCGTTTTCCTTTTGTAAGGCATTAACTAAGTTTTGAAGATGAAAAGTTTGAGAATACTGAGAATCTAAAGGAGGAGGCATTTGGGATCGAGTCACATTGTTCTTTTCACCCTTTAATTGAGAGATTTGGGCTTTCAACTTTCGATCGAGTGTTACAATGAGCTCGAATCTATTCATCACGTTTGCTAATTTCAAAAGCTGCATCAAATTCAGGAACATCCAAGGATGTCTTGATATTTGAGGTTTTAACATTTTCTTTAGATGTTGATATTTTAATTGCAAAGCAAGATGCTCAACTTCCAATTTAGAAAACTTTTTCACCAGGTTATCATGATCATCCTGTTCAACTTTATCATGCAGTTTAGAGTTAGTTTTTTCAAGCTCAATGACACGATCATGGGAGACTTTCAAGGCAACAGATAATTCATGAAATTGAGAAGCATTAATGGAACAATTTGTAGCAGTGTAAAACACATCTTGAGCAATACATTCAGAAATAAGATTCTCATTCAAGGTATGCAAGTTCTTCCTCTCAATCTCATTATATTTTAATTCTCGCTCATAGTCACTAACCTCAACAATCATCGCATCAAATTCCTTTTCCATTTCTTTAATATCTAAGTCCATCCCCTTTTTAAGACTCTCAAATTGACCTTTTAATTGTTTAAAGAAAGGCATGATCTCAGTTAAATAACATTCTTTAGTTTGCTCAAAACCCCTTTCCCTTTCAGTTATCCCAGTGGGTGTGATCTTTTTCTTACAGGTTTTCTCAAAATCAACAAATAATTGAAAGATAACATATTGACTGATTAAGGTCTTGCTTTTAGTGGCAATAGTTCTAGGAACTAAATGCATTGGTGTATTTGGAGGATACACAATGTGAAGGCATTTTCCTAAGGGGAGGGTTTGTTACAACGAGATTCTATGCTTTTTGCTTATCTAAATCCTTTTTCCAGAACACTTGTTCGGGTGTTAACAACGTTTGAGGCTTAAACTTGTTCAAGGAGATCCAATTTTCCTTTTTGTAATCATGGTGTTTGATCGTTATGTTATTCTCTTTACATTCAGGATCATCTAGCTTCTTATTCATTTTCTCCCTAGATGCATCATCTAATTTTCTATCTTCCTCAGTGCACTCAACGCAACTAGGTTTCTGTCTAGGTTTAAGAATCTCATTACCATCATAGATTACATTATGGGCAGCTCTAGCCTTTTTAACAACCTCAAGATTAGGTTCCACAACAAGGGGAATGCTATGCTTATCGCTAAAAACTCTATGCTTAGTGATCAAGTGAGCAATCTGAATGGTATTCCCTTGTACGTACAACTTATTTTCAATCTTGTTTTTCAAAGTTTTTAGATTGGAAAAATTATTCAAAAGTTTTGATTCCTTAGAATTGAATTCTTGCTTAAGCATTTTAACATTTTCTTGAAGTTCTTGTTTTTGCTTAGCAGTTTTAGAAAGCTTTTCTTGTAAGGAGTTTAACTCTTGTTTTAAGACTTCTTCTCTAAAGTTACTTTTTCTAATAACTGTATGCATTTGGTCATCCATTTCCTGCTCACGGGTGGTCAACTCAAACTTAGCACGTTGTTCATAAATAACAACTTGTTCTTTATAGGCATTCAGTTCAGAGATAATAGAATCATCAGGGGCACATGCAGTGCATTCATTAAAGACATAGTCCTCATTGACTACGGAAGATGCATTACTTGGTACAACCTCACTTTCACTTTGCTTCACATATTGATCATATGGGACAATATTGCTATTACCCTCATCATCAATATCGGATTCATAAGTTTCAAGATTTTGTACTTTATTATGCATCTTTTGCTCATCAACATCATCATATAGTTTTAATACCTCTGAAATGATTTTGTCTTTGGATGGATTAGCTTGTTGAGGTGGAGAGACCTTTGGAGAGACCATAGGTGAGATGCTAGCCATGAAGATTGTTTGGGCATTCATCATCGACATCAGAGTCAAATGCATCACAGTCAACTACTTGAAATGCATTTTGATGATTATTACCTATCTCCTGAATTGGTGCTCATCAACATCGACATCATAGGTTGGGCAATTTCCCTCGGCAGGAACAACAACTCCACTTCATCCAAAGTGGCTCCATTATCCTGAGCTTGCACAAGCAACATCTTGTCTCTGAAGTATTCTGCATTCGTGGGCGTTTTGGAGATGTGAAGTTCCTAGCAATATGTCCCTCACCACCACAGTTGTAGCACTTAATTGGCTTTGCTTGACCTTGATTCCGATTCCTTCCTCTATTCTGATTTACCCCATATCCTCTACCAACTCCACTTCTTCCCTGTTCATGCTTCCTTTCTTGAAGTGGTTGTCCCATAATCTTTCCATCTCTGACAACAGCATGATTGTGTAGATTGGATGCGATTCGATCTCATTGTTAGTGTAAAGACTATTGGTATGTGGACTAAGGGTCAAGTTTTGTTTAACCATAAGAGCCATTGATTAATGAAGTGACCCATGGTGCATCGATCGGCTTGCTTGAACCTCGGATCAGGAATGAGTTTGTGATTACCATTACCCGTGGGTATGACTTGAGATGCTTTGGTAGTAATACCAACATTGGTGTAGAAGGTAGTTGAGTCATTTGATGAACTGGTTTCTCCTCGTTAGATTTGAACGCTCAAGAATCCTTTTATCAAACATTGCATGTCTCTCATTCTGAAGAAGGAAGGCATATAGTTGCTCATAGTTTGTGTCCATTAATCCTTTGGTTAGCTTCACAGAGGTGACAAACTTGTGCCATTCGGGATTCATGTTGTTCACAAACTTTGAGTTCATCTGAATGTTTGGCATAGTCATTCTGATGTTCCTCATGTCATTCACAAGCTTGTGGAATCTCACGTAGTATTCATAGATACTCTCATATGGTTTCATCTTGAAGTGCTCAAATTCATCATACAATTGTGATTCTCTGTCTTCCTTGGTTAATTAGAACCGAGAGAAGCATCTTGTCATTATCCCAAACTGCCTTGGCTTCAGTGTTGTGATTGATAAGCTTGTAGATATCTTTTGAAGACCCGAGTATAATGTTAGAAGCCACGATATCGCATCGAACCTCTTTTTCTCCCTATCATTGAGCTCATCATACGTCTTTGGTCTATCTATTCCATAGATCATTATTCCATCTGCAGCTGTATCAATTAAGTCTCTTGTAGTCTCAATCTGATAAGAACCTTCATCAATAGACTTGAGAATGTTGACTCCATTTTCCTTTCCAAGACAGTACAATCTGATTCGTTGTGCCCAAGAGTCGTAGTCAGTTCTGTCAAGCATGGGTAGACGATTATCTGAACAAGCTTGAACATCCTCGACATAACGATGGAGATAATTGTAGGTGCGTTGGTAGACATGTTTAAAGATTACACGGGATTTTATAACTCAATGATTAAACCGGAAATAGATTCTTTCACGGGATTTTACTAAATCAAGAGAAAACCGTATTACAAACAAAAATTCAACCAAGTCGCTAAGAAGCCTTGAACCAAGTCGCTAAGCACCAAGTTGCTAAGTATTATGAAATCAAGTCGCTATAATGCCATGTCGCTAAGACACAGTCAAGTTGCTAAAGAGCAACTCGCTAAGATCCAAGTCGCTAACACCAAGTAAATTATGACAACAAGTCGCTAAGCACCAAGTCGCTAAGACGTCAAGTCGCTAAATAGCAACTCGCTAAGGTCCAAATCGCTAACACCAAGTCCTGAATTATGACAACAAGTTGCTAAGCACCAAGTCGCTAAGTAGTCAAGTCGCTAAATAGCAACTCGCTAAGGTCCAAGTCGCTAACACCAAGTCGCTAGGAAACTTAAGTACAAGTCGCTAACAAAATTGAAAGCAAGTCGCTACCTTCACCAAGTAGCTACCCGTAGTGGAGAATCCACTAAGTGTACTCTTTGTCGGCTTGTCTCAAAAGACAAGTCGCTAGGACCAAGTCGCTACCAAAAAAACACTACAACTCGCTACCTTTTACTGAAGCAAGTCGCTAAGATGAAATTCACTACGAGAACCAAGTCGCTACCAAGAAAAAACTTCAAAACCACACTTTTCAATCCAAAACAAGCTCAACCACAGTGATTCAAGCTTACCAAATCAAAACCCAAGCACATACAATGATCCTAAACACAAAAGTACACCCAAAATTCAAGATTTAACACTAGAAATGAACCAAATGATACAAAAACCACTAAACCTTTTCAAACTCAAAAACCATCTAAAACCACTAGAAATCCAAGGATATGTAAGAGATGATCAAACCATGGCTCTTGATACCATTTGTAACATATTGGATTTCACATACACATCAAACCATTAACACAAGAGATAAGATGAGTTTCTAGAGAGAGGGTTAGAGGTTTTGGGAACTTTAGTGAGAGAAAGAAATATTCTTATTATGAGCTCCAACTCTCTACCTTGGAAGGTAGAGAGTATTTATAGTACTTACATAAATCGCCACCTACGAGCTGTGGATCAGGCATACAGTGGGTAAAGACCCGTCCGTCCTCCACGGTGTTACAAACTAAATACTACTTAACTTGTAATGATCTACGACTACGAGCTTTCTAACGATTACATATACTTGAGGTGACCGACTCTTTAATAACTGGATTTACTAAATCCTAACATTTTCTTATGATCATTAAGAGGCGTTAAGAGGTAAAAACATCTTATTGAACTAGATGTTGAGGAGTGTCTTAACACCTCTTAATGTCTAACACCTTCAAATAATTTTACAAAAAACAAACACTTTTATATCAGTCAGATTCAGATTTCTCAACCACTTATTCACATTAAGTTGGAATCAGATTCAGATTTTTCAATCACACATTCATATTCAGATGTTTGAATCAGATTCAGACTCAGAGCCTCTTAACAAACAAACAACACCTTAATATTTAGGACTATTTGATGTTATCAAATATCCCCCCACTTGAACTCTACTTGCCCTCAAGTAGACCTTATTAGAAAGATTCCTAAAAAGATATCTCCCAAAACCTGAAAAATATAAGTTTACAAATCCCTTATGCTAGAATAAAACAAAGCCGAACACCTCACGAAATGGGAACTAAACACTCAAATCTCTCAACTATTCTAAGTGTCAATTTCGGGGTGATCACTCAATCGCACAGTCATAGCATGTATTCTATCATAAGCTTGGCGGTTACACATATCTCCACCACTAGAGTTAAGGGCTAAACAATTCTCGAAGGCAATATGGGTAGACACGACAAAGGTTAAGGGGTGATTCGTCATTACTAACATGTCACGGCGAAGTGGACGAAATCAATGATACATGACCAAATCCATGGCCAAGACATCAAATATTGCTCGCTGCATCACCTAGACATACTTCATGACTAAAGGGTAGGATAGGACATGGGATATATAAATGGTGTAAAATAAAAAACAAGCAGGTAGTCTAAATCTATAACCACGTCATCACCACTTACCGTCCGCCCAAAGTTCAAGCTTTGAAGTCAAGAAACCGGATCATGAAATACTAGGTAGATGTGTCATTAGAGGACGTCGTGATGGGCACACTACCTTTTCTTCAACTGTTGGCATAATTGCCAACTTCAATCTTCAAATATGACCGATGTGGCCTCCTTGATACTAAATCTATAAAGCTCAAAACATAGTGCTTATAACATCACACTTTACAATAACATAACAACTATATATATATTTAATTAAAGAAGGCTGGTCCCAAACATGTGGAGAAATAAACCAAGTTATGGTGTATCTTTTCTGCAGAAAATTAGCTTGTGCCCATTCGTAATGAAATTTAGCCTCTTCGCCCCATTTTATTTTAGCATATCCAAATTTTACTCGTAACCAATTTTCAAATGAGATCCCCCTGTATCCTATTTTGCTTCTCTTATCTTTGTCAAAACATGCCCATTCCTTGCATTTGAGCCATTTATGTTCAGGGAATTCTCCTCCATCGCAGATCTTTCGATCGGGGTTGCATGTAGGCCATGCCATGGTGTAGTCATCAGTCATGATAGCTGGTTCACAAAAATGAATGGTCCAATCAATCTCGGTGAACCATTCGCTAAAAACATTATGACCTTGTAACCACTTTTTCCTGATAAGCTTCTCGTCTTCCCAGCACCACCAAACTTCCGTAGCCTCTTTAATCATTTGGATCAGATGCTGTCCTCCTCCATTGCATCTTTTCTGAAAAGGAGAACACGTGGGCAATGTTACCTTTGTCCCATCAACTAAACAAGTATCAGGAACACAACAGTGAAGTTTTCCCGTAACAACATAACTGGGTACAGAAGGTGAGATCTCTTCCTCATTGCTTTCATCATCACTCGATTCGGTCCCTTGTAAATGGCCAAAATATGAAGGTGGGAACCTATCGGAATCATCTAATTCAATCCTTGGTGAATCTTCAATTGTAAGAATTCTATTCGGTTCAAGACATAAAGTTTTGTTTAATTTAAACTCCACTATATCACCATAGTAACCCGCGTAACGTACTAATGAGTCAAGGAACGGCTTACCAAGAATCAAATGTTCCTTTTTGTTTTTCTCCATGTCGATGACTACAAATTCAGTCTTTGAAACAAATTTATCGACCTTGACACAAGTACCACCTATAATACCTAAAGGGGTGACCTTGGTGCCATCTGCTGAATTAATCGAGATATCCGATTCCCAAAGATGGATAATCTTAAGTTTTAAGAATATGGAAAGTGGCATGATGTTTATACATGATCCAAAATCTACTACCCCCAAGATATTAATACTCCCAACAGAACACGGAATGACTAACCCGTTTGCGCTAATATCCTTGACTGAAAATAAACCTGTGTCAAACCTGGATACGTCTCCTGAATCATGGTTACGCCGTAACTCAGGGATATGGTTACGGCGTAACTTTTCCTTATTGTCGACAATCGTCTCCTCAAAATAGCCAGTTGTGGAATTGCATTCCTTAATCTCCTCTAGCGAATTATTGGCGAAAACAGCATTGCATTCCACCATGGGCTTTGGTTCATTAAGTTCGATGTCTTCTATCTCAGTACTGAGTTTTTCTATCATTGCTTCAAGATTTTTTAGGGGTTCGTCGTGCTTGGAAAGATTTTTATTTGTGTTCTCCTGGAAATCTCTTAACCATTTATCTTGTTCTATTTGTTTCTGGGCTGAAGTTTCCAGGAATTTGTTAATTGTTTTTTCAAGACTGGGCTTTCTTTCTCCATAAGGTCCACGGTTGAAATTCCCACGGTACGCGTTATTATTTCGATTATCTCCGTAAAACGGTCGATTTTCTCCATATTTAGCTTCTTCAATCATATTTTCTTCGTCAACATG
Source organism: Chrysanthemum makinoi (assembly GCA_910596185.1). Taxonomy (NCBI): domain Eukaryota; kingdom Viridiplantae; phylum Streptophyta; class Magnoliopsida; order Asterales; family Asteraceae; genus Chrysanthemum; species Chrysanthemum makinoi. Next base: position 76,596,103 of record OU343219.1, on the reverse strand, counting down.
AGGACAATTCTTAGTGAGATGTCTTCCCCCACAGCTTTCGCCACCCACTTGAATGGCATGAACGGTTTCTCTGACCTTCAGCATATCTCGACTAAAATTTTCAATTTTACTAGCGATTGCTGCAATTCCGTCAAAATTTCCGCCTTAGTTTCTTTTACTTCCTCCGTTGTGCCATTTTTGAGAGTGATCAGCCATTTTTTGAATGGCTTCAATAGCAACAGTAGGAGTCATGTTCGGGATGGGTCCTTGATAGTCCAACATTTTTCTTGTCGTTACGTTAATTCCTTTGTAGAAAATGTTGACCTTTTGCTGTTTGTTCAGATCGTGAGTAGGACATTTGTAAAGCAGATCGTTGTATCTATCCCAGGCTTGATACAATGTTTCGTCGTCTTCTTGCTTAAAATTATGGATTTCCAAGAGCTGGCTAGAAATCTTTGATGGCGGACAATATCTCTGAATAAAGTGCTTCTTAAGTAGAGCCCAAGTATTAATTACCCCGGCGGGCAATCTTTTGATCCATCTTCTGGCAGCTCCAGTAAGAGTCATTGGGAATACCCTTAGCATAACAACATCATGAGACACGCCCGGAATGTTGAAAAGGCTTGCGATGTATAGGACATTTTCAACGTGCTCATATGCATCATCGTCCCTGTTTCCTGAAAAAGGGTTAGCACGAAGCTCCCTCATAAATTGGTCTTTGATTTCGAAACGGACATCCGCTCCAATTGCCGGTCTTACGAGACCCGTCCCTTGTTCCGCTCTTGTCAACGCCAAATATTCCTCAAGAGTGAGGTCATCGATGTTAACAACTTCCATGGTACCTGAAAACTAGAAATATAATCGTGAGAATAATAGAAAAGTTAAAACGAAATGAAAGACTTAATGCAGGTTTTGCTGACCAGGTTTTAATATTTATAAAGTCTCATTATACCTATGGTCTACCCTAGTGCACTAACGGGCAGTGTACCCGGTCTTGTGTAGTGTAGTATTCGGTAAAGCCGAGGTCGTCCCAAGAGCTATGTGTGTTGGATTATTACGAAGTCTAGGTGTCACAGATTAATAATGGTTTTGATAGAGAATTAATTAATTAAACTACTAAAGCAGAATAAAGCAAATCAAGGCAGATAAAAGGTAAAGGGTAAATCAATAGAGGAGAGTGGTGCTAACCTAGTTAATCCTCCTAGCTAGTTATGTCTACGTCTACTTACTTTCAATTACTTCAGGTGGGGTCAAAGTCGAGAGGACAACATTTGGTCAATTCGCCCTAACCTATCAGCAAAGATGCCACCACAGGAGAAGTCGGGTGTCCCTTCATAAGTCCTGTTGTTCCTGGTCCCCTAAGCCAAGTCATTAAGTACTGCTACATGCTAGATTTATAATAGTGAGTGCCCAGGCGTTAGCAACTTAAACACTCACCCCCTAATTCTTAAGTTCATCCAAACGGTAGGTGATCAGTTGGTCAAATCACGCAAGTAGAAAGGGTCGTCAGTTGGTCATATCTTACCCTTCCCATCTCAGCCCACTCACCTAGGGTTAGTTGGTCATATCTCCTAGGCAGTTGGCCTCTACCACCATTGAAAACTACCGAACCAAGGGCTACCAATAAACTATGCATTCATACACTTAGAAATAATTGTACGTAAGTAATATAAACACAAACAAAACAATTAAGGAATCATAACTAGGCCATCACCAAGAGGTGCTTAGCCTCTCATATTAATCATACAAACTAATTCAATATTCAAAGGTACGAAATACATGACTTGAAAGTAAAGAAAATATAAAATGCTAATGCTTATCGTAGGGGAGTGATTTCTCCCTTGGGGACAGCTCCGTATGCTCCTCTAGACCTGCCTTGAGCTTTTTCCCACGTTCTCTGGTTGTTGTGTGTGGAATGGGATGATTAGAAATGCTGGAATTCATGGGGTATTTATAGGCCAGATCTGGGTTACGGCGTAACTATAACACGAGTTACGCCGTAACCTTAAATTCCTTCGTATTTTTCACTAGATCTGCAAGTTACGGTGTAACCTTATTAGTGGTTATGCCGTAGTCTTCAATAAACTTGGTTACACCGTAGTTGATGGAAGAGTTACGGCATAGTTATCAGCGGCGTAGAACCTCATTTGACCTAGTTGTTGGGTTTTAGGTTCCTCAGATCATGAATTATTCTAAGTATTGGAACCACGGCTAGAGTTGATGAAACCACTGCCAGAATAATTAATCCACTGTTGAAGTTAAACCGCGGCTAGTAGTAAAGTAGAACCACTGCTATTGTATTGTAAACACTGCTAGTTGTGTATAGTCGGTTTAATATTTTGTATTAGATAAATTTGGAAAAGATATTTATCTTGTAGGTTACATATTGTATTATGTAAAGGACTCCTTAGCCTATAAAAGGAGGTCCTAGGTTAGATTAGATATATGAATGTTTTATATCTAAGGTCGATACACTTCAAAGTTGTAAACCCTAATACTGGTTAGAGTATTCGTTATTAGTATAATTGAGGTGTTTAAGAGTTATTGTTATTGTTCTTCTTCTTAAGGTTGAATATTAAATTCCGCGTAATATTTAACAAGTTATTATCTAGTCAGTTTCTATAAGGATCGTTTGCTCAACTGGGATCAACAAGTGGTATTAGAGCATGTGATCTAGAAACTGTAATCAAGAAGAAGTCAAGTTAAGTTCAATTCAAGAAAGTTAAGATATCTGACGAAACTCACATGGTTACTGCATCAAAAGTGCCCATGCGGAAGCAGGGTGAGTATCAGGTATGGAGAATGCGAATGAGGCAATACATTCGCATGATAGATTACACAATCTGGGATGTTGTTGAAAAAGGTGATACTCTTCCCAAGAAGGGTGATGATGGTAATGAGATAGCCATTGTTAGTGAGGTTGACAAGGCTAGAAGGAAGCTGGAGATTAAAGCTCATAGTATTCTCTCAATGGGAATACCTAATGAGTATGCTTTGGACTTTGAACAATATGAGACTACTAAAGAGTTAATGGATGCTATTGAAACAAGGTTTGTTGGTAATGAAGCTACCAAGAAATCCAGGAAAAACATGCTCAAGCATCAGCTTGAAAACTTCACTGCTCTCACGTGGGAGAAAAACTTGATGACACTTATAACAGACCCTAAAAGTGCATTGGCAATGTAATTGGTGGACTACAAAGTTGCTCAAGAAGATATAAATCTTAAGTTCATGAAGTTTATCATCGAGAATGGGCTGTACATGCATCCGTTGTGTGGAGGAACAAAGATTATTTTGAAAAGATGACTTTGGACAATCTCTACAAAAACTTGAAAGTTTATGAGTCTGAAAAGAACATAGCTGGCTCATCCTCATCACCACAAAACATTGCTTTTGTATCTACAGGTCATAGGAATTCTCAGGATGTTTCCACTGTGCTATGAGTATCCACTGCTATTGCTAATAATACCACTGTTAGTAATAGTGTTAGTGATGGTACCATCTGTGCTTTCCTAGCTGATCTTACAACCAGTGTTCTGATCTTGAATCAAGATCTGGATCAAATTGATCCTGATGACCTTGATGAGATCAATCTTCAATGGCAGATGGCAATGTTAACACTGCAAGCTAGGAAGTTCTTGAGGAGGACAGGCATGCAAGTTAAGTATGATGGTCAAAGGAGAGCTGGGTTTGACAAGAGCAAGATGGAGTGTTTCAACTGCAAGAAGAAGGGACACTTTGCTAGAGAATGTAGAGCTCCCAAGAGGATTGCTAAAGGCGTCAAAAAGACTACTGAAGAGCCTGTTTCTTCTTCAGCATTGGTTGCTCAAGATGGTATTGGTGATTATGACTGGAGTGATCAAATTGAAGAAGGTCCCAATGCATCTTTTCTTGCCAGTGAAGCTTCTAAAGAGCATAACTTTGCTCTTATGGCCTATGCTTCATCTTCTGGTTCAGATTATGAGGTATCTAATGATTCTAAAAATTCTACATGTTCTTTTAAATCATGTCAAGATAACTTAGAATCTCTTAAAGCTGTTAATGAGAGTTTGAGAAGAGAGGTAGAAAGACTTTCACTAGATAACTTAGGTTATAAAGTTGGTCTTGAAAGTGTTGAAGAGAAACTTAATTTCTGTATTAAATGTGAGTTTGAGTATATAGATAAGATTAACATACTAGGTGGTGAAATTGATCTTAAGGACAGGGAAATTAAAATACTTAAACAGAAACTAGAAGAAGCAGAGAGTGTTAAACAAGAAGCTATAGAAGAAAAGGAAAAACATGTTGTTAGGGTTGCTAAAACACAATTTGCTTCTGATATGGTTCATAAATCAATAGAGTGTCAATTAATGAAAAAGGGTTCTGGGATAGGTTACAACAATATGCCACCACCCCCTCTTATGAAACATGCTCCACCTACAAAAGAACTGTCATTTAGTAGTGAATTCAGTTTTAACAAACCTGTTGAAGAGATTAGTAAGACTGAAACAACTAAGATAGGTTCTGATAAGTCATCTGATGTTCCTACTATTGAAGATTGGGAATCAGATTATGAGGAAGATAGATCTGAATCAACACAGCCTGAGAAGATAGAAAATGTTAAGAAAGTTGATTCTAAACAAGCCAACCTTATGCCTAGATTTGGAGCACCAATTTCTTGGAAAGTGGTAGATTATAAAGAGGTACCTAGGGAACAAATGAAAAGATACATACCTAGGGGAAATCAGAGAAACTTCAATGGCCTAATTTCAAATAGGTTAGGAGATGAGTTTCAGTATGTTAAGAAGGCTTGTTTTAAGTGTGGTAGTTTTGAGCATTTACAGAGAAATTGTTATAAAAACCAACCACAAGTTTGGAACCACTGGAGGAGGGTAAATCATCAAAACTTTTCAAAGAAAACAATCCCTCCTTCTAACAAAAATATGGTTCCCAGAGCAGTGTTAATGAGGAATGGTAAAACTAAATCAATAATCACTACTGCACCCAAATGGGTTCCAACCACTGCCAAGCAAAATGTAACCACTGCTAAGCAAAATCTTTCCACTGCTAAGCAGAATATCACCACTGATTCAAAAGAGGTTTTAAAAATTCCAAAGGTGATAACTGACACATTGGTTGGAAACTATTTTTATCTTTGTTAAGGCCTCAGCTAGCTGGCAATGGAAGCCTAAGACCAAGGTTTTACATCATGTCAGTTGTGCATCAATGGACCTAAAGAAATTTGATTATGTTGATGCAGGACCCAAGTCGATGTGGCTTGGGTCCACAAAAGGAACTAACTTGTTTAAATTCATGTGTAGGGAAATTTACAAGATGAGCTAAAAGACAAAGGAATTTTTGATAGTGGTTGCTCTGGGCACATGACATGGGATGGGAGCAACCTAGGGGATTTTGAAGCTTATGGTGGAGGATATGTGGCATTTGGCAATGATCCAAAAAGAGGAAAGATACTTGGAAGAGGCATAATCAGAACAGGGAAATTAGACTTTGAAAAAGTCTATCTGGTACAGGGACTAAAGTATAATTTATTCTGTGTTTCTCAAATGTGTGATAAGAAAAACTAGGTACTTTTTGGGGAAACTGAGTGTATGGTGTTGTCTCCTGATTTCAAAATGCTTGATGAAAAGTATATACAGCTTAGGGTTCCTAGAAAGGAAAACATATATTGTTTTGATCTTAAAGATGTAATTCCCAATAGGTCCTTAACCTGTTTGTTTGCTAAGGCATCAGTAGATGAGTCTAAATTGTGGCATAGAAGGCTAGGACACCTTAATTTCAAAACAATCAATAAACTGGTAAAGGGCAGCTTAGTGAGAGGGTTACCTTCTAAGGTTTTTGAGTGTAAAGAACTTTGTGTGGCCTGTCAGAAAGGAAAACAGCATAGAGCCTCTTGTAAGACCAAAACTGTGAACACCATTACACAACCACTATTTATGCTTCATATAGACTTATTTGGACCTACCTTTGTTAAAAGTTTGAATCATAAGCAGTATTGCCTAGTGATTACTGATGATTATAGTAGATTTTCTTGGGTATACTTTTTAGGTGCTAAAAGTGAGACTAGTGATATCCTCAAAAGTTTCATTACTAAGATAGAAAATCAAGTAAACCAGAAAGTCAAAGTAATCAGATGTGATAATGGAACTGAGTTTAAGAATGATGTGATGAATCAGTTCTATGTGGTTAAGGGTATAGAAAGACAGTTTAGTGTTGCTAGGACACCACAACAGAATGGTGTAGCTGAAAGGAAAAACATAACACTAATTGAGGCTGCAAGAACAATGTTGTCAGAATCAAAGTTACCAACTACCTTTTGGGCTGAAGCTGTTGGAACTGCATGTTATGTGCATAATAGAAGTAAGGTAGTGAAGCCTCATAACAAGACCCCCTATGAGCTGTTACATGATAGGAAGCCTATGATTACATTCCTAAAACCTTTTGGGTGTCCTGTTACTATCTTAAATACCATTGACTATCTAGGCAAGTTTCAAGAGAAAGCAGATGATGGATACTTTCTGGGCTATTCTTCAAATAGTAAAGCCTTTAGAGTATACAATAGGAGGACCAGGATTGTAGAAGAAAACTTACATGTTAAGTTTAGTGAAGAGACTCCTAGTGTTGAGACCAAAGGACCAGAATGGTTGTTTAACATTGATATGCTAACCAAATCTATGAATTATGAGCCTATCATTGCAGGAACTTCCACTAATGTTGATACAGGTACACCAAAGGATTTTGATGAAGAAGCAAATTCTATGGAAGCTGATTCTCCAAAGGAGTTCTATTTGGTTGAAAAGTGGAAATCTGGTTCTGTCTCACCCATCATTGATAAGCAGGGTCCCACTGATGATGATGTTTTGAATTCAGGAAGTAAGGTTGATCATCATCAAGATAAGGAAGAGTTATTGAAAGATAATTCAGTGTCGATAGAAGAAATTGAAAGAAAGAAGAAGCATTCTGAAAGCACTGCTAAGCCAAATGAAAGCACTGCTAAGGTTAATAAAACCACTTCTAAGCCAATCTCTACCACTGCTAGTACAAGTGCAAACACTGCTGCAAGTACATATGATGATTCTTACTTTGGAATCCCTGCCAAGCCATAGTTTGGTGATGATGAGTATCCCACTGATCCTGACATGCCTGATTTGGAAGAAAGGGATACTCCTACTGATGATGAAAACTTAGATGACTACTTCAATGATAATGATTTTACTAATTTAGACACAGTCATCACTGAGAGTCCAATTCCTACTACCAGAGTTCATAAGAATCATCCCAAAGAGCAAATACTTGGAGATCTGAATACTCCAGTTCAAACAAGAAGCAGAGCTATGAACAAACAACCTTTTTCTAAACAAGGTTTGTTTTCCAGATCACTTCACAAAAGGAACAGTCATAAAGATCTGCAAAATTGTTTGTTTGCTTGTTTTTTGTCTCAAAAGGAGCCCAAGAGAGTTGAAGAAGCTTTATCAGAAGAAGGATGGGTTGAATCAATGCAAGAGGAGCTATTGCAGTTTAAGCTTCAAGAAGTATGGACATTGGTTGACCTTCCAAATGGAAAAAGGGCTATTGGGACTAAATGGGTTTTCAGAAATAAAAGGGATGAAAGAGGTATTGTGGTTAGGAATAAATCCAGGTTGGTTGCTCAAGGATACACACAAACTGAAGGTTTGGATTATGATGAAGTGTTTGCCCTTATTTCCAGGATAGAAGCTATAAGATTGTTTTTGGCATATGCTTCATACAAGAACTTTGTTGTGTATCAGATGGATGTTAAAAGTGCCTTTTTGTATGGTACTATTGAAGAGGAGGTTTATGCTTGTTAGCCTCCTGATTTTGAAGATCCTGATCATCTTGATAAGGTCTACAGGGTGAAAAAGGCTATGTATGGTTTGCATCAAGCTCCAAGGGCATGGTATGAGTGCCTTTCTACTTATTTGATGGACAATGGCTTCAAGATAGGACTGATTGATAAGACTTTGTTCATAAGGAAGCTAAAGGATGATATTTTGCTAGTTCAGGTTTATGTAGATGACATCATCTTTGGCTCAACCAATAAGGAGCTTTGCAAAGACTTTGAGAAACTTATGCATGACAAGTTTCAGATGAGTTCCATAGGAGAACTCACTTTCTTTTTGGGACTGCAAGTTCAACAGAGGAATGATGGTATCTTCATTAGTCAAGACAAGTATGTGGCAGATGTTTTGAAGAAGTTGGGTTTCAAGATGTCAAGAGTGCTAGTACACCAATGGAAACTCAGAAACCAATGCTACCTGATGATGGAAGTCCCAAAGTTGATTTGAACCTGTATAGGTCCATGATTGGATCTTTGATGTATCTCATTGCATCTAGGCTAGATATAATGTTCTCAGTCTGTGTGTATGCAAGGTTTCAAGTTAAACCTAACACAACACACATGAATGCTGTTAAGAGAATTTTTAGATACCTTAAAGGTCATCCTAAATTGGGCCTTTGGTATTCTAAGGATTCTGAATTTGATTTGGTGGCCTATACAGACAGTGATTATGCTGGTGCTAGTTTGGATAGAAAGTCTACAACTGGTGGATGTCAGTTTTTGGGAAGCAGACTAATTTCATGGCAGTGTAAAAAACAAACAATTGTGGCCAATTCTACAACTGAAGCTGAGTATGTGGCTGCTGCTAGTTCTTTGTGGACAAGTGCTTTGGATTTAGAATCAATTATTGGACTTTGGGTACAATTTCATGCATACTAAGATTTACATTGATAATAACAGTACATTATGCATCATTAAAAATCCTGTTTTACATTCTAGAACTAAACATATTGAGATAAGGCACCATTTTATTAGAGATTGTAATGAGAAAAGGTTGATTCAAATGGTCAAAATCCATACTGATTTCAATGTGGCTGATCTTCTCACTAAAGCTTTTGATGTGGGGAGGTTTCAGTACCTTGTAGTTAGTATTGGAATGATTAATCTCTAAATCTCAAATAGTTTTGTAAAAGTTTGTAAAATTATGTACAGTTATTAGTTAATCTTAGTATTGCTACTTTTGTTTTAAACACTGTTAGTTCTGCTTAAACCACTGCTTGTTTCTTTGTGTTCCCACTAACCATTTTGCAGAGTAATGAAACAAAATCACTGTTAGAAGAATGCAAGAGACTTAAATGAAAAGACATGGTTCTATTATTCATATTTTATAAACTGCATTCTGAAATGTAGTGGTTACATCCATGGATACCAGCTAACAAGAGATTACATCATAAAGTGCTCACACAACCAACTCAGAACACAAGCTTCACATCTCCTCCCCAACCACCTAAGGCTTCCTTGGAAAGGCCCACTCAGGCATCACTTTAGGTGCCATAAGCCTATCAATCACCCTCTACACCTTTGGACATGCAAGCCCAATCACCTTTCCTCCTACAGGTGGTGAGGATGATGAAGGACCCTCTGGTGGTGGTGCTGTCAACAATGCTCTTGTAGGTGCTACTTGGAGCTCTTCAGATGGGAGGACTGCTGCAAGGGGAGGCACAACCAAGACTTTTGAAGAAGTGTCATCATCTGTACTGCAAGGGGAGCCTGAGCTATCTTCCTTGATCAAAGCTTCCTGAGGCATTGGTTGGAGTGAGGATGGACCGGCAACTAAAGGGGTAGTGCTCATGGTCAAATGAGTTCTTTTTCATGAAGAAACCTCTTCAAACACCTCTCTCTTTGTTCTACCTGGATTGTTTAAAACAAAATGCCAGGCACTATCATCCCAAATACTATCAGAGAATGAACTGTCTGATGAAAGATTGATTGGATTGGAATGGCTCATGGTGGTTTTTGGTAAAGCAGATTTTGAAAGATTTTTAGAGAGAGAAGTGTTGGTGTGTTAGTAATATGGGAAATATGTGAGTATGATGTTCTTTAATAGAAGTTAAGATGAAATCAGTTAGTTAATGTGAGGAAGGTATAAGTTGTTGAGGAATAAATGAAGTCTTTGACTTTGGTGGCTGGATTAATGACTAGGAGTTGACCTGTTGACTGGGTGGTTAGTACTGGTCTAACCACTGCCAGTATAATTTTTGCATCCACTTCTAGTTTTTTTCTAACCACTGCTAACCTTAACCATACTTTCAGTGTTTGGTTTATGTTTGTGATATGCAGGTATGAAGGATTGTTTGTATACTTTGGAGGTTTTTGGAGCTTTTTCTGATTAGTTTTAGAGTTAAAAAAAATTGTGAATCTTTAGTAATCCTTCATATTATTGCATAATCTCACTATTTTTGGCCTTGATTTGGTTGCTGTTATCTTGGTCAACTGATTGGAGTTTGGTTGATGTATCCACTGCTAGGGCATTTCAAACCACTACTAGTGGTTTTCAATCCACTGCTAGTATATGGCTGATGATGGATACTTGAGGGGCTGTTTTGTAACTTTGATTATAATGTATAAATTCCCCAAAATCACTGCCACATTATTTAATTGATCTTCAAATCACTTCCAATTGGCGCTCAACATAAACCCTAACCACTCCCACCTGCTTATTTCACAAATCCCACATCATATCTCATAACCAATCACAATGCCGTCACTGTATTCCAAAACTCATAACCTTGTTGCTTATTTGATTAAGAACAATCACTCAGAAGGTTTTCATGACATGATTGATTTCATTAACCACAGTCCTATACACTTTGCACTAACTGTAGCACCCACTATTCTTAAAGCATATGTACATAAATTCTGGGGTAATGCTAAGCTTGAAGAGAGAGATGGTGTAGAAGTTTTTAGTACTGTTGTGGATGAGAATGAGGTTTTGGTTGATGAGGAAGTTCTTAGAGGTATTTTAAAGTTGGATGATGCTGATGGTATAGTTAATCTTTCTGATGATGCAATCTTTGATGGTTTAGAAAGATTAGGTTGTACAGAAAGGGGAGACAAGGTAAAATTTCGGAAAGGTATGTTTTCTCCTAAATGGAAGTTTTTGATTCACACTTTATTGATGTGTGTGAGTAACAAGACCATTGGGTTTGATGATTTTCCTTCCAAAATTGCAACTGCAATCATCTGTTTATCTGAAGGTAGGAAATTTAATTGGTCTAGGATGCTTTATGAAGGGTTTGTGTAGAATATTAGGAAGAAGGGTAAATTTTACTTGTATCCTAGGTTTGTTTAACTTATTGTGGAAAGCCAAGTAGCAGATCCTGTTGAACATAATAGGAAGTATGAGGTGCATTATATGCTTCCTAAGGTTTTTGCACATATGAGGAATCAGAACCCCAATTTCTAGATAAGAGTTGTACCATTGTTCCCCCACATGATCAATTTGCTTGATATTCCTGAGTTTGCTAATGATCCTGAACCCCAGTTCAATGAACCTGCACCCACTGCTATTGAACCTGAACCCACTGCTAGTCAATCTGGATCCACTGCTAAACTATTGTGTGGACTAGGAGAAGGAAGAGCACCAAGCTACCTCAGGCTGGTGTTAGTGGTGTAGCTCATGAGGCTGTCACAAGTTGTGGAGGTGACATGATTGGAAGGGCTTCCACTACTGATTCATGCTTAGATGCTGGTCAAGACAGTAGAAACATACGTAAGACCCAACCTTTGGCAACTCCTATTGTGGAGAGTTCTCAGGAACTTAACACTAGTGGAGGCATCCCTGGCCAACTAGCTCAATCAGGGTGCATAGATGATCAGGCTAGGTCTGGTGCTATGTTTTTTTTACCCAAGGATTCACCTCTCGGACCAGTTAACACAGGTCGAAGTGATGAGGGTATTTTTGGAACATGATGTTGAATTGACGGCTAATGATCAGGTACATGATGACTTTTCCAATGAACCACCTCTCGGACCAGTTAACACAGGTCGAAGTGGGGAGGATATTCTTGAACAATTACATGAATTGACGGTTAAATGTACAACTATGGAGAATACAATCTCAAGTCTGGAGTTCGCTATGTTTCAGGGCAAAGAGATAAGGAGGTTGAAGCACAGGATGTTAGTAATGGAGAAAGTCAGAAGACCTGGGATTGCTGCTTTAAGAAAGGTTAGGATTCAGAGAAAGAAGGTAGACTCCTCTAAGGATGTTATTTTGGAGAATGTATCCAAACAGGGAGAGGAGTGAAGGCTTGGATTCAGGGGAGGCTGTTGATGTGAATATGGAAGAGGATGTGGATAGTGGAGATCATTTTGTGGTGTCTGATAAAGATGGGAATGAGGCTGTTCTTGAAACTTTGAAGACTGTGGTAGAAGGAAAAGAAAATGAGGTGGTGCAGAACACAACCACTGCCAGTGTTTCTGCAACCACGGCTGGTGTTCATGAAACCACTACTACAACTCCTACCTTAGAATCAACCACTGCTATTACAACCACATCTACAATTGTCACAACTACCTCTGTTTCACCACCCAAAACCAAAGAAGTTGAAAAGGAAGTTGCAAGTACATTGATAAATCTAAGTAAAACTTCATCTAATCCTACACCTACCATTGCACCTGCTCCATTAGTTCTTAAATCTACTTCACCTATACCTAAACCTTTGAGTAAGAGTGTGATTATTGGTGAGCCTTTGATGAAGAAGATGGCTCAACCAGACATTGGAAAGGGAAAAGGTATTGCTGAACCACCCAAAACCAAAGAAGTTGAAAAGGAAGTTGCAAGTACATTGATAAATCTTAGTAAAACTTCATCTAATCCTACACCTACCATTGAACCTGCTCCATTAGTTCTTAAATATACTTCACCTATACCTAAACCTTTGAGTAAGAGTTTGATTATTGGTGAGCCTTTGAAGAAGAAGATGGCTCAACCAGACATTGGAAAGGGAAAAGGTATTGCTGAACCAGTTTTGAAGTTTAAAACTAGAGAAGAACAGATTGCTTATGATGAAGAGTATACAAGAGGTCTACAAACTGAAGAAGAAGCAGCTGCAGAGAAAGAAAAGCAAGAAGAAGAAGAAGCTACTCAGAAATGGCTAGATGAATGGAATAATACACAATCGTACCTTCAAGCTTCTAATGATATACAAAATGAGTACACAACTCAAGAGTGGGGATTGTTATCTATTGATGAAAGAGCCAGAATCTTGGGTGAATGGGCAAGGAGGATCAGGAAAGAGAAGATGCAAGTTATAAGGAAGAAACCTCCTACAAAAGGTGAGATGAGAAATGTGATGATGAAGATTATCAAGAATTTAGGCATATATATTTTTGAAAATCTCAGTAAATGTTCATTTGAGAGGATTCATGAAATTTATCTAAGATGTATGAGGATTAATGAGGATTTTAATCCAATGAATTATGAAAAAGAAGAAGAGTGGATTAAGAGTAGACAAAAGAGAAAATCTGAGATTCAGGAGGAATCTGGTTCTAAAAGATTGAAATAAGTGAATGGTAATCAAATTATTTCTTATACATTTGAGCTTAATGGAAGTGAAGGATGTTGGGAAATTCAAAGAGTCAGTAATGAAGTTTCTGAGTTTGAGAAATTTTCACAAATGCTTCAATATCTGGATAGAGATGATTTGATGAATCCTTGGAAGCTGTACAAGAATAAATTTGGTGATGTATGTCCAGATGACTATCTTGAGAGAATGGTTTATCATCACTTGAAGATTTTGTTTGAACCAATTCATGATGAACCTGAATGGAAAGGACTCTATAATGGTCAAGTTACAAGATGGTTTTTATATCAATCTTATGGAGTTCATGTGTTGACTGTTTTTGGAGAACTTATTCATATGCTTGTAGAAGGTGATTATCCTCAACTGAATAATTATCCAGGAGTTATTGCTCAGCTGGTGAAGCCTGGTGGTTTAAAGATGCTGAAACCCTATGATGATCAAGCTTACAGTTTGTTGCTAAAGTATGAGAAAATTTTTAAAACTGTTAAGTGTTTGGATCCATCCTCCAATTCAGAAGTCTTGAGCTTAAAAGAAACTTTAGAATTCTATTTGAATGTATCAAGTTTAGGGGAGGATTGTTGGGTTTTAGGTTCCTCAGATCATGAATTATTCTAAGTATTGGAACCACGGCTAGAGTTGATGAAACCACTTCCAGAAGAATTAATCCACTGCTGAAGTTAAACCGCGGCTAGTAGTAAAGTAGAACCACTGCTATTGTATTGTAAACACTGCTAGTTATGTATAGTCAGTTTAATATTTTGTATTAGATAATTATGGAAAAGATATTTATCTTGTAGGTTACGTATTGTATTATGTAAAGGACTCCTTAGCCTATAAAAGGAGGTCCTAGGTTAGATTAGATATACGAATGTTTTATATCTAAGGTCGATACACTTCAAGGTTGTAAACCCTAATACTGGTTAGAGTATTCATTATAAATATAATTGAGGTGTTTAAGAGTTATTTTTATTGTTCTTCTTCTTAAGGTTGAATATTAAATTCTGCGTAATATTTAACAAGTTATTATCTAGTCAGTTTCTATAAGGATCGTTCGCTCAAATGGGATCAACACTAGTATAGTTACGTCGTAGCCTTTGGGTAGAGTTACACCGTAACCTTCTGATGAGCTGGTTTTCTGAGTCACGCTTTAGTTACGGCGTAATGTGAGAGATGAGTTACGCCATAACTTCTTCAAAGTAGCATACTGTGATAAATCTTTTGATATTTCTCCAGTTCCGCGTCTCTTTAGCTCCAATGCTTGTAATTTACCTGAAAGTGGAAAACAATGGAAAACAAGCATAAATCCATATAAATGATATAAATTACAAGCATTATCGGGGGAAATTGACACTTAATATTCAGGACTATTTGATGTTATCAAGCCATTTGATTATCCTCATTTGTGAAAGAGACAACACTAGCATAGAATTCTAAGACAAACCTAGGAAAATTGGTTTATCAATGTCAAGGAGACAATCAAAGTTGATAGTAGCTAGCTCTTGACGGAGATTATTTCCGTCGACAAAGAAGGATGAATGGTCCTACCCTCATGGAAGTACCTTCTCTCGAGACTCTTAAAGATTTCAACTTGGTCTTTAGTGAGGCCCTTGGTTTTGTGATGTGGAGGGATGTAGTTAAGAGTGTCCTTGTGATCATAGAATTTTGTGGCTACCATGGTTGTTCCTATGATCAAGAATTTATATGTTTTAGTAAAAATGAAAACAAACTTAGCGTTTTTGTTCTAGTGTGTGCCTATATGAAAACAATTTGGAGTTGCGGTTATCTCGACTCATTTCATGCATAAAATGGTTTTCAATGGGGGTGTTTGGCAAAAGGCGGGAGATAACCCAAACGCTCCTAATTCAATGTGGCTTCATTTGTATATACCCGAGAATACATATTAGTTATGCATTACCTTTAGTATTCAAGAGACATTATGCAAGTGATAAAAAATTTACATTTTCTATTTGTATTAACAATGAAAAATTGTTTTCCTACAAGTGAGAAGCTGTTCAATAATTTGACATGGGGTTTTTGTTTAATTAGAATAAGGCCTTATAGTAATTATCTTTTAAGTAGTGGGAAACATGATTAGTTTATGCAATGTGATAATGTAGTAATTAATTTCAGTAACTAGTTATGCAATTTGCCAATTGAATTCATGTTTTGTACAAGAATATACATAATCCCCATGTAATGATTTTGTGCACAAATTAGAATCCTAGACTCAGAATTAGGAGAAGTAATGTAGTTAGTATACTTACAATGCTGTTTTCTTCAGTGATTAGTAGGAGAGAAAGTCTTAACAATGAGTTAGGTGTGTTGTTGATACATTTTGGTAAAGTGAATTGTGAGGAAGAATATGTTTTGTAATTAAAATATTTGCTACTATTGTCACCACGGACTAGACGATACCAAATTTTTGGTTCCGTCCGTTTGGTCGTTTGGTGCTGTGGGAACAGTAGCATATTTATGCTAATTTGTTTTGTTTTGGTTGTTCTAAGGTTTAGACTATGTTTTAACTACATGTTTGGTTTCATTAATCCTAAGCCAAGTCTAAGAAGATTAAATGGTTCTCATTTGAGAGGTTTAGTTAAGATGTCGGCAATGTTGTCTTCGGAGGATACTTTCTCAATTAAGATATTTCCTTTTTGAACATTGTCGCGAAGAAAGTGATGGCGGATTTCAATATGTTTCGTTCGAGCATGTTGGACGGGATTTTTGTTGAGATCAATAGCTCCTTTGTTGTCACAAAATAAAGAGATATCGTTGAGATGAATTCCGTAATCCACAAGAGCATGCTTCATCCAAAGAGCTTGTTGACATGCTTTTCCAGCTGAGACGTATTCGGCTTCAGTAGTTGAGATAGCTAGAGCCGTTTGTTTTTTTGCAAACCATGAGGTGAGACAATGTCCAACAAAAGTACAAATACCACTTGTAATTTTTCTATCAACATAGTCACCGGCATGGTCCGAGTCGGCATACACTATAGTTTCTACACCCATTCCTTTGAAATTGTTTGGCCATTCATATCATGCTCATATACCTTCAAATGATTGTAAAGATCATCAAAGTCCATAGTGTCCAAACCAGGTTGTCCTCTGATTATAGTAGCAATCACATGCCATGTGGATGGCAAACTTCTTAAGAACTTCAGGTTTGCATCTTCAACAGATACTTCTGCTTTGTATAACTCTAGCATACTAAGGAGATTTTGGAATCTGTCATAGGCAGCATCAAGACTTTCTCTTTCACCAACAGTGAATGTTTCAAACTGTTGCTTCAACATATTTCTATGCATCTTCTTGGAAGCATCATTACCTCCAAATATTGTCTTGAGAGCAGCCCATAGTTGTTTTGCATCCTTAGCATCATAGAACTTGAGTAGCTGACCATCAGGAATAGCATACAACAGTGTATTGAGAGCCTTTTCTTAATTTATTACAATAGCTGCTGGGAAGATGGACTTAGGTGGTTTAGGTTGTCCAGGAACTTCTATAGGATCTTTAATAACTTTATTACCATTGACAATTACATTCTACAGTGCATGGTCTGTAATAGCAATGTACTGCCTCATCTTCATGCTTCAGAGATCATATTCTCCCTTCTTGATGATAGGAATTCTGAGTGAGGTGATGGATGGGGGTGGTGCAACTTCAGTCGATATCTTTAGGGTTTGTAGTTAAATCGGTTTTAAGGGTTTCTTCTTAATCAGAGTTTCCACACAAGCTCTGATACCACTTGTTGGATCGATATACTCTGACCAAACTAACTATGTAGCTTGTAAGGGCTTAGTAACCTCGGATAAATCATAAGTTACTAACAATGAAACACTGAATTACTTTACTAAGTATGCGGAAACTACTTTAATAAAGCTAAGAAGAATAACTTTAAACTTCAACGATTTTATTAATACTGTAAACCTGTTTGATACACAGATTCACTAACAACCCTAATAACTCTAATATCGAACTTGATAAACTCTAATATTCTCTAATATTGCGTATGCATTCGTACCTTTAATGCCAATCTAGGGGTCCTTTTATAGGCATAAGGAGTGCCCTAGTCGGTTTACAATTACAATACTTGTACGACAAGTAATACTAAAACTAAACTAAGAATATTCTAGAATTACAAAGCTTTATATAAACGATATAGCAGTTCGTTGGCTTTGCAGTACTTTGATGTTGAGCAGTACTTTGACTTTCATTAAGCAGTACTTTGACTTTCTTCACCACTTTGACATTCTTCAGTACTTTGACTTTTTATATCCCAACAATCCTCCCCTAACTTGAATTCTACTTGCTTGATTTCAAGTTCCTTTGTATCTGTATCTTTAACATCTTTGTCTTCAAGGAAAGATTGTTTCTTTATCTTCAGTTTTATCTTGTACTCTCTGTGCTTGTATTATCATCATCAAAGTAGTCTTTATAAGCAATCCTTTTCAGCAACTATCAGCAATCTTCATCTTTTCAGCTACTCAGTAACATATGGCAAATTGTACAATAGATCATAAAGTTTCATACTATTCTCATCACTTCCAGGTGTGTAAACTCCTGTGAGAGGTGAATCATTGAAAATTTAATGGATTTTGATGTCTCTTTACCAAAGCCATTAACTCTGGAGTAGCTAATGTTTAGGTGTTTAAAACCATGGTACATTGATAACCATATGATTTTTAGCAAATCATCAGCTATCAACGGATTTTTTTTGTCTTTACCAAAAACCGTACCCTTTTGGACTAGTTAGTTCTTGCAACCATGGTGAACTAATTACCATATAAATGGTTTTTCCACAGCCTTTACCACAAGCCATTTTCTTGTGGGCTAGCCAACTCTTCACTTTTGCAGATATGGTGAGTTGATTACCATACAACTTAGTAGCAAGTTGTCAACCATCAACGGATTTGAGATATCTTTACCAGAGCCGTTTGCTCATGGATTAGCCAGTCCTTTTGTTAACCATGGTGGACTGATAACCTTTTGTTGTAACCATCTCAAAAACCATTTGTTGCTGTTAACTTTTGTTTCAAAATATTTTTCACTTAACAAAAGTTTGCTTATTTTCCATTAAAAAGACTTTTTACTGGTTTTGTGCTGCAAGCAGTACTTTGGATAAAGTACTGTTTGTCAAGCAGTACTTTAAATAAAGTACTGATTTTTCAAAAATTTATATATTTAAGAACCATACCAGTATTTATGCATCATCATCAGCCATAGTTGTCCATTTGATAAATAATTCAATGACCATAAGGGCTGTTTCATTCTCCTCTTCAACTTCCATACCATGATCTAGCATTCTTCTCATAAGATCTGTTGTAAGAGGATATCTTCTTTCTGCTAACATATGAATCATGGTCCCATCTTCTAACTCCAAAACATGCACTCCTGATTCTTCAAAGAATCTCCAGCTAGTAATCTCCCAAACTTCTTGATTGTTCCAGATTTCACCAGTGCTTGTTTCTTCTGTCTCCCAGATAGTTATCAGATCTCCCAGCAAGACTAAACCAACTCCTTTTGAAGGAATATGCTCAAAATACTCTTGCACTAGTTGATATAGGTGAAACAGATCCTCTCTATCTATCATGTGCAGTATATCCCATAGCAAATTAAATACTCTAAAGCTTTCATCTTCTCTATGGAACATAAGATAGTCTCCATCCTTTGATTCTACAACTTCAAATGTAGACATCTTAGACTTCTTTGCTGCAACAGTTTTGGACTTAGGATGCTCAAAATCATCAACTCTAAGATAATTCCTCAGCTCATCAACTGTATCTGATCACGATTCTACCTTCTTTGATGGCTGTTCATCACCCGTTGTTCTTTTTCTCTTTAAGCTCCGTTTTCTTGCATCCTCATTCTGTTTTTCATCATCCTTAAAAGAAATAATACTTTCAACTTGCTTTTGATATGCTTCTCTAACAACATCATAAAAATCTTTCATCTCTAAATATTTCAGCTTCTGTAATCCAGTATATCCCTGACCTTTCAGATACGCCATCATGGCATTTCTTTCCTTAGCAATACTAGGTGGTCTTTGTGGTATAACTGCTGGCTTTTCCGGTATAGCAACTTCAGCATCCAATTCAGCTTGTAGCTTCCTAGCAGCTTCTTCATTCTTAGCCACTTCAATAGCTCTTAATTCTGCCAAAGTAAGCTTCTTCTTTTTCTTTGTTTCTACCAGTTTGCCTTTGCCTTTGTCCTTTGGATCTAAAGCAGGTTGAGAAGCTTGAGGTTGTTCTTCAACTCCAGGAATACTAACACCTCTTGGTCTTGATAAGTTTTGCAATATCTGAGCAACAGTCTCATCATCACTAGCAGTACGCTCTACTTTAGGTGTATCAGCTTCCTCTTCTGGTAAGACTGTTGAAGGACCAGCTTCTTCTTCAAAATTTAGGGTCCTTGGTGTAATTAGCTCTTGTCTATATGTTCCTTGAAGAGCAGCAACACCTTGATCACCAGCACCTTGATCATCAGTACTTTGATCTCCAGCACTTTGTACACCAGTACCTTGAGGTTCAGAAGGCTCAGTACTTTGAATATTAACTTGAGCATCAGTACCTTGAGGCTCAGTACTTTGAAGTTCAACTTCTAATTCTTCATAATGTTCAGCATCTTCATTCAAATTTTCTTGCTCTAATTTCCTCCCCAATTGGAATGAAGACTGCTTGTGAACCTTCTTACCCTTTGAAGTCTTCTTAAACTTCTTTCCTTTCTTCTTCTGAGACTTAACCTACAATATGTGATCTTGAACTAATGGCGCACAAAGGGCTTCAACCTTCTAAAATTGTTGTTCAACTTCATCAGTTGTGCAACTTGAGCTTCACAGTCTTTCTTTAATCGCAATAGCTCCCTTGTTAATGCATAGTTATCCAGAACTAGACCCTCAGAAGCCATATCTCCCTCATCTCCTCCAGATGTTTGTGACCCATATGTGGAAGTATAATCATTGGGAGAGGATGGTGGGTTTACCTCTGGTTCTGAATCACCATGAGCAATATCTTGTTAAGATGCAGTACCTTGTGGTGAAGCAGTATGTTGAGAAGTAGTACCTTCTCTAGAAATAGATGGTGCATGTTCTTCACTTTCAGCAGCTTCATCTCTAACTGCTTGCACTATCTCCATCATGTGAGCTGTTAATGGTATATCCCTCCCAGAGAATTTGTCACTCTTCCTAACCATGAAAGTGAACACCTTTGGTGGTTGCACAACAACTAATAGCAAGCTGGAAGGTTTTGGTACATCCTTAAGCTGTTTGTTCAAGAAGACTTGAACAAATCTTGGGTACATGAGGAAGGGTGAACCATTGGAGATATGAGACAACATACCATCAAGAATCATTCTGGAAAAGTTAAATATGTGATTGGTAGCTAATCCCACTAAAGCATATGCTATATTTGAACCAAATTGTTCCCAGGAAGTACTCTTGGAACTTAAGAAATGCAACAATACATGAACCAGGTACTTCCAGTGTGGACTGAATAAGGGTTTCTTGAAAGTTGTTTCAGTTAGAGACCCTTCATAACCAATATCCCTTAATGTATCCCAAAAAACTTGTTTATCAAAACAAATAGCTCCCTCTGTATCATCAAACAGTAAATCTTCCCTAATCGAGGCTTCACTAACTCTAATCATCTTCCCAGCAACCTTAGCCTGAATGTAGGATTCATCATCTTCCATATGAGATCTAGCAGTTTCCCAAAATTGTTGAATCCAGGGATCAATAACATCAGGTTCAACCAAAATAGCATAATTAATTGATGATCCAGTGAGGAAATCAATTATGTCATGAAAAGCGATGTTGGATGGTGTTTTATCTAAGTTAGCCACCATGTTATGCTTACTAACTGTGTTTCGATTCACCATTGAAAGTTGTTATAAGAAAAATGGGTGTGATGAATAGTGAATAAGAGAAGAGAGATATGGATGGATAAGTATAAAGTGAGAGGGAAAATCGGAGGGTAGTTATTTATAGGTAAGATGTAAAAAATCACAGCCCAATTAATAAAGTTACCGTTATTTGAATTTACCCCATCTTTTGACCGTTGGAATAGTACGTTGACAAGACAAGCAGTGATTTCCATGTGTGCAGTACTTTCCAAAGCAATACTTTCAGAGCAGTACTTTCAGATAAACAATAAGTAGTAATTTTCCATCCTCTTCTTCACAATGGCAAAAACATCAAAAAGCATTGTATATCCTCCCCTTAAATAGTGCATAGGACTGTGTAACTAACTAATAAGTCCTCCCCTTAATTGTAGCTTAGTAGTTAATCATACCAATACTCACCACTAAATGATTGAATCTTGAAACATCAAAGCCCTTTGTGAGTAGATCAGCTACATTGTCATATGTGTGGACCTTGACAACATTGATGAGCCTATGCTCATAACAATCTCTAATAAAGTGATGCCGGATCTGAATGTGCTTGGTCTTGGAATGATAAACTGGATTTTTCACAATGCAAATTGTACTCTCATTGTCAATGTTGATAGGAGTATTCTTAAAATTGAATCCATAATCCAAAAGTTGATTCTGCATCCACAATACTTGTCTACAACAGCTTGCAGCAGCAACATATTCTGCTTCAGTGGATGATGTTGCTGCAATGGTTTGTTTCTTACATTGCCATGAAACTAATCTTCTTCCAAGATACTGGCATCCTCTAGTGGTTGATCTTCTATCATAATTATCACCTGCATAATCACTATCTGAAAAAGCTTCCAAATGAAAAGGTGAATCCTTTGGATACCACAACCCTAACTTAGGTTGTTGCTTCAAATAACTAAAAATCCTCTTGACTGCATTCATATGAGAGACCTTAGGTGAGACTTGATATCTTGCACATAAATAAACAGCAAACATGATATCAGGCCTAGATGCAGTTAAGTACATAAGACAGCCAATCATTGATCTATAAAGCTTGACTTCTACAGCTTGTCCATCTTCATCCTTTCCTAATGAGTTGATAGCTTTTATGGGTGTGGTGACAGGCTTCATAGCATCGTAGTTAAACTTCTTAAGAATGTCAGTGACATACTTGTCTTGACTACTAAAAATTCCAGCCTTTGATTGTTTAACTTGAAGCCCCAAAAAGAAAGTTAATTCACCCATGGAACTCATTTGAAATTCTTGTTGCATGAGCTTCTCAAATTCTTTCACCATAGAATGTTTTGTAGCTCCAAAGATGATATCATCTACATAGACTTGAACAAGCATGATATCCTTCTTGTCTCTCTTGATAAACAAAGTCTTATCAATTGCGCCTCTCCTGTAACCATGTTGCAATAAGAAAGTGGAGAGTCTTTCATACCAAGCTCTAGGTGCTTGATGAAGGCCATACAGAGCCTTAACAACTTTGTAGACTTTGTTTGGATGTGCTAGGATCCTCAAAACCAGGAGGTTGTTTGACATAGACCTCCTCTGTAATCTTGCCATAAATAAAGGCACTCTTGACATCCATTTGATAAACAGGAAAGCCCATATAAGATGCTGTTGAAACCAAGATCCGGACTCAACTAGGGTATAAGCAATATTGATTGATTGAATGATGCACAACGGAATAAAGATAAAACAATCAACATCACTAATAAGGTTTTCTTTATTGAATATAAAAAAGCTACTAACTACTACAACTACTAGACGCTCTATGCGTTAATTAGACTCTCATTGGGAGATGTCTACTATGAATGAAATGAAAAGCATAATGGAAAGGGATGATCTGTAACCACTACGCCTACCCTCTTTATATAGGAGATGGAGGTTACAAACCCTAATAGATAGCTTACTATGAAAGCTACTAAATATTACATATAAGCCATCGTTGTTTCTTCGTTCTTCATTCTTGCTTGTGGTTTTGTAATCCGCAATTCCCAACAATCTTCCCCTAAACTGGAATTTGACTAGCTTAAGTTCCAGTTTCTTGATAGTACAAAAAAACCTGTATGAAGAAACAACACTAAAACATGTCATCACAAATAATCCGCTGCACATCTATTAATCTTCTTCCCCTTCATCTAATAGGGGTCTTGTGCAGCTCGTAGACGCTTCCCCTCAAGTGATGCATGTAGATGGTAAGTAATAAGCTTCCCCTTAAAATATACTAACCATCTCTAATTTGATTATGATGAAGTTTTTTTTTATTTTTTTTATTTTTTTACTAAGAATATAAACTAAGAAAAAGAAATAATACGATTTTTTTAACAACTAAACAAAAGAAATAAAGCATAGCAGCAGAAAAATCAAATCAGGAGCAGCATCAAAATAGTCTACCAGTAGGAACGGAGAACCAGTAGAAACATCAACGTAGGCGTCTTATATCTTGCACTATCCATGTAACTCCAAATCTTGATAAATCCTTAAACAATATGAGACACTGAGCACAACAACGTAACTCCTTAAAGTGATAGCAAATGTGAGCATTAAGCACCTTCTGTAGATCACACCACTAACACTGAGCACTACAACGTAACTCCTTAAAGTGTTAGCAAATATGCGCATTAAGTACTTATAATCTGTAGATCTCACCCCTTCGCTAGATTTATCAAGTCTTTGTCACACCATTAATGTACGAACAAGTTACCTCAAAAGTGCCAGACTCACCTTGAGATATGTTAAGACACGCACCTGATCAACCAGTAGGAACTCCAGAACAACCAGCAGCAACTGATCAGCAGAAACCAATACTACCAGCAAGAACCAAAGCTATCAGCAGGAACCGACCATCAGCTGGAACCGACCAGTAGGAACCAAATAAGCAATCAGCAGGAACCAACCAGTAGTAATCAACCAGTAGAAACGAATCAAAATATGCAACCAGTAGGAACATCAACTCAAGGCGAAAATATGTTAATTACTAGGGTTCATCGTTGAATAAAAATTCAACTCACCAAGACTAGTAAAACATTGGAAGACTAATTGTCAAGACCAGAATTAGAATATACAACAACCGATCATGAACAGTATAAATGTTATCCGACTAAAATTAAGTTCCCACGCTGCCATTAGTATAATATTCGAACAGTACCAAAATATATATATATAGCCTCATCAGCAGCAACCAGTATAAATAATCAGTTGTACCACGTGATATCACAGACCAATAAAAAATCATACCCATGTGACCCGTACCAAATATGTCATTGCTGCTGTCCATTATATGTGTATGCCCACGTGATCAATTAATATAACCACAAACATGAACCAATCAAAATAATTATCCCATATGAATACCACCAATTAGAATGAAAAGGCCACCTAATGCAATATAATAATTTTAATCCGTGGGTCCCTCGTCAATAGCCCCAAATTGAATATACTAATTGATGCAACCGATCAGTAACCATATCAGTATTGAGGGCCAGTAAATTTGCACGTGACCAGTTTAATGCCACGATGTGATCAGTAGAAACCCATGTGACTCCATCAGCAGGAACAAGTGACAAGGTCAAAATACTTCCCTCATGACCTACGTCAGCCATAAAACCCTATTAATTGTAGCCATCAACATGTGACTCCAAAACAAGTGGGACCAGTCAATGAAAAACATATACGCCCAGCAATAATACAATACAAGTTAAAGTGGGGCTCGGTATTAAACACATAGCTACTGATACATAAAATCAAATGAGGACCAAGGATAAATAAATATTAACCAACAATATTAATAGTGGACCGGTATTAAATAAACCTGACCCATCATTCTATGAGCACCAGAAGCAAGAAATGACCACAGGATAATGCAGATCACACGAAGTCAAAAAGCAATTGACCCATCAACAGTACGAACCAGAAACCAATTCATGAATTTATAGACCAACGTTTGACCAAGTGATTGCCAAAGCATAACGAACGACATAATAATTATTGTCGATTGACAGCCATCAATTTGTACTAGGTAGCATGAATACCTCAAAAAGGAAATTGCATCTTCTTTGAATCAGATCTGCTCATCGACTGCATCCTTTTCTTTTTCTCATCTGCTGCAAAAACCCTAATTAGAGAAAACCTTATAAACCCTAGATCGAGAGCAACGAGGCTCTGAAACCAATTGTTGAAACTAAGATCCGGACTCAACTAGGGTATAAGCAATATTGATTGATTGAATGATGCACAGCGGAATAAAGATAAAACAATCAACATCACTAATAAGGTTTCTTTATTGAATATAAAAAACTACTGACTACTACAACTACTAGATGCTCTATGTGTTAATTAGACTCTCATTGGAGATGTCTACTATGAAATGAAATGAAAAGGATTAATGGAAGGGATGATCTGTAACCACTACGCCTACCCTCTTTATATAGGAGAGGGAGGTTACAAGATAGCTTACTATGAAAGCTACTAAATATTACATATAAGCCCTCGTTGTTTCTTCGTTCTTCATTCTTGCTTGTGGATTTGTAATCCGCAATTCCCAACAGATGCAAAAGCCAGGAATAGTCTAATGGCTTCAATCCTTGCTACATGAGCAAACACTTCATCATAGTCCACTCCTTCTTCTTGTATATATCCTTGTGCAACTAATATTGCTTTGTTTTTGATGACATTCCCTCTTTCATCTCTCTTAACTCTAAAAACCCATCTTGTACCAATGACTTTCTTTCCATCTGGTAGATCACATAGTACCCAAACTGCTTGAAGTTTGAATTGAAGAAGTTCTTCTTGCATGGCTTCAACCCAACTCTCTTTAGTTAATGCTTGAGCTACATTCTTGGGTTCTTCTTGAGAGATAAAACAAGTGAATAAACATGTTTGTTGATCCTTATGATTCAACCTGTTTTGTTTATACACAAAGCTAAGTAAATCATTATGTGGTTTAGAGAAACCTTTAGCTTTGGTTCTAGTGAGCACTCCAGAAGTAGAAGGTCCAGTGATTTGACCAGTAGGATGATCTTTATGAACTCTTAATGAAGGAGTCTGTGGAACTTCAAGATCATCATCTAAATTTGTGAAATCAGCTCCTACATTGGAATTTGAGAAAATACCTTCATCTTCAAATTCATCATCAGTATCTTCTAACCCAGGCACGTTCGAATCATTCAAATCATCAGAAGTACTATCAATTGGTGCAGCAGTACTTTGATCCAAAGTACTATGATCCAAAGTACTGTGAGAGTAATCTGTAGACTTACCCTTCTTCTTTGTTTCTTCATAAGCTCTTCTTTGTTCATCCTCATAAGATTGTGCTATTGTTTCTTGAAAAAGAATCCTATTAAGTTCATCTTGAATAGCTTGATCCTCAGCAGACAAAGTGGATTTTGGTTCATCAGTACTTTTCTTCTTCTCAATAATTATGGGTTCTTCATCAGGAACAGCATCAGGTCTAATATTGAATCCATGAACAATGTACTGTAAATCTCCCTCTTTGTGAACAACTTGATTTTCTTTTCTAATAGGAACATAATTCATAAAAGGAGTCAAAACATCAAGATCAAACATCCAATCAGGACCTTTACCTTTTTGATTTTCTTGATCTTCTAAAAATTCAACATGAAGACAGTCTTGAACCTTTTTGGTAACCTTATTGTACACTCTAAATCCTTTGCTATTGGTACAATATCCCAATAAGTATCCTTCATCTGACTTGCCATCAAATTTTCCCAAAGCATCAATAGTATTGAGAATAGTCAGAGGACATCCGAAAGGTTTCATAAAATGTATGTTAGGTTTGTTTCCTATAAGCAACTCGTAAGGTGTCTTCAATTGAGGTTTAGTGACTGATACTCTATTCAATACATAGCAAGCAGTACTTACAGCTTCAGCCCAAAATTGAATAGGTAATTGAGAATCTGTAAGCATTGTTCTGGCTGCTTCTATCAAGGTTCTGTTCTTTCTTTCTGCAACACCATTCTGCTGTGGAGTTCTAGCAATGCTAAACTCCCTCTTGATTCCTTTCTTGGCACAAAATTCATCCATAAACTTGTTCTTGAATTCAGTCCCATTGTCACATCTAATACCTCTTACTTTGAGTCTCAATTGGTTTTCAAGGGCTATTATAAGATCATGAATAGCATCAAAGGTTTCTGTTGATCCCAGTTGAGCAAACGATCCTTTATAGAAACTGACTTAAACAAAGACTTATTAAGTATCACGCGGAATTTAATACTTAATCTTAAGAAGAAGAATAATAAACATTCAACACCTCAATATTATTATTAATACGAATACTCTAACCAGTATTAGGGTTTTACAACCTTGAAGTATATTGACCTTAGATATAAACATACGTATATCTAATCTAACCTAGGACCTCCTTTTATAGGCTAAGGAGTCCTTTACATAATACAATACGTAACCTACAAGATAAATATCTTTTCCATATTTATCTAATACAAAATATTAAACCGACTATACAAGACTAGCAGTGGTTACAATACAATATCCGTGGTTACACAATACTACTAGCCGCGGTTTCTCATCAGCAGTGGATTCAATCTTCTGTCCGTGGTTTCAACAACTCTGTCCGAGGTTCCAACACTTAGAATAAATCATGATCCAAGGAACCTAAAACCCAACAGTTTCATTTTTAAATCCCAAGAAAAATACCCCAACTAAATCTACTGCAATCATCTGTTACAACTAAGCAGTACTTCTTCTTGTTTAGACTTGCAACAGAAACAGGTCCAAATAGATCCATATGCAGTAACTCTAAAGGATCTCTAATTGTTCTTTCCTCAATCTTCTTGCATGATGCTTTGTGTTGTTTACCCTTCTTGCACGCCAAACATGAGTGATCATTCTTGTATGTTTTAGAAGGTAAACCTCTAAATTTCCTTTAACCAACTTGTTGATATTCTTGAAATTCACATGACCTAATCTTCTATGCCATTGATGTGCTTCTTCAAGTGTTGCCTTTGCTACTAAACATGTTGCTCTTTCAGAAGAGTTAAGACTCTTTATATCCAAACTATACACATCATTGGTTCTTGGTACTCTCAGTATTACCAAGTTATCATCAACAAGATTGAACTCAGGGGAAAGAATAAGACATTCTGTGTCAGTGAATAACACAGGGTGCTTCTTGTCACATATCTGAGAGACTGACAAAAGATTGAACTTGAGCTCCTTCACATAACGAACATTCTCAAAATCTATGCTTCCTGCCTTGATGGTTCCTTTGCCAGTAATTCTTCCTCCACTAGGATTATTCCCAAATGAAACTCTTCCTCCAAAATAAGATCTAAAATCTCACAGAATCTCTTTGTCTCCTGTCATGCTTCCAGAGCAACCACTATCAACAATTAAATGATCTTTAAGCTCCTCTTCTGGGTTGCCCTGCACAAAGATGAAAGAGTTAGTTAATTTTACGAACCCAAGCCATTACTGACTTGTGTTCCCCTTGTGGAGTGACATACTTAAATTCTTTAAGTATGTAATCTCTACTATTTTTAAGCACATGATCAATTATCTTTGGTTGTTCCAAAACTTGTGTTGGTTTTTCAACAAAAATCTCTTTTTTTTTTTTTTATCAAAATTCACTTTATTATTTTCCACAAAATTCTCTGTTTCACTCTTACTTGTTGAAAGTACTGTTTGTTCCCCATCAGTACTTTCTTTCTTAACCCAGCTGGTTTTAATTTTTTGAGTAGATTTCTTTGATCCAGATACTCTTTTTGAGGTGTAACGCCATCTAGATTGATAGTAATTGGATCTCCTAGGGCTTCCATTCCAAAAAGTGCTAACAGTACCTTGATTGGGTGAGAACTTAGCAGTACTTTGAGAAGGTACTGCTTGAGAAACTTTTGGCTTATCAGTACCTTGAAAAATGTTTGAGGGTACTGGTGGTTTTGAAAACGATCTTTTCTGGTGAGGGTACCTATAGTCTTTTGAGAAATTGCTGTGGTTAATCCTATGTGAATTATTCCAAACTGGTTTATTCTCCCTTGGCTTATGGTTGGTAGATCTGGTCTTTGGGAATTTGCTTAGATATTCTGAGTGAAAGTCACAGTCCTTAATCAAATGATTAGGACTATAACAAACAAAACACAATTTTTGACCCATACTCCCAAAATTTATTCCTTTAGTTCTATGACCAAACCTAACCTGACTTTTTGGTGAATTATGAAAATTATTTTGACCAAAATTATCACAAAAAGGTTTAGCAGTATTTTAAAAAGATTTTCTTGAAGGTACTGCTGAATGTTTAGCCGTACTTTGAGTTGAAGGTACTGCTTGACTCTTAACATTATCATCCTTAGGTTTTTCAACTGTTTCTTTTGGGGTTTCAGAACTAGATGGACTTGAATTAGATTGACCAGTAAGCTTTTTTCTAAACTCTAAATTGTCTACCCTAAAACGAGAAACATCTGTCCTAAGTGGTTGAAAACTACCAGTGGGATGAGGAACTGCATGATAACCCTTGTCTTTCTTAAATTCAGGAGGTGTTTGACTAATTGATTCCTCATTACTAGATGTGTTCTCTTCTAAGCTAATGAGTTCATCATCACTAGTTACTATATCTTCTGAATTAATTTGTTCCTTATCACTAGGTGGGTTCTCTTCTATGCTACTAAATTCCATACCAAAACCTAGGCATGTTTTAATGTGTGCTCTTTTCTGTTTTTCAACAAAACTAACATGTGAAAGGCCAGATTCTTCCCAACTAGCAAACTTTTCTAACAATTCATCCATTTCTTTAGTCAGCTTTTCAATTTCAGAAATCTTACATCCTAACTTCCATTCACTCAATTTTAATTGATAATCCTGTTGCTCATATTTTTCTGCCCAAGCCATTTCATTATTTTCATGAGTTATTATTTGGCTTCCATTGACTCTAAAGTTATTTGATAACCAGCTACTTCAGACCTAGCCCTTCTACAATTATCTCTTTCAGTTACATAATCTTTAAGCACTTATTGATAAAAATCATGACACTTAGAGCATACCTCAGAGATAGGGGGTGAACTTGGTGAAGTAGCAACCATAGCGAGCAGAACATGTTCTTCTTCACTTTCCATGCTCCAATCAAAGCTTCCAAGACCATCTCTTGATCCCAAAGCAGCAAATCCTGGTTCCTCATCAAAAGCTGTGCTCCAATCAAACTCTTCCACTGCGACCATAAAGTAGGTTACTGGTTCATCATCAAATTCAGTACTCCAGTTAACCTCTTATAGATTTTCTTAAGCAACCAAAGCTTTTGTTTTAGTAATAGGAATTTCCTTTAGTTCAAGCTTGGGTTTCTCATTCATTCTATGTGCTTGATATTTAGCAAACTTGCGTTCTGTTGCAAAGTGTCCAGTTCTTTGACAATTAAAGCATTCAATCTTGGACTTGTCAAACGTTATACCCTGTTTGGGTTTGAAGTCAATGCCTCTTTCTGTTTTCTTCATGAACTTCTTGATCCTAGCAGTGATCATGGCAACTTGCCACCTTATATCAATTTCTTCAAAAGCATCCTCTTTAATTTATGACAAATCTTCTTCATAAGTAACAGGCAATGTGGCTTATTGAGCAAAGAAGGAAAATACAACTTCATCAGAGTGGATGGTGTTTGTAGGTGATGATGTAGGAGTAGGATAAGCAACAGTACTTTAAGCGACAGTACTTTGAGTAGGATAAGCAGTACTTTTAGTGGAAGTACTGCCTCTCTTTTCAAAAGACACAAAAGCAATACTGTGAGATTTTGAACTTGTTTGGCCATTCATCTCATGCTCATATACCTTTAAATGATTGTAAAGATCATCAAAGTCCATAGTGTCCAAACCAGGTTGTCCTCTGATCATAGTAGCAATCACATGCCATGTGGATGGCAAACTTCTTAAGAACTTCAGGTTTGCATCTTCAACAGATACTTCTGCTTTGTATAACTCTAGCATACTAAGGAGATTTTGGAATCTATCATAGGCAGCATCAAGACTTTCTCTTTAACCAACAGTGAATGTTTCAAACTGTTGCTTCAACAAATTTCTATGCATCTTCGTGGAAGCATCATTACCTCCAAATCTTGTCTTGAGAGCAGCCCATAGTTGTTTTGCATCCTTAGCATCATGGAACTTGAGTAGGTGACCATCAGGAATAGTAGACAACCGTATATTGAGAGCCTTTTCTTGATTTCTTACTGTAGATGCTGGCAAGATGGACTTAGGTGGTTTAGGTTGTCCAAGAACTTCTATAGGATCTTCAATAACTTCATTACCATTGACAATTACATTCCACAGTGCATGGTCTGTAATAGCAATGTACTGCCTCATCTTCATGCTCCAGAGATCATATTCTCCCTTCTTGATGATAGGAATTATGAGTGAGGTGATGGATGGGGGTGGTGCAGCTTCAGTCGATATCTTTAGGGTTTGTAGTTAAATCGGTTTTAAGGGTTTCTTCTTAATCAGAGTGTCCACACAAGCTCTGATACCACTTGTTGGATCGATATACTCTGACCAAACTAACTATGTAGCTTGTAAGGGCTTAGCAACCTCGGATAAATCATAAGTTACTAACAATGAAACATTGAATTACTTTACGAAGTATGCGGAAACTACTTTAATAAAGCTAAGAAGAATAACTTTAAACTTCAACGATTTTATTAATATCAGAACCTGCTTTGATACACGATTCACTAACAACCCTGATAACTCTAATATCGAACTTGATAAACTCTAATATTCTCTAATATTGCGTATGCATTCGTACCTCTAATGCCAATCTAGCGGTCCTTTTATAGGCATAAGGAGTACCCTAGTCGGTTTACAATTACAATACTTGTACGACAAATAATACTAAAACTAAACTAAGAATATTCTAGAATTACAAAGCTTTCCATAAACGATATAGCAGTTCGTTGGCTTTGCAGTACTTTGATGTTGAGCAGTACTTTGACTTTCATTAAGCAGTACTTTGACTTTCTTCAGCACTTTGAGTTTCTTAAGTACTTTGACTTTTTATATCCCAACAAAATGTATGTAGAAGTATCAACGGCGTTGCACCAAAACTTTTGAGGTATGTTTTGTTCATTAAGAATTGTTCTACTCATTTCTTGAATGGTTCTATTTTTACGTTCTACAACTCCATTAGATTGATGTGTTCGAGGAGCCGAGAAGTTATGTGTTATACCATTTGTATCACAAAAGTTTCTAAATTGTGTTTCATTGTCGAACTCACGACCATGATCCGTTCGGATTGACACAATGTTAACACCTAGTTGATTTTGAATTTTCTTGCTAAGTATTTCAAATTTATCAAAAGCTTCATTTTTAGTTTTCAAAAATAATGTCCAAGTGAACCTTGAGTAATCATCTACTATAACCAAAGTGTATAGGTTGCCTCAATAACTTCTTAAAGCGGATGGACCAAACAAGTCCATATGCAAAAGCTCTAGACACTTAGATGTGGACACCATGTTTTTAGCCTTATGGCTACTATGAGTTTGTTTTCCAATTTTGCAAGCGTCGCAAAAATGTTGGTCATATTTTTGTTTTGGTAAATTTCTAACTAGCTCTTTTGAGGTTAGGTTTTGGATAAGTCTCATATTAGCGTGACCTAATCGTCTATGCCAAAGGGTAGAGTTATCATCTAAGGTTGTTAGGCAAAGTTTGTCATTAGATGTTTTATCTATTTTCATGATGTATATGTTATTTTTCCTAACTCTTTTTGCTATGGTGATACCATCTTTTAGTATTTTACTACCATTTTCTTCAAATAGTACTTTATACTTTTTATCACATAATTGACTAATACTAAGTAGATTAAATCCTAACCTATCGACATGAGCAATATTTTCAATAGTTAGGGAGTTATGAGCGATAGTACCTTTGCCAATGATTTTGCTTTTGAGATTCCTACCAAAAGTGAGATTACCTCCGTCATACTCTTGGTATGTTTAGAAGAGGCTT
Organism: Chrysanthemum makinoi; assembly: GCA_910596185.1. Lineage (NCBI taxonomy): Eukaryota > Viridiplantae > Streptophyta > Magnoliopsida > Asterales > Asteraceae > Chrysanthemum > Chrysanthemum makinoi. The sequence goes on along the minus strand of OU343219.1, from coordinate 76,562,910 downwards.
TTGTTGCCCGTCATGTGACTTGAGCATCTACTATCTTTTATCCATTCATTAGGTTCTAATCCAACTTTCAAGCATACCTATGATACAAATAACTTAAGCGTTTGGTCCCCAATATCTCATGGGTCCGTTTGGGTTAAACATACCATTTACTTGGTTCATGTATGGAAATGATGGGTAAGGGTTCCATGGCATGTAATTTGGAGTTTGATATGGTCTAAGGAAGTTTTGATTCCAACCGGCATATTGATAGTTGGGTTGTATGTTGTGGTTGCTCTTGGGAAAGGGGCATTTGGCAATAGGTGTTTAAGGCCGTTGTTGAGTAGTTTTAGATCTAAATTCACTTTTAGCAAGTCCCTACTCCTAATGTAACAGCAGGTTTTAGTTTAACAATATCCTTGGTTTTCTTTGTTACCTTGACAAATTCACTACGGTCCGTATTGCAAACATTATGTCCTGCTGCAGTCCTCACCGCACCAAAACTTTCAACGGACGGAACCCTATTTTTGGGTTCGTATGGTCCGCGGCTGCATCAAATGCTTTTGACAGTTTGTTTGTCTTTTTTGGCCGTTTTGGTTTGACTATTTGGAATTAGTACTTCATTAAAACCTAGTCCATTCATGTTTCCTGGTATTTTTTGAATTCTAACTATTTCATCGGCACAAGTAATATTTTTGTTAAACCTTTTAAACTTAGAGTTATGTTCGATGAGAACTTCTTGTGTTGGTTTTAACTTTTGTATTTCAAGACTAAGCTCTTGCATGATTTGCAATCATCGTCATTTGATTTCCCTTTTTCTAATCCTTTTGCCTTTTCTTTTAACTCATAAATTTCATTTTCTAAAAATTCCTTTTTAGTCTTTAAAAACTTGTTTTTAGTTATGATTTTTAAGCAAAGCTCACACAATTGGTTATACTATTTTTGCAAAGTGTCATCATCAATAGAAGAGCAAGATGAGGCGGAATGTACCTCATTTGATTCATGTGCAATTAGAGCAATCTCATCCTTGCTTGATTCTTCATCATCCTCACTATCACTCCAAGCACCACTTACAAAAGCTCGTCGAGTTTTGCTTTTAGGTAGCTTGGGGCAATCTCCTATTAGATGACTTGTATCACCGCATCTAAAGCACTTCCTTTCACCTTTTCATCTTTGGTCATCTCGGTCTTTTCGGAATGGCTTCTTTTCATCTCGAGGTTGCCTTACGAAGTTTCCTCTTCTTCTAAAGAACTTCTTGAAATCTCTAACGACCATAGCATACTCCTCATCTTCACTACCGGAGCAAGATTCATCATTATCACTAGATTCCGTTCTTGCCTTTAGAGCAACAGATTTGACTTTCTCTCTTTTTCCTTTGATGATCTCCAAATCTTTCTCCATCACGGTTTCATGTACTTTAAGGTTTTCGATTAGTTCTTCAAGTGACATTATTGAGAGATCTTTTGATTCCTCGATAGCCGTTACTTTAGCTCTTCACTTTGGATGGAGTGCTCTAAGAAATTTCCTGACATAGTTCTTACTACTAAAAGATTCATCAAGTGCTTTAAGAGAAGTAATAATAGTATTAAAGCGAGCAAATCCACAATCAATGTTTCATCTTCAGGGATAACAAATTGTTCATATTGTTGAACAAGATGATCAATTTTGTTATCCTTGACTTGTGAATTTCCTTGATGTGTAATAATTAAAGATTCTCAAATCTCTTTTGCGGTTTCATACATATAAATTCTTTCATATTCTTTTCTAGGTAAAGAATTATAAAGCTTCATTTTAGCTTCATTATTTTTAGCTATTAATTTCTTTTGACCATCAATAGAAATATCTTTTGTTGTAGAACTAAAGTCCCTTTTAATTATAACAACCCAAAGATCTATATCTTTTGATTTTACATATGTTTCAAAATGGTTTTTCCTCTAGATAAATCCGTTGGTTTCGAAGAGTGGTGGTCTTTGCATAGATTGCCCTTCTTTAAAGTTTTCGGAATCCATGGATCGTTTCAAGTTTATAAAATACAATATATTTTAGAAATTCTTGAGCAACGAGGCTCTGGTGCCAATTGTGGTGCCAATTGTGGAAAACTAAAAGGGGGGTTGAATAGTTTACCGATTAAAAAACTTTGTTTTGAAACTTATTGAAAGATCAATTGATATTGATCTCAGATATGTTAGTGAATAATAATCAATATGCAAGCAATATATATATATATATATATATATATATATATATATATATATATATAAAGAGTAAATAAGGAAAGAGACAATCAAACCACGACAAGTTGTTTATAGTGGTTCGGTCTACAAGGACTTTATCCTTGCCCTACTCCACTCCCCGAGTCTCACACTTGAGAGTTTAACTTCACTAGTCAACAAGCTCCTTTCACCGGTGGAGAAACCTTTACACTTCGCTTACACACTATTTCCGACACTAAGCTAGATGTTGAGTTCTTTTCCAAGGGTACAACCACTCCCACACACAATGTATTTTAAGGACTAAAATACTAACCACTCACACTCACAAGTTTATGATGGTTTGGTACAACAATGATGTATGAATAAGACTAGATCATACAACAACAAAACAAACAAGACTTCCAACTATTTGTTGAATCTTGAATATGCATTGGACTTCTTTGCTACAAAAGAGGATCACTATGATGATATGAAACTAAGTTATAAATGTTAGAGAGAAGGAATGTATGTGATTATGCTAGAAAGGGATGAGAAAACAACTTGGTTTGGCTTGCTATTTATAGCCAAAATGAACAGCAGTCACCACGGACCACGAACCCCATAAAAGGGTTCCGCACGTGTAATATTTTGGTGCCGCCGGGGTCTGACAACAAGATTACCAAAATCTTACCAAAGTCAACCAAATCCATCCAAGATTTTGTAAGACATGTATAGTCCAAATCTGCACAAAATATCTAGTGAAATCCTCTAGAGATTTCAATGATGCACCACATGATGTTATATTTTGTTTTCTATTTTTAGAAATATGTTAAATGTAAATACATATATAATGTTTTGTTTTCAGAAACCAAAACATGCTTGATCTACAAATGTTAACATACATTATGGTTTAGAGGCATATCAAAAAGTATGATTAATCAAAACGAAAATGCTTGAGTGATGAAGATATTATTTAAGAAAAAGCTTGTTTTAATATCTATTAAACTTGACAAGCTTTAAGCTTTATAAAAATTAAATTTACTTTTGTCGTTAACAAAACTTTGGTAAAGATCATAAAATATAAATAACATTTAATGACGATATTTGTATTAACACTCTTCTTGAGGTGATGGAGGCTAGCAGTTTTACTTCGACCCACTTGGTGAAGTAATCTACAGCTACAATCATGTGTTTGACATTTCCAGGGGCAGCCAGGAACGGTTTGCGTATATCGATGCCTCATTGATGGAATGGCCAGGGTGCGGTAATTGGGATGAGGTTGTGTTATGGCACGCGTTGGACGTTGACGTAAGTGTGACACTCTTGGCATGTCTTGAGCTCAACCTCCGCGTCCTGATTTACTGTTAGCCAGTAATATCCCATCTTGATTGCTTTGGTTGCTACAACTTGTGACCCTGAGTGCATGTCGCACATTTCATTGCGGATGTCTTGAATGATTATTTATGCCTCTGTTAGTCCAACACATCTTGTAATTGGACCTCTGAATGTTTTGAGATATAGAGTACCATCCCTGATGGAGTACATGATGGTCTTGCGCCTGATTCTCAGTGCCTCCACTTGTCAGGTGGAAAAATACCTTGAGATAGCCAGTTAAAAATAGGAGTCATCCAAGTGTCATCTGTCTCGACCTGGGATACTTCCGCAAGTTGGAGGATGGATTTCTCGTTGATGACTTCTACCAAGACCTCTTTTCCAAAGTGTTCGAAAGTAAGAGTAGGAAGTTTTCTTAAAGCGTCTACTCATTGGTTCTATCCCCTAGGGATTTAAGTGATTGTTAGGATGGAAGTATGGCAGGATCTGGTTGACCAGTGCCAAGTATAGGTTCATTGACTCCTCCTTTGCAGTGTATTCACCCCGTACTTGAGAAGCCACCAACAATGATTTTGTGAATACTTTGATTCTTTTGACTTCCATGTTTTACCTATGCATAAGCCTGCTAGTATGGAAGTATGGCAGGATCTGGTTGACCAGTGCCAAGTATAGCTTCATTGACTCCTCTTTTGCAGTGTATTCACCCCGTACTTTAGAGACTACCAACAATGATTTTCTGAATACCTTGATTCTTTTGAATTCCATGTTTTGGCTATGCATAAGCCTGCTAGTATAGCTTCGTATTCTGACTCATTGCTTGAGGCTCGAAAATTGAACTTCTGGGCATACGTGTTTGTAAGCACTAACCCAGCCCCTGAACCTTTTTTACATGACGCTCCGTCAGTGTATAAAGTCCAAGTTTCGTCATCGTGTCCCGTGGGTGTTGGCTGTGCTTTCTACTTTTTGCATGGTATTGTTGGAGGATGTGTATCGACCTCGGCGAGAAAGTCTTCCATGATTTTCCCTTTAATTGAGTGCCTGGATCTAAAGGTGATCTTGTGCTCGCTAAGCTCGATCGTCTATTTTGACATCCTGACTGTGTACTCGTCGTTCGATAGAACCTGTTTCAGGGGCTTGTTTGTGAGGACATGTATCGGTTGTGCCTGGAAATACCTTTTGAACCGCATAAAGGATAGTAGTAGAAAAAATACCAATTTTTCTAGTAGAGGATAGTTAATTTGCACATCTAGCAGGATCTTGCTGAAGAAATAGATTGGCTTTTAAACCTTGTCTCGTTCCGCTAAGAGCACTGACCCAATTTCCTCCTGGGATGCTGCCAGTATAACACCCTGAAACCGGGCCTTAAGTATTTATTACAAGAGTGCCATTTGAATAGTTGACTACGACTTTTATAAGTTCAAAGGACTTACGGGATTGGTTAGTCAAACCCGATATTCAAACTATAAGTGTTAAAGGTTATGTAAATGGTTATAGAAAATATGATGTGTCATAATCATAAGAAAGTTAGACTTAAAGGACTAATATTGTCATGTAGTAAATAAGTAATAAAGTTACTTGTTGCCAAAATAGAAAGAATAGAACTTGAAAGGCTAAATTGGCCAAATGGCCAAAGATTTAACTAGCTCCAAAGTGAAGAAAGTCTGATCCTTTCTAGGATATTCCATTAAGTTCTTATATGTGTGTGTATGTGTCGACTTAGACAAAAGGGAGGGAAAAGCTATGAACTCTTGAAGACCAAAGTCATGAAGGATTAAGGTGTTAATCTAAGAATAAGTACATAGAGATGATTCTCTTACAAGTAAGCAATTTAATCTTGAGATAATTTTTAATTAAGAAGTCATGATTCATGGACCCTAATTTGGGAATTGGGTAAAAGATATTTATAAGCTAATTTTAATTATTATGGGTTAAGCTTTATTGAGTTAGGCTAATAATTTAATGGGGTTAGCTATCATGTAATCATCATATGATTATGTAATGATTAAAGATGGTTAGAAAGGAGCTATGTTGTAAGTAACTTTGATATAGTTGATTAATTATGTGTTCATGTCTATAGTGAATTCGCTTAGATTGCAAGAGTGGAGAATGATGATGTAGAAAGGAAGAAAAGTATGTTTGAAGGGTTATATAAACCCTAGATTATGATTTTGAGTTAGTGTATTAATGGATTTTGATTTTAATGGTAAAGGATGATGATGATGAAGGATGATGATGATGATGATGATGATGATGCTGAAAGATAGTGATAATGATGATGTCCTTGAAAGGCTTAGCTTGGATTCAAGGTAAGTAAACCGGTTATAAGATGATGTTATATTGATTTCCTCATATTATGTGTTATGTGATTGTATGTTAAGATTGTGGAATGTTTGTGCTTATCTGAAAGTGGAGTTAAGGCTAGTACGTAATAGCTCGTAAAGGATGTGTTAGTTAAGTCTACTTAGACGTGGTTGAGATAGAATAGTAAGGCCTTAAGTAAATTGAAGGTATGTGTTATGTTTAATGATTGTAATGGATTAATGGTTTATGATGTGTATGTGTGAATGATTTATGATATTATGTTATATCCGTTTTGCTTACTAGGCTTTGTGCTTACGGTTTAGATGTTTACCATGTTGTAGGTGCTCATGCTAACCGGTAAGCTTGGACTAAGGCTTAAGGATTGCTAATGCAGAAGATAGAAGGTTTTGGTAATGTGTATAGGAGCTTAGGGAGATGCCGAGCTCCAGTCAATATTGTACCCCCATTGGTCTTAAATGGTTTATGAATGTATTGTCAAGTGTCAAGTTATATGTTAATGTTAATGAAGTAATCGAGTTGTCCAACGGTTTTTTAAAAGTATGATTCAAGTGTTTAGAGTTATTGTTAAAGGGGTGTTTGGAATAAGTGTATTTATACCCATTTTGGGTTACAAACGGGTCAAATGATTATGGAATTAGTTTATTATGTTATGTTAATGATTTCTGGAAGATTTGGTATTATGTCAAGTTATGGAAGTCATTTTCCAGAAATTAGACTAAGTTGCTAAAAGTTGAGTTTTCGGTAAAATATGAGAATGGGAGCATAAGGCCTTCCACTTCTGGGCATAAGGCCTTCTTCAATTAAAAGTGGTTTTATGTGTTTCTGAGTTCAGGTTATATGCCCTCATGGGTTGGGCATAAGGCCTTCTGCCTAAAATAACATATTCACAGGTTCTGAGTAACAGATCATACGCCCTTCTAGGCCTTTGGCATAAGGGCATATGGTACACAGGTTGTCTTGGCAGACTTTTGTCAATTTTAGAAAAATCATATCTTTTAAACCGTAAGGGTGTAAAAACTTATGAGATTGTGTGTGTTGCTCTCCTTTTATAGAGAGGCTAGAGAGCCAGGTGTTGATTATCAGGGAGCAGGCAAGGAGTACAAATGTCATTCGTCATTTAGCTTGTATGTAGTGGTGGTTATCATGCGTCCCCACTGTGCGATGTCAGCTGGTACATCTTAACCGCTAGTAACAGGGGGTAGTAGCTTTGTATTTATTCAGTCAGGCCTGATAGGTCTTTCTAGGCTCTATGTGGCTTGGGATTTAAGCCAGGCTTTTATCGTGTGTTGATTGGGCCTTGGTGATGGGCTTAATTCAAGCGTGTAATTAATGGGCTTGCGCCATTAATATTGATACGATATCAACTGCTATTGGTGGGGAAATAGAAACCTTGGGAATCTATGTATATCTCTAAATCATGAGGTGACACGGGGTTTCAACACGTGAGAGCATTTAACAAATCTCTACTTGCGAAGTAGTGTTGGAGACAAGTTACAATGGAGGATTCACTTCCAGCAAGAATCCTCAAAGCCATATATTATCCTAGAGACTCTTTCCTAGATGCAAGGATCAGATATCAACCTAGTTTTATCTGGAGAAGTTTATGTTCAGCACGGAACATCATTCGTAAAGGGCAAAGATGGAATGTCCGAAACGATATGAAAGTAATAATTTGTAAAGACTATTGGTTGGAGGGATTTAGAACACTGCATTACCGCCTTCAAAACTGATATTATAATGTCATTAATGACCTTTTGGATGCTGGTACATGTGGATGGAATCATTCTCTACTCTTACAATTATTTCCCCAACAGATTGGAACAAAGATAGCTTGTACACATATTAACACACTTGAACATGACTCACTTTACTACGGTGCTTCCTCAAGTGGAGTGTTCACATGCAAATCAGCATATTGAATTGCAACTGAAACAATAAAATATTTCCAAAAGTTAATATTAATGCATGAAAGAAAATCATTAAAGTATATATGGTAGGAAAATATTTCGGGTAAGGTTAAGATTTTTGCGTGGAGAGTATGCATGAATCTTGTACCTACTATATCCAATCTGACGGCTAAACATTTGGCACCAGGATCTCTCAATTGTCTTCATTGTAGTGCCCTTATGGAAGACACAAAACACACACTTTTTCTTTGCAATTGGGCTCGAGATGTTTTCTCGAGTCTGAGTTTGATTGATCTTACAGATCACGTTGCAGAAATATTAATTGAAGAGATGCTAACTACAGCCAAGGATAGGGGACAATGAACTTTGGAGCTTATGTTGATGGTAATGTGGCGAATATGGTGTGTAAGAAACTCCAAAGCACATGGGGGAGAAGATATTGAGCTGAATAAAATGAAAGAGTCGGCAAGTGTGATATTGGAAGAATTTTATCGAGCAAATGCAGATATAGAAGCGCATATTGTTACGCCAAATGCTCCATCTCAGGTACGTTGGTCTCCTCCATCTAATGGAGTGATAAAAATTAATACTGATGGCGGGATATCAAGTAGAAATAGTGTTGCTAGAATTGGGGTTGTGATGAGGTGCCACAATGGGTCAATTCTGGTGGTAAGAAATAGACAGGTACCCTACGCGACTTCTGTAGCAAATGTTATTCTTTAGGCTATCCAGGTGGCTCTTGCTAAGGGCTTTAGAAATGTTATTCTGGAGACGGATTCAAGTATTCTTGGCGACACATTTCTACACAACAAAAGAGTTGTTGTAGATTAGGGGTCTCTTCCTACATATTCGTAGATTATGTTGCTCTTTTACTTCATGTTCTTGGTCCTTTGTGCCCAGTGATGGGAATCGAGTGGCTCATGAGCTTGTTATAAGGGCGCTATATGACATCATAGATGAGGTGTACGATGGTTTTTTGCCACCTTCAATCGACTCATGGGTGCTCAATGATGTAATGTTTTTATGTAATCAATAATATTTTATTGTTTATCAAAAAGAAAGAAAAAAAGGCTCATCCTCTTTTATATTTGTAACATATTGGTTTTCACAATCACACAAACAATCAATAAATGGGGCGTATGAAATGTAGTTTAGAGAGAGAAAGTGGAAGAGAGTTGGGAACTTAGTGAGACAAAGAAAAATGAATTATGAAAGCTCCAACCCTTTGCCTTGCTAGGCAAAGGGTATTTATAGGTTCATACAAGACACGTCTCCTACGGGCTGTGGATCAGGCATACAGTGGGTAAAGACCCGTCCGTCCTCCATGGTGTTACTTAACAAGCTACTTACTAACACTAAATGACTACGACTACGAGCTTACTAACGAATACATATACTTGGTGACTGACTCTTTAACTACTAGATTTTCTAAATCCTAACAATCTCCCCCTAAGGGAGGTCACCTCAATTACATCAATTACAAACAGATATTACATTTTGGTGTTCTTGGATTCTTGATTAAGTTCTTTGCTTTGTAGCCCGTAGTCTTTGATTCTTCATTTTCTGTATGTTTTTATCCTAATGTGGAGGTCTTTAACTGATCCATGTGATGATGAGTTTTGAGCCAGCATTGAGATCATCAGCCATAGTAAATCTCTGACTCATCCTTGGTAGTATCACCATTATGTGATGTTGTGACATTGGGACCGACATGCTCACATTTTGGATCATGATGTCTTTTCATCAGAGTTGCGGAAGCTTTTGTTGATTTTGACATTTGCAGCAACGTAGCAAAAGCATGGATTGAAAATATCAGAGCCATTTGATGAAGATTTACACTTATCATGATTTCTTTGGAAATGAACGTATTGTGTGAGCATGCGGCTATGGATTGACTCCTCAATTATGATAAGCTGCAACAGTCGGGTGTCCGTGCAAACAAAAGTTAGCAATAAAGCGCACGAAAAGTGTCTTTGATCACCTTCGTTGAATAGGTTGCAAGAACCACGGTTCCCCGTTGATCAGTACAAGTACTGCCTGTGATCAGATATAATTCCGAAGAATTTCCTTGACAGGGTTTCGCAGCTGCTCTAGCCGTTCTTAAACCGGAATATCTCAAAGACGACAACACGGAGTGAGTAAACCAGCAAATTGAGATTTACTGATTGGTTTAAAATGATTTGAAAACAATCGCGTATTGCTTGCTGAAAGGGTTTTGCAATACGACGAAGGTTTTATCAAATTTTCAATCATAAATACCCATTTAAATTTGAAAACTAACTACACAGTCGATGTGCTAGAGAAAAGAATTTTGAGCATAACGACCGGTTTTTCAAAGGTATCCGTCAATCCATATCCTGAACCAGGATTCATTCAAGTGTGAATCGCCCCATCATTTATGTCCAGTTGTCACATGATTGATTTATTGGATAGATCTCATATGCCACCCACCAAGAGCTTGTTTGATGTTGGCTCTAGAAGGCTTTCCATATTCATCGTGAATATTTTTACATATCACTCGGATGTTCTGGAAATACCACAAGGATAATCCGTAGGACTCTCAAAATATATTCTCACATTCCACATTGTGTGAAACTGTGAGTCTTCATTAGTTGTGTCCTAATGAGATTTATTGATGATCTCTTGGCTCTAGACTTAATAGTGCATATTTGGTTTCCTATGCCGGAGACTAGGGAAAGGGTCTCCTTCTTCAGTATCAAAAATCTTTAAGACAAAGTCGATAGATTATGTAGGTTCCCTGTGAGAATGAAACAAGTCCTTTTAAGAGGAACTTGAGTAGCTTGGGAAGTTTTAGTGTAGTGCGTCACTGGGTCCATGACGTCTTGTCTTCAATACCGGTGTTACCTTGGTAACAAGCAGTAGCATATGAATTGAACCCGATTTCTGCCCTAAGGTTGAATTAATGGAGGGCTGTTTCTTTTCACCCTTTTCACATTTAATTCTTTTTTATTCTTCAACCCTTTCAGTGCTTACCGAGACTTCATAACTAGAACCTTGTTGGGTTTATTCCAGTACTAGCTCTGTCTCAGTCCGCACTCTTCCCATATTCTCATTTTTATTTGTCTCTTTTTTTTTGTTTTTTTTTTCATTATACCTAAGGACTTTTACACTATCTAGTGGATTGTCCCTGGGTAGATCCCTCCGGCCCTGGCGGGATCGTGGGAATGAATACCTAACCTAACCATCCTTATATCTTCATGCATAAAATAAATTGGTCAATCTTTTGGTATTGTTCATTTCGCCTCGAAACCAATTGAAAACCATTTAAAAATCAATCAAGGTACTAGTGATATAAAATCAAAGTGTTTTGTACCTAAATTGTTTTTGATATTTTAGAAATGCTCCACCTCAACATGCGCTTCAAGTGTTAGAAATTGTTTCAGCACATGGAGGCAAGAGGACTTTTGAAATCTTAGATTGAGAATGAAAGATCCAATCTTTGGTTAACATTTTCAAAAATGATCATCATCACTTCCCGATTAAATATTGTATTTTAAGTACTTTGGATGAAATATTTTGGGAAGGATGAGGTTTTCATTTGATTGCTCCCCCTCAATATGTGCATCAAAATTCGAAAATGTTTTGCACATATTAGAGGAAACCTGCACTTTGAGATAAATCAATCACGTTTCAATTCTTTTTGGTTTAAGATAGATGCTCCCCCTTAACATGTGGATAGAAAATTTGAAATCGTTTGGAACATGTAGGGAGGAGAGCTTGATATTATATTTTTAAAACCACTTATTGAATTATCAGTTTAAAGCCAATTTAAATCACAAATTCTCCCCCGATCACAAATTTCAAACCCTTTGAGATTTGTGATCTCAATTGATTTAGATTACGTTTGAAAGCTTTTTGATGATACCTTTACTCCTCTTCTTCCTCTTGAAGACGTTTGAGTGTCTCAGGTTGTAGACTCTTTAGTCCGAGTCGTGGAAGCATAAAATCAAAACATTCTCTAGGAAGTGCTTTAGTGAAGATGTCTGCCAGCTGATATTCAGTCCTTACAAAGTATAGTTCAACCACACCTTTCTCCACTTGTTCCCTGATGAAGTGATGTCGAATGTCAATGTGCTTTGCTCTTGAATGTTGAACATTGCTGCAGCAGAGAGCTATGGCACTTCTGTTATCACAGTACAGAGGAACTTTGTTGAATACAAAGCTATAGTCAGATAATTGGGATCTCATCCATAGGATTTGAGCACAACAAGATGACATGCCTATGTATTCCGCCTCTGTAGAGGATATAGACGTACTCATTTGTTTCTTTGAAGACCAACTTATTAACTTATCTCCCAAGAATTGAGCACCACCTAATGTACTTCAACGTGAATCTTGACACCCTGCATGGTCTGCATCTGCATATGCTGTTAGTGACATATCGGTGTCCTTCGGATACCAAAGTCCCATGTTAATGGTTCCTTGGAGATACCTAAAGACCCGTTTAACCGCTTCAAGGTGCTTTTTGGTAGGCTTAGTCTGGTATCTAGCACACATGCATACATCGAACAGAATATCAGGTCTACTGGCTGTGAGGTACATCAGGGATCCAATCATACTTCGATATTTCGTTTGATCAACCATGATCCCTGAGTGGTCCTCATCCAGTTTTGTGCGCTCCCCCATGGGAGTGTCGACAGGGTCACAAGAATCAAATCCAAATTTCCTTAAAATTTCATTTGCATATTTAGATTGATTAATAAAAATGCCTCCGGGACTTTGTGAAATTTGTAATCCCAAGAATTGTCCCATCATAGACATTTGAAATCTGGAGCCCATCTCCTTTGAAAATCGTTCACATTCATTAGGGTCGGTCAAGGCAAAAATAATATCATCAACATAAATTTGAACATGAATTAAGTGTTTGCCTGAATTTCTAGTGAACAATGTGGGATCAACTGCTCCTTTGCTGAATCTATTAGTCAATAGAAACTTTGACAGTGTATCATACCATACCCTTGGAGCTTGCTTCAAACCGTAGAGAGCCTTCTTCAAGTGATAGACATGGGTATGATGCTCTGGATTCACAAAATCTTTGGGTTGGCTGACGTAGACTACTTCTTTGAGATCTCCATTCAGAAATGCAGTCTTTACATCCATCTGATAAACCACCATGTTATTGCTAGCAGCATTAGCCAGGAAGATTCTGATTGCCTCAATTCGTGCAACTAGAGCAAATGATTCCTAAAAGTCAATACCCTCCTCTTGTCGGTATCCTTTAGCCACTAGTCTCGCCTTGTTCTTCAGAACATCACCGTGCTCATCAAGCTTTACTTTAAGGATCCACTTGAGAGCAATGATCATAGCACAATCTGGAGCATATACTAATTCCCATACATCAAGACGATCAAACTCATGGATTTCTTCTTGCATAGCACTAAACAAGCTATCCTCAGACATTGTTGTTTTGACATCTTTAGGTTCAATCTTTGATAATACAGAATTGAAGAAGCACCATAAGGCATCTGTGGCAAGTTGTTTACGAGTGGATACCGGGTGAGACGGGTTCCCAATAATGTTGTCCAATGGATGATCATGTGTCCATTTTCTGAGATGTTCATGTGGTTGGTGATGAGGAACTGACGTAGCAGAATCTAGATCCCCTGATGAAGATGGTTCAGGTGTTGGTTCAGTGCATCTTCATGAGTGGCAAAAGGGTTATCTCCATCAAAATAGCCAGTAACATTTCCATGATGTACACTCGAGGATTGAGGATTTGAGGATGATGATGAGTGATCTGCAGCAGATGCTTCTTGAGATAGAGACACAAAAACAGATGGGTTATCTGCGTTGATTGGATTAGGAGTCGCCACTATTGATGGTGTAGAATGATCATTATCAAGAGGTTCATAGTATTCATCAAACATCAGATCAAATAATTCTTCAAATCTTCTCCAGATGGAGGTACATATGGGACTACATGATAAATGTTGAGGTGCGGGTCCAGAACTTGATTGTCCAAGAGCCATTTGCTCAGACAGCTCATCGAACGTGACATGAATAGTTTCCATGATATCTCGGGTTCTTTTATTGTAGATTCGGTAACCCTTCCGGTTTGGTGCATAACCAACAAAAACTCCAATGTCTGCCTTAGCTCTTAACTTTCCTAAATCCTGACCATCATTTGTTGGGTAGCATAAAGCACCGAATACAAGAAGGAAAGAGAGATCTGGCTTTCGGTTGTGGACAAGTTCGTAAGGAGTTTTTCCATGAGTGGTGTGAATAAGGGAACGGTTTTGGGTGTCGCATGCAGTGGCAATGGCTTCTGCCCAGAGAAACATTGGAACCTTTGAGTAGATCAGCATAGTCCTTGCAGCTTCGACTAGAGTTCGATTTCGTCTTTCAACTACACCGCTCTATTGAGGAGTACGTGGGACACTTTTTTGATGGCTGATTCCAATGCTTTCATAGAACTAGCTTAGTTCTTTGTTTACAAATTTAGTTCCATTGTCTGTTCGAATAATCCTGACAATTTTATTGAGACGAACCTACAGCTATTTAATAAGTTTGATGATGACATCTGGAGTTTCATCCTTTGACCTCAAAAACTTAACCCAAGTAAACCGAGAATAGTCATCAACCACTACTAGCACATATTTCTTCCCGTTTATGGTTTGCACTCTCATGGGTCCGCACAAATCCATATGAAGAGTATGAAGAACTTCCATAATTGAGTTTGCAGGTTTGGGTTTATGGGCGTATTTCTTGCTTTTTCCCAATTGGCATGCTGAAAAAAGATGATCTTTTTCATATTTTAATCTGGGCAAGCCTCTTACGAGGTCCTTTCTAGAAAGATCATTTATGGTTCCGAAGTTCAAGTGATTGAGACGACGATGCCATAACCATGACTTTGTTTTCGAAGCCTTTGACAACAAGCAGATTGGAGAAGACTTCATCATGTCTTCGAAAGAGATGGTGTAAATATTAGTTCCACGTGTTCCCTTTAAAAGTTCAACTCCATCTAGTTCTCTAACGAAGCAAGTATGTTTTCTTAAGGCCACTTCTAGATCAGAGTCACAGAATTGACCAACAGAGAACAAATTATGACCAAGACCTTCAACATAATAAACCCTGGAAATTACACTGTCACCAAAAACATAATCTCTATAACCCATAATTGCCCCAAAGTGGTCGTTCCCGAATCTAACAATCCCGATTAATTTGCTCACAAAGTTCATGAGCCGCGAGCGATCTCCAATCATATGCTTTGAACATCCTGAGTCCAAATACCACAGAACAATTTGTACGACCTGTAGTTGAACACAGACAAATATGGATGACTGGATAATTTGGATCCTCATGCGATAATGGGTTCCACTTGGTTATTAATTGAGATTAGAACACCCACATTATAAATAGAAGCAATGACATCATTAGGGGTGGATGCAAGACTAGTAGTATCACTTGGCCTATGTGTAGTATGAAAACTTCTTAAGGGGATGATCATACCAGTTGGTTTCCATTCCTTAGTGGGCATAAATCTATTCCTATTAGGACAAAATTCATTAACTTTGAATGTGTGACTAGTGGCTTTCCATTGATAACCCACATTATTGAACTTTCTTCCTGTGGGTTTCCAATAATTTCTAACCTTTTTCCAGAATGGATTTCCGGCATCCTTAATCTGTTTATCATTTCTTATATTATTGACTGGGATTTAACAACATTAATCAACTCATTCACAACACATTCATGATAAATACCAGAAACTAAACATTCATTACATCTTTTGCAAATAGTAGTAGAATTCGAATTAATTACAGTATGCTTATAGCTAATACTAGAATCAACACGATTCGTCTTATTCAACTCAAACTTATTGTTTCTATGGTGGTCTTCTACTTTCTTCCCTTGATCACTCTTGGCTCGCGAGGTCCTATCTTGCTTTGTATTGCCTGGAGGCTTTGACCCGCTTGCCATAGTGTCACTGATTACTCCTGTAGAAGGAACAATTGTAACATTAGTTGGTTTCACTACTTTCCGCATTCCTGGTCTAGAAGTGCTGGGATCTGAGATCCTAGGAGGTAAATCAAAGGTCACTTGATTGACTTTAGGCATAGAACAAGGCACAACAACAGTATCTTTCCTAGTGCCAGATTTAGGATATATTGCTATTAAGCATTCTAAAAGTTCCTGAGAGAGTTTGGCATATAAGCATGCATGCCCAATCGCATTATCAAGTGGTTTCTCTATCTTGTCCTTTTCAATAATCTCACGGAGACATTCTAAACTATCCTTAAGGTATGAAAAGTATGTTTGACATGCTAGTTTATTGTTTCTAAGATGAGGGGGAATATGCTTCACAGACATAGCATATTTAGTACAAGCAGGCACCTTTGGTGCATTATCCTCACCACTGGTGATTGGCATTTTCCCTTTTACCTGACTCTTCAGCTTCTCAATTTCATTTTGCGAAGAAGTTATCTTTTCATTTTTTGTCATGTGTGACCTTAATTGATTCATATAACTCTCTGAAATGCTGTTTAACTTTTTCATTTTCTGCTTGAAAAGACTCATTTTCCTGTTGTAACGCATTAATGATGTTTTGAAGATGATAGTTTTGAGAATTCTGAGAATCTAAAGGAGGGGGCATTTGGGGGCCAGTCACATCATTCTTTTCACTCTTTAATTGTGAAATTTGGGTTTTTAATCTTTTGATCGTGTTACAATGAGCTTGAATCTGTTCATCACGTTTGCAAATTTCAAAAACTGCTTCAAACTCAGGAGCATCCGAGGATGTCTTGGCATTTGAGGTTTTAACATTTTTTTTGAGATGTTGATATTTTAATTGCAAAGCAAGATGTTCAACTTCCAATTTAGAAAAATTTTGACCAAGTTATCATGATCATCCCGTTCTATTTTCTCATGCAATTTTGAATTTTTGGTCTCAAGCTCAATGACACGATTATGGGAAACTTTCAAGGCAACAGATAATTCCTGAAATTGAGAAGCTGTAATAGAATAATTTGTAACTGTCTAGAACACATCCTGAGCAACACATCTAGAAATCAAGTTATCATTTAAGATATGCAGATTTTTCCTCTCAATCTCATTACTTTTAAGCTCACATTCATAATCTTTGACCTCAATTTCCATTTCATTAAACATTCTTTTCATGTCTTTAACCTCGGTATCTATGGCCTTTTGGAGAGACTTAAATTGTTCTTTTAGTTTTTTAAAGAAAGGCATGACCTCAGTTAAGTAACATTCTTTAGTTTGCTCAAAACCCCTTTCCCCTTCAGTAATTCATGTTGGAGTGATTCTCTTCTTACAAATTTTCTCAAAGTCAACAAACAGTTGGTAAACTACGTATAAGCTGACTAAGGTTTTGCTTTGTGTGGGAAGAGTTCTAGGCACTAAATGCATTGGTGTATTTGGAGGATACACAGTGGCTGGAGGCAATTTCCTACAAGGGGGATTCTTTTCAACAAGATCATTAGCTTTTTGCTTACCCATATCTTTCTTCCAGAAAACTTGCTCAGGGGTTAGCTGGGTCTGAGGTCTAAACTTATTAAAGGCAATCCAATTTTTCTTAGTGTAATTTGGTGTTTTAAATATGATATTATACTTTACGCACCATGGATCTTTTAGTTTCTTATCCAATTTCTCTCTAGTGGCATCTTCTAATTCTCTATCCTCTTCAGTGCACTCAATACATGTAGGCTTTTTGTCTAGTGTTAGGAATTAGAAAATTCCCTGTTAAAGTGTCGGTCACCCCAATTATAAGTCTAGCATATGTTAGCTCGTAGACGTGTCGTTTGTTACGTTATTAAGTAGTTTATTTGTTAGTTTGTAGCGTAGTTTAGTTTAGAGCAACACCGTGGAGGAAGGACGGGTCTTTACCCACTGTATACCTGATCCACAGGCCGATAGGAAGTCGTTATGTTTGTAAGTATAAATACCCCTTCCATCCATGGAAGGGGTGGTGCTTCATTTTCAATCTAACCTTTCCTTTGTGTAAACCTCTAGCAAGAACACCCTCTCTCTCTACTTTCTCTCTCTAAAATGGTAAACATGTATTTTGATCATCCAAGACCACCCGAATCATCAACACAATAATATTTGGATCCTAAAAATTGGTATCAGATCCTAGGTTTGGTTGTGTTGATGATTTATATGGTTGTTTACACTTTACACGGTTCGGTTCATGTGGTTTTGGTGCGGTTTGATCCAAGGTTGTTATGTTTTGATGATTTCTTGTGGTTTTGATACTTGGTTGAGCCCGTTTTTGTGTATTTGTGTGGTCAGATTTTTATGGGTAAACTGTTTTGGTATGTATATGTTTGGTATTAATTTGTCATCGTCCAAATATTCATATATGCTTTTGGTCAAAAAGTCTAATGGTATATCAACAGTTACATAAATCTGTCTTGTCTCATCATTTTGTCCAAACTGACATATCAATCCGTATACTGTTTTTGTTCCATACCATAACTTTTGAGTGTCTAATGGTCATTTATTCATGTGGTCAAACATTGGTCAAACGGGGAATATATTATGCTTTATAGCAGTTTTCTGGGTTTATCATGAATATGGTCGGAAAATAGTCGGAAAACTCGCCGGAAAAAACTCAAAAATCTACCTAGCGACTTGTTTCAAGTACCGGTGGCGACTTGTCTTTACAAGTTGTCTATATTCATTGTATATGGGTAGCGAGTTGTGCTAGCGAGTTGGTTACAGAAAAGGATATAGCGACTTGTTCTTTAACATGTTAGCGACTTGTTAAGTGAAAAGATGTAGCGACTTATATTTATAAGTAGCGACTTGTGAGTTTTTGTAAGAGGTAGCGATCTGTTTTGATTTCAAGTAGCGACTTGTTGCCAACTAGCGACTTAACTCTAATGACCTATAGCGACTTGACAGTACCAAAAGAATAGATGAAGAGACGATTTTGACCAGACCATGACTCAATATCAAATACCTAATACCAATAACGAGCTGAAAAGAACATCTCAACTGTTTAATACCAAAACCAAAATACAACCTCAATCTCAAATCTATCCTAACTCAACTCTCAATCATATCCAAGACTCAACCAGAATTAACATGAAAGATCTCAAAATGCTTTCGTTTATATCTCTTATGAGATTACAAGACCCGAAGGTCATGCTAACGAAAATCATATTTCATCATAGATCTAATTGATATGCTCACCAATCTTGTTGAAGTTTAAACTTCATCACTCTCCGAAACCCACAAGAATAGTGTAATAACATGTATGTTATTCACTTTCTTTGTCTCGTAAACAGAAATAACAAACAAGTTACTTAAAACCTACCCGAGACCATGAGTTGGATCTTGAAGCCGATAGTCTCTTCAGTTCGTTCTTAGACCATTGTTAACATGATCGATTATGATCAATTGATTCAGTCACGGATTTAAAAGAGAGATGATAGGCGTTTGTCTGATGGGATTGAGAAGCGTATGGAGTGATGAGGGCAGATTTGAGTTTGGGAAATAATAGTTTGATGAAGCAGATTTGTGAAAAGTTTTTTTCCAGATCTGAAAAGTGGAGCGTGTTGGTGTGGTAGGCGGATGAATTAAGATGTGTGTTAGGGTTTCTTTGCTGTGAAATGACCTAAATCTTAGGAAATCACACTTATATACCCGGATTATTATTACTCATATGGATCGGATGTACACTTTCTTTTGGACCGGGTATAACTACTTGATATGGACTTGGGCTGAATATTCAAAATTATCAAGTGGGCCTTCGGTATATGCATCATTTAGTGGGAGTTGGTATTGGATATAACGTGGGCCTAAGTTTGTTTGTGATAATTCACGAAAGTGAGTATGGAATGGGTTGTTAACCGGAATTTTATTTTGGGTGTTATATATATATATACGGGACATATAATTGGATATTGGTTATCTGATGCGAGTTAAGAATTGTATGTGTGATAAGAATCTCTACGATTGTTGGATATTGGATTTTGATTGAACCGGGCTTAATGGATTTTGGATCGGGTGGTTATTTTTTTAATGAGATTTGTTAAGCTATTTGAGTTGATATGACCTATATACAATAAGACGTGTTGAAGTGATTTGTTGATGATGAGATTTGTTGGGTTATGAGGTTTGATGATGAGTTTTGATTTGGTGTGATGATGAGATACGTTGGTATATACATTTTCATGGATAATATTTTGTCATGGCTTGAAATTGTTTATTTGAACTAAGCTGACTACGGGGTTGATTGTATTTGGTATTTCTTATTTGGATGTGAAGTGAAGTTTTTCGGGCACGTTTACTTATTTCGTCTTCTTTCTTTCTACCCTTCCGTGAAGATGACTTGTTTGGGCATTTATAGAAGGTGATAAAGACTTGGCTATTTAGTTACGTTTGTGACTCTTTCTCGCTTAACCCACAACGTAGCTATCACTTCGGTGTCTCACTCAGTTGAGAATGTCAAGAGGTTTTGTACATTGGGTACACCGTTTCTTCTTCACAAGGATCAGTACAAGTATAAGTAACGAATCTGGGGAATTCTACTTCATGATCAAGTTTGGTATATCGAGTTTACTTCTCCACGTGGTCACTACAATAGCCGACAGAATGCGTGAATGATGTGTTTACCAAAGTGTTGATTGGATGGTTGATGATGTTGTTGATGTTGGATAATGAACCGCTGCACGTTCCCCTAAAACAGATATTCACTGAAACCAAAGTCGTCATAACGCATTCAAGCTGACATTGTTTACGGTTTTGTCTTGATTTTGTAAAATCCCGCGAAAGAACCTATTTCTCGGTTTAAATCATAGACTTGTAAAATCTCGTGACAATGGAAACAACCTGGTATTAGTAAAGTGCATTTCCGGATCTATCCTACGGTTTATTCTTGGTTTTGTAAAATCCCGCGAAAGAAACTATTTTTCGGTTTAAACCATAGAGTTGTAAAATCCCGTATTGATGGAACCATCCTGGAGAAAAGGAAAGTGTATTTCGGGATCTTTTCTGATGCTGGTGCTACGGTTTCTGCTTCGAAGAAGGGATAAAAGGGTGTACTTCATGAATTGGATGTGTGTTTGGATATTCGTCATGGCAGTGTGGTTATTATATGGTTTTACGGGGTTATGTGCTTTTAACCATGGTCGGGATGAAACCATTATCAAAGTTCATTTAAACGTCAAAGGAGGCTAGAATTGAGCTTCAAACCACAAGATGTGACAACGGGGTTAATTCAATATTATTTATTTGAGGTTGAAGTGAATTATCACGGGCGAGTGTACTTAGTATCTGAAGATATCAGGGGATGGATGGATGAAGATTCTTCATAATCCTTGTTCAAGCTTATTATCAAAAACGAAGACTTGGAAATCTAGTTATTGTTGGGTGACTTTTACCTTTTCTTTTACCACTTGGGGGAATTGGGCTCTTATCACCTCAAAATAACTATCACTTTAAGGAGTTACGTTGTAGTGCTCAGTGTCACATTCTATTGTGGATTTTCAAGAGGTAAAGTACGTCTATTACTTGATGGTTGGTTGGATGAAGAGTATAGACTACTTAGAGAGTACTTAGAGATGCTAATGGAAATCTGCACCGCTCTTTGTTACATATGTGCAAGTATAAGTCACGAGTTCGGGGTATTCTACTTCAGGGTCAAATTCATCATATTGGGTTTTCTCCATCAGCTGTCACGACAAAGAGCCTACTGAATGATAATGGGGTCGATTACATGTTTTGCAAAGAAAGTTGAAAAGAGAGAGATTATGACGTATGAACACAACAGTTCATGCCTCGTACTCTAAAGAAAAGAAAAGTGTACGTTTCAGTGCGTTTTATCTTATGAAGAAGAGAAATCTTCTTATGACGTATGAACACTTCAGTTCATGCCTCGTACTCTAAAGAAAAGAAAAGTGTACGTTTCAGTGCGCTTTATCTTCCAAAGAAGAGAAATCTTCTTATGACGTATGAACACAACAGTTCATGCCTCGTACTCTAAAGAAAAGAAAAGTGTACGTCTCAGTGCGCTTTATCTTTGAAAGAAGAGAAATCTTCTTATGACGTATGAACACAATAGTTCATGCCTCGTTCTTAAAGAAAAGAAAAGTGTATGTGTCAGTGCGCTTTATCTTCTCAAGAAGAGAAATCTTCTCTATTATGACCATTCTCATCAACATGCTTCATACTTTTTCCATGCGCTTCAGTCATCAAGTGAACCGGCTACCACTGATTGTTTTATCATTCCACTTGCTCGATTATAATGAAGATGGCGACATCATGTGCTGATTTTGCGGGAGAGAAGTGTGAATAGAACATTCGGATGATTTTCACTTATTTAATCAAGAATGGCAACTCCGTATGCAATTCTTGAGGGGGAGAAGAAGTGTGAATTATTTGCATGGTTGATTGATATTAGAGAATAAATGGTCAAACGGCTCCTAACTCATGTAAGAACCGAGCTTCTTCTTATCGGGTCATTGTTACATGGAGTTTCTTCTAAGAGCCGTTGGTTGACATCTTCACACGGGCTGATGAGTTTAAAGACAAGTGCTTCCGGTTAATGCTTCACGTATACATCAACATGATGATTCCGAACAATCTCTCTGTTCTTGTTTGATGTGATTGGTAGTTTGGTGTTACCATCTTGTGTGTTCGTTGCGGCCTGATTGCTGATTTCCTTTATGAACATCTTTCTGTTCTTGTTTGATTAGGAGGGATTTTAGTTAAGGATATTTGCAAGATGTAAGTTAATTGGGATGCTTTTTGGTGGGATACTTTTTGGTGTGAGTTGATGATGTTGACTATCTATTCCCCAACTGGACAATCTTGAAGAAGGTCGAGTCTACAGTCTGTTCTACATTGCTTGCTATATGTTAGAAGACCAAAGACGTGTTGTATTTAATGATCTAAAGACTTCTTCTTAATCGGGCATTCATCAAAAGATTGTCGGTCTTGGGAGAGCACTAATTGGGGGAATGTGATATGTCGAATTTAATCCCCAATTAGACTTGCTCACATTATTCAACATGTTGATTCTCACAAAGACTTCAAGAAATCTTCTCAACAAATTTCAAGTATTTGGGCATTCAAAGAGTTGCTGATTCTGAAGTGTCAAAACCAGCAAGGCGTAAGGAGACAAGCACCTAAACGCGAGTAAACTTGATGAACTTAATACTTCTAAGTAATTGAAGATACCCCGGGAAGACAAATGTTATTACCGCAGAGAAACTCAAGGTTTGACTCATGACGAGTAAACTTGATGAACTTAATTCTTCTAAGTGACTGAAGATATCCCGGGAAAACAAATGTCATGACCGCAGAGAAACTCAAGGTTTTACTCATCAAGGCGTTTAGTGTTAGTATTCCAACGACGTGGGGGAAGTGATGTTAGAGAAGTTTAGAAGATAAAAGAGGTACACTAGTGTGTGGTGATTTTGATGGTATCGCAATGATCAGGGGAGAGATATTGTGTACATTGGGGATGCTCTGCTGTTTCACTTGAGTGCTTAATCAGTGATTTTGAGATATAATCACTTATTCCGGAGTTGACATCCGCAGAGATTGTCTTCCGCAGAGATAATCAGTGACTTGGCTTGCTTCTTCAATGTTATCAGTTATTCCTTCCTTGGGTATTGGTATACTTCGGATACTTGAGCTTCATACACGATCATCAGGGAAGAAAAATGTGAACATGGGGAGGTGTTTTCATTCCCCTCATGATGTGTATTCGGGAGAGCTCTTGGGTATTGGTGTACTTCGGGTTCTTGAGCTTCATACACGTTCATCAGGGAAGAAAAATGTGAACATGGGAAGGTGTTCTTCATTCCCCTCATGAAGTGTATTCGGGAGAGTTCTTGAGCATTATACTAAGAGACGGACTGCATCAACTCAACTACTTGGGGAATTGTTCTCTTGACACCTTTTGGAATGGATCGCTTCAGACTTCAGTCGGAATGGAAATTTGAGAAGATTATTTATGTGTGGGATGATACGGTGCTGTTCTTCTTGTTGATGATATAACCTCGAACTAAGAATCACGGTGATTATTCTTGAAAGGAGCAGCGGGATTTATGATAATGGTGTGCTTCTCTGTGCACCTGGCTAAGGCAAGCTTGAAATAGAGCTTCGAATCTTCTCAGCTAAAGGTTTTTTGGTTTGAGGGGAAGCTGCCAAAGTCTCACTTTCAAGTGGCTCAATTTCTTTCTTTGATTCAAGAGTCTTGGAAGCTTTGGTGGTGAAAGTTTTAGGGATGATGACTTCTATCTTCTACAACGGGCTGCTCGATATCCTTATCTCGGTACTTGTATCATCATCTTCTTTAACTATATCATCTATTCTATCTTTGTATATATTTTTCAAAAAACCAAATACAAAAATAGAAAACCAACAAAACAAAATAGAAAATTATAAAATCAACAAAAACCCATAAAAAATCAGAAAATTTCGAAAAATACCAAAAATATGTTTTCCAAGACATGTCTTCTGGTATCGATAACATCTGCGGTCTTAGAAATGTCATTCAATAATGGCACGGGACAATAGATGAAGTTCGAGCAGGAGGTGTAAATATTCTTTTCCAAAACATGTCTCAAACTATGGCTTACAGTTATTTCAGACTGTAACCCGCGCTTCAATATATGGCTTGCAGTTTCTTCAGACTGTGACCCGCGCTTAAACTATGGCTTGTTATTATTTCAGATAGCAACCCGTTTTTCAAGAAAGGAAAGTGCTGCACTAAACATATTTTCAAAAATATCGTGCACTTATCCTAAAAACAAATTTGAGGAAAGTATGTCGAAGGACTGCTGTTCCTACACAAATGTTTTTCCGTCTAAAATTCTTCAGAAAAATATTTGTTTCAACTAAATGGTGGTTAATGAGTTGCAAAATCAATCAGTTTCAGAACTTTTGTAAAATTGAAAACTCAATCAATGACTTCAGCGCTTTTAAACTTTTCAGAAAATAAGTCATTGATTGAGGGGGAGAATGTTTTCAAATCTATATCATCTAACAAGCTTTCTTAATTATCCTACGTGCTTAATTAAAAATGATATTTGCCTGTGTCGAAGGACTAGGAATTTAGGATATGATTGTTAGGTTTAGATGATTAGAGTTTGATTAACACCTAAACCCCATGCCTTATATGATCTGATTGTTATGTTGAATTGACTTTAATTAGTCGATTGCTGTTATGGGTGATGTCGACCACCATATATTTGTATGTGTGTTCACTAACATATGCAGGTATATTGGTATATAAGAATGTTCCCGATCCGGATCCCACAAATGAACATGATTGGATGCCGCAAGGAAAGGGTAACTATATCTTGGGTTGACAAATGAAGAAACGGAGCTTAATTGGACTTCTATGGAGAGTTGGCATAAATGCAACGTAAGAGGTCTCACTGCATCAGCAGTTGGTTTTCTTCTAAGTGATTGAAGAAACGGAGCTTAATTTGACCTCAGTTGGCATTCAAAATGCAACGTAAGAAGAAGTCTCACTGCATCAGCAGATGGTTTTTCTTCCAAACCCTACAGCAACAACAACGGAAGCTTCTCAACCACCTAACGTATCTTGTGCAGGAAAAAGTAGTGATGATACCATTTTTCTAAAACTTTGAATAATATTGTTTTGAAAATGGAAAAATATTGTTTTGAAAATTAATCGGATTCAAAGTTTTGAAATCAACCGGACTCTTATTTTGTCAAATCTTAAGTGATTTCAAATTAAATATTTTCAAACGATATTTCATCTATCAAGTCCGTTTGTACAAATTAAAGTGGTGATCTAAAGATTTAATGTTATGTCATGGTATGATTTTCTTTAGAATCAAGATCTTTCAAAATGAAATTTTTCTGTTCTTGTTTGATTGTGAAATTGTTTTATTTTACCTAAAAGATCTCTTAAAACAATCATACCTGACACTAACAATCTTTAATGTCTTAAAATGGTCCTTATTTGTCATTTTTAAAAATTAAATCAAGCCACGTCTTTCCCCAAAATCATTTAAATGATTTAAATCAATTGGGATCACAAATCTCAAAAGGTTTGAAATTTTGATCGGGGTAGAGATCGTGAGTTAAATCTCTTATCTGTTTAAATGTGATTGGTTTTAGTCCTTTAAAGGCACTCCTGCCTCCATGTGCCAAACGATTTCATACACAATGCACATGTTGAGGAGGAGGATTTATCCAAAAACATGATGAGTATTTAAACCAGGCCACATATTCTCCCATGTTTTCTAAACCGTATTAAATCACTTGGGATCCAAAATCTCAAAGGGTTTGATATTTTTGATCGGGGGAGAATTTGTGATTTAATAATGAAATTTGATAAAAGGTGATCGTTTTGATTTAATTGTGCAGGCCGCTCTCTCATATGTGCTAAACGCTTTCGAATCTTGAAGCACATATTGAGGGGGAGCAAACAAACTATCGAGGAACGAAAGCTTTTTAAAGTGATTTATAAAGTACCTTGATTGAGTTTCAAATGGTTTTCTTAATGGCTTTTGTGATTCGTGGATGTGCTTCAAAAGAACTCTTGCCTCTATGTGTTAAAATGATTTCTCTTATCCTATGCACATATTGAGGGGGAGAATTTACCAAAGAAATTCAAATGGCTTTTTCTAAGGAAAATGTGATCAAGAAATTATTTCAAAGAAATTATTTCAAAGAAATCTTGCCTCCATGTGCCAAACAATTTCAATATCATATGCACATGTTGAGGGGGAGCATTTCTAAAATGATCAAAACTATTAAGGTACAAAATGCTTTGATCTCGTATCACAAGTACCTTGATTGTTCTTCCAAATGATTTTTCGATTGGTTTCATGAAGGAAAGAACAATACCAAAAGACCGACCAATTTACTTTATGCATGGTGTTATAAGGATGGTTAGGTTAGGTATTCGTTCCCACGATCCGCCAGAGCCGGAGGGATCTACCCAGGGACAATCCACTAGATAGTGTAGAGTCCTTAGGTATATTGAAAAAAGGAGAAAATGAGAATATGGGAAGAGTGCGGACTGAGACAGAGCTATTACTGGAATAAACCCAACAAGGTTATAGTTATGAAGTCTTGGTAAGCACTGAAGGGGTTGAAGAATGAAAAGGAAATGAATGTGAAAAGGGTGAAAAGAAATAGCCCTCCAATAATTCAACCTTAGGGCAGTAACCGGGTTCAATACATATGCTACTGGTGTTTACTAAGGTAACACTGGTATTGAAGACAAGACATCATGGACCCAGTGATGCACTGCACTACAACTTCCCAAACTACTCAAGTTCCTCTTAAAAGGGCTTGTTTCATTCTCACGGGGAACCGACATAATCTATCGACTTTCTCTTAAAGATTGTTCATACTGAAGAAGGAGACCCTCTCCTTAGTCTCCGGCATAGGAACCAAATGTGCACGATTGAGTCTAGAGCCAAGAGATCATCCACAATATCTCATTAGGACACTAAATTAATGAAGACTTGCTGTTTCACACAATGTGGAAAGTAAGAATATATTAAGAGTCCTACGCATTATCCCTGTCGTATTGCCAGAACATCCGAGTGATATGTAAAAATATTTACAATGAAGATGGAAATCCTTCTAGAGCCAACATCTAACAAGCTCTTGGTGGGTGACATGTGAAATCTTGCAAAAGATCAAGCTTGTGACAACTGGATAGAAACGATGGGGAGATTCATTCTTGAATCAACCTTGGTCCAGGAATGGAATTGACGAATACTTTTGGAAAAACCGTTCGATGTGCAAACCTTCTTTTCTCTTGCACGTCGAATGTGTATTTATTTCAAATTCAAAAAGTATCTCTGATTGAAAAATACTTTTAGAAAAACCGTTTGATGTGCGAATCTCTTCTTTTCGCTAGCACGTCGAATGTGTACTCATTCTCTAATACAAAAGTATTTTGATTGAAAATTGATCTTTCTCATAAAACCTTCGTCGTATTGCAAAACTCTTTCTTCAAGCAATACGCGATTGCTTTTCAAATCATTTTTCATCAATCAGTGAATCTCAATTTGCTGGTTCACTCACTCCGTGTTGTCTTCTTTGAGACGTTCCGGTTTGAGAACAGCTAGAACAGCTGCGAAACCCTGTCAAGGAGATTCTTAGGAATCCTACCTGATCACAGGCAGTACTTGTACTGATCAACGGGGAACCGTGGGCCGTGTACCTCAATTCAACGAAAGTGATCAAAGACACTTTTGTGTGATTTATTGCTAACTGTTGTTTGCAGGTATATTTGGACGGTTGCAGCTGATCAGAATTGAGGAGTCATTCCAAAGCCGCATGCTCACATCATCCTCACTTAATTTGAAGAAATCATGACTGGTGCATATCTACATAATCTGGCTATGACATTTCATACTATGCTTCGCTTCTGCAAATATCATGAACCAGTAAGGCTTCCGCTACTCTGATGGAAAGATGTCATGATTCAAAAGTGTGAGCATGTCGGTCCAAAAGTCACAACTTCACATGATGGCAACACAATAAAGGGTGATCCAGAGATTTACTGTGGCTGATGATCTCAATGAAAGCTCGAAGATCATCAAAGATGTGGATCAGTTCAAAGGCCTCCACTTAAAGTACAATTCAATGCGGACTTTAAAGAATCGCTACAAAAGCAAAAAGATGCAGATGTTGAAGAATTCAAGTCTACGAGCTCAAGAACTAAAGACAAAGATAGAATGCTAGGATGCAAAATGTATTTCATGGGGTGACCTCCCTTAGGGGGAGATTGTTAGGAATTAGAAAATTCCCTGTTAAAGTGTCGGTCACCCCAATTATAAGTCTAGCATATGTTAGCTCGTAGACATGTCGTTTGTTACGTTATTAAGTAGTTTATTTGTTAGTTTGTAGCGTAGTTTAGTTTAGAGCAACACCGTGGAGGAAGGACGGGTCTTTACCCACTGTATACCTGATCCACAGGCCGATAGGAGGTCGTTATGTTTGTAAGTATAAATACCCCTTCCATCCATGGAAGGGGTGGTGCTTCATTTTCAATCTAACCTTTCCTTTGTGTAAACCTCTAGCAAGAACACCCTCTCTCTCTACTTTCTCTCTCTAAAATGGTAAACATGTATTTTGATCATCCAAGACCACCCGAATCATCAACACAATAATATTTGGATCCTAACATCTAGGCTTAAGAATCTCATTGTCATCATAGATTTCTTTTTGAGCAGCTTTTGCTTTCTTACCAACCTCAAGATTGGGTTCCTCTACAAGATTAGTATTGTGCTCATCGCTTAACACTCTATGCATATTGATCAAGTGAGCAGTCTGAATGGTGTTCCCTTGTATGTACAACTTGTTTTCAAGTTTTTTTTTCAAAGTTTTTAGGTTGGAAAAATCATTTAAAAGTTTTGATTCCTTAGCATTAAATTCCTGTTTAAGCACTTTTACATTTTCTTGAAGTTCTTGCTTTTGCTTAACATTTTTACTAAGATTTTCTTGTAAGGAGTCTAACTCTTGTTTCAACATTTCTTCCCTAAAATTACTTTTTCTAATAAGTGTACGTATTTGGTTATCCATCTCCTGCTCACGGGTAGTCAGTTCAAACTTAGCACTCTGTTCATATATGGCAACTTGTTCCTTATAGGCATTTAATTCAGAGATTATGGAATCATCAGGAGCACATTCAGTGTATTCATCGAAAATATAGTCATCATTGACTGCAGAAGAAACATTACTAGGTACAATTTCACTTTCATCTTGCTTCACATATTGATCATATGGGACAACATTGCTATTACCCATATTTTCAATATCTGATTCAATAGTTTCAGTTGATTGTACTTTGTCATGTATATTTTGCACATCAAACTCATCCTATAGTTTTAATACCTCTGATATGATGGATTCCTTGGAGGGACTGGCCTGTTATGGTGAAGGAGCCTTTGGAGAGACCATTGGTGAGATACTAGCCATAAAGATGGTCTGTGCAGTTGGTTCATCATCAACATCCGAGTCAAATGCATCACAGTCTGCAACTTGAAATGCATTGGGATTGTTCTGACCTATACCCTGCACTGGTTGTTCATCCACATCAGCATCATAAGTTTTGGCATTTCCCTCAGCGAGGAATAGCAATTCTTCCTCATTCAACACAACTCCATTGTCTTGAGCTTGCACCAGTAGCATTTTGTCCCTGAAGTACTCTCCATTTTGTGGACGTTTTGGAAGAGTGCAGTTCCTTGCGATGTGTCCTTCTCCACCACAGTTGTAGCACTTGATTGGCTTTCCTTGACCCTGGGCCATGTTTCCTCCACGATTCTGGTTACCCACATATCCTCCACCTATACCAGCATTCCCATAACCAGCTACAACATTCCCTTGTTCATTGTGTGGAAGGTATGAATTCTGTCTTCCTTGCACGTTTTGCACCGCTACCTTTCCATCTTTAACCGTGGCATGATTGTGAAGGTTAGATGCGGGTCTGAGATGATTGTTGGTATGTGGGGTAAAGTTCAGGTTTTGCTTAACCATTTGAGCCGTTGATTGACAAGTGTTCCATGAATGAGTCTGAAGGCTTATATCCTGGATCCCGAATAAGTTTGTGATTACCATCCCCAGTAGGTATGACTTGTGATGCTTTACTAGTAATTCCGACATTTGTGTAGAATTCAGTGGAGTCATTTGAAGAACTTGCATCTCCAGCATTGGTATTGAACTTTTCCATGATCATTCGTTCAAATGCAGCATGCTTATCATTTTGGAGCAAATAAGCATAAAATTGCTCGTAATTGGTGTTCCTCAATCCTTTGTTTAGTTTGACTGCAGTGAAAAATTTGTGCCATTCGGGATTCATGTTATTTAGAAACTTTGAATTTAGCTGGATATTTGGCATTGTCATTTTGATATTCCTCATATCATTCACAAGCTTGTGGAATCTCACATAATATTCAGTAACACTTTCCCCTGGTTTCATTTTAAAGTTCTCAAAGTTATCATACAACTGAGACTCCCTATCTTCCTTAGTCAGTTCTGAACTAGAGAGAAGCATCTTAACATTATCCCAGACTGCCTTAGCAGTGTTGTGATTGATCAACTTGTAAATGTCCTTAGGTAAACCTTGAAGTATAATGTTTGAAGATCTGATGTATGCATCGTATCTCTTCTTCTCCTTATCATCAAGCTCATCATACATCTTTGGTCTATCCAATCCCAATACAACTGAACCATCAGCAGCGGTTTCAAGGATATCTCTGGTAGTTTCAATTTGATATGGTCCTTCATCAATTGACTTAAGGATGTTAACCCCATTTTCCTTTCCAAAGCAATACAGTATGATTCTTTGAGCCCAAGAGTCATAGTCGGTTCTATCCAGCATGGTAGGACGAGTGTCGGATCCTACAGCTTGAACATCATCAGCAACGGAAGAAGTGATTGTAGACATGATTACAGATTCCACGGGATTTTGCTCCTCTTAGATTAAACCGGGAAATAGATTATTTCACGAGATTTTACTAAATCAAGAGAAAACCGTAAAACTTATCACGAATAGAAAACCGTAAAACGTATCACGAAGAAATGAAAAGTCTCAAAAGAAATGACAAGTCTCAAAAGACAAATCGCACTACAGACAAACCGCTTCTGTCAAATTGCTTGACACAAGTCGCTAAAACACAAATCGCTTAATCAGTCAGACCGCTTAACAGACATGTCACTTAACAGACAAGTGGCTTAACAGACAAACCGCTTAATAGACAAACCGCTTGGTCAAATCACTTAACAGACAAACCGCTTGAAAGACAAATCGCTTAACATACAAACCACTTAATACACAAATCACTTAATGTGAAAACCTCTTAATAGACAAACCGCAGGGGAACACAAGTACGACCACTACTTCTACTACTTTTTCCTTTCTTGTCTTTTTGTCTCAAGAGACAAGCAGTTAACAAACCGCTTCACGAAAATAGGACAAACCGCATAAAAATAGTGACAAACTGCTTCAAAAAGCTTTCACCCGAGAGACAAATCGCTTGATTTTCTAGACTAACCGCTTCAAAGAAATACCATTCGATGGACAAATCGCTTCATAGAAACATTCAAAAATTAAACTTTTCAATCTAAAAACAGTCCAACCACGATGATTCAAGCCTTCCAAAACAAAACCTAAACACTTATAATGATTCTAAACACAAAAGTACTATCAAAATTCAAACTTTAACACTAAAATGATCCAAATGATGAAACTACTCTAAACTTATTCAAACCCAAAAACATTTTGAAAACCACTAGAAATCCAAGAACATGAAAGATAGATGATCAAACCATGGCTCTGATACCATTTGTAACATATTGGTTTTCACAATCACATAAACACTCAATATAGCATGCGTATGAAATGATTTTTAGAGAGAGAAGGTGGTAGAGAGTTGGGAACTTTAGTGAGACAAAGAAAAATGAATTATGAAAACTCCAACCCTTTGCCTTGCTATGAAAAGGGTATTTATAGGTTCATACAAGACATGCCTCCTATGGGCTTTGGATCAGGCATACAGTGGGTAAAGACCCGTCTGTCCTCCACGGTGTTACTTAACAAACTACTTACTAATACTAAATGACTACGACTACGAGCTTTCTAACAAATACATATAATTGAGGTGACCGACTCTTTAACTACAGGATTTTCTAAATCCTAACAATATTTAGTTAGCTTTCTTAATCAATTTAACCCCCCTTCAAATAAGTTGCTCACAAATTTCTTATAATTAATGCCAATAAAAAGTTGAAACACAAATAACCCAACAAGATCTATTGTGGAAATGAATGGTGAAAACAAAAACGAAAACACCATAAAGATATGTTGTTGAACGACACTTTCTTTCATCTTCTTCGGTGAGATGTAACCCGAATGAATGGTGGTTGGAGCAAATCAGGTACATGCTGGTGTTTCGGGGTAAGATGGGAACGACGTTGCGGTCGGAGTCGCTTGCTGGCCGACATATGGTCGTGGCTGTTTTGTTAAAAAGAAAAGGGAGACAAAGCAAATCAATGCTTATGATTTTGTAATTTATCGAGTAAACTGCAAAAAATGTCTCTAAACTTTGCGATTTTTGCGAAAAATGTCTTCATTTTTAAAAAATTACAAGAAATGTCCCTAACGTTTCGGTTTTTTGCGAGTTATGCCCTTGAACCGTTACTGTAGTTTCAAATTCCCCATTTTGGCTAACGCTCATTAGTTTTTCACGTTAGTGGCCGCATGAAATGACTATTTTTAGTTTTTTAAAGAAATGCATGACCTCAGTTAAGTAACATTCTTTAGTTTGCTCAAAACCCCTTTCCCCTTCAGTAATTCATGTTGGAGTGATTCTCTTCTTACAAATTTTCTCAAAGTCAACAAACAGTTGGTAAACTACGTATAAGCTGACTAAGGTTTTGCTTTGTGTGGGAAGAGTTCTAGGCACTAAATGCATTGGTGTATTTGGAGGATACACAAGTATCGGAGGCAATTTCCTACAAGGGGGATTCTTTTCAACAAGATCATTAGCTTTTTGCTTACCCATATCTTTCTTCCAGAAAACTTGCTCAGGGGTTAGCTGGGTCTGAGGTCTAAACTTATTAAAGGCAATCCAATTTTTCTTAGCGTAATTTGGTGTTTTAAATATGATATTATACTTTACGCACCATGGATCTTTTAGTTTCTTATCCAATTTCTCTCTAGTGGCATCTTCTAATTCTCTATCCTCTTCAGTGCACTCAATACATGTAGGCTTTTTGTCTAGTGTTAGGAATTAGAAAATTCCCTGTTAAAGTGTCGGTCACCCCAATTATAAGTCTAGCATATGTTAGCTCGTAGACGTGTCATTTGTTACGTTATTAAGTAGTTTATTTGTTAGTTTGTAGCGTAGTTTAGTTTTAGAGCAACACCGTGGAGGAAGGACGGGTCTTTACCCACTGTATACACTGATCCACTGCCGATAGGAGGTCGTGTAAGTTGTAAGTATAAATACCCCTTCCATCCATGGAAGGGGTGGTGCTTCATTTTCAATCTAACCTTTCCTTTGTGTAAACCTCTAGCAAGAACACCCTTTCTCTCTACTTTCTCTTTCTAAAATGGTAAACATGTATTTTGATCATCCAAGACCACCCGAATCATCAACACAATAATATTTGGATCCTAAAAATTGGTATCAGATCCTAGGTTTGGTTGTGTTGATGATTTATATGGTTGTTTACACTTTACACGGTTCGGTTCATGTGGTTTTG
Organism: Chrysanthemum makinoi; assembly: GCA_910596185.1. Classification (NCBI taxonomy): domain Eukaryota; kingdom Viridiplantae; phylum Streptophyta; class Magnoliopsida; order Asterales; family Asteraceae; genus Chrysanthemum; species Chrysanthemum makinoi. The sequence goes on along the minus strand of OU343219.1, from coordinate 76,528,982 downwards.
GTGCGGTTTGATCCAAGGTTGTTATGTTTTGATGATTTCTTGTGGTTTTGATACTTAGTTGAGCCCGTTTTTGTGTATTTGTGTGGTCAGATTTTTATGGGTAAACTGTTTTGGTATGTATATGTTTGGTATTAATTTGTCATCGTCCAAATATTCATATCTGCTTTTGGTCAAAAAGTCTAATGGTATATCAGTAGTTACATAAATCTGTCTTGTCTCATCATTTTGTCCAAACTGACATATCAATCCGTATACTGTTTTTGTTCCATACCATAACTTTTGAGTGTCTAATGGTCATTTATTCATGTGGTCAAACATTGGTCAAACGGGGAATATATTATGCTTTATAGCAGTTTTCTGGGTTTATCATGAATATGGTCGGAAAATAGTCGGAAAACTCGCCGGAAAAACTAAAAAATCTAACTAGCGACTTGTTTCATGTACCGGTGGCGACTTGTCTTTACAAGTTGTCTATATTCATTGTATATGGGTAGCGAGTTGTGCTAGCGAGTTGTTTACATAAAAGGATATAGCGACTTGTTCTTTAACATGTTAGCGACTTGTTAAGTGAAAAGATGTAGCGACTTATATTTATAAGTAGCGACTTGTGAGTTTTTGTAAGAGGTAGCGATCTGTTTTGATTTCAAGTAGCGACTTGTTGCCAACTAGCGACTTAACTCTAATGACCTATAGCGACTTGACAGTACCAAAAGAATAGATGAAGAGACGATTTTGACCAGACCATGACTCAATATCAAATACCTAATACCAATAACGAGCTGAAAAGAACATCTCAACTGTTTAATACCAAAACCAATATACTACCTCAATCTCATATCTATCCTAACTCAACTCTCAATCATATCCAAGACTCAACCAGTAATTACATGTAAGATCTCAAAAATGCTTTTGTTTATATCTCTTATGAGATTACAAGACCCGAAGGTCATGCTAACGAAAATCAAGTCTCATCATAGATCTAATTGATATGCTCACCAATCTTGTTGAAGTTTAAACTTCATCACTCTCCGAAACTCACAAGAATAGTGTAATAACATGTATGTTATTCACTTTCTTTTTCTCGTAAACAGAAATAACAAACAAGTTACTTAAAACCTACCCGAGACCATGAGTTGGATCTTGAAGCCGATAGTCTCTTCAGTTCGTTCTTAGACCATTGTTAACATGATCGATTATGATCAATTGATTCAGTCACGGATTTAAAAGAGAGATGATAGGCGTTTGTCTGATGGGATTGAGAAGCGTATGGAGTGATGAGGGGGCAGATTTGAGTTGGGAAATAATAGTTTGATGAAGCAGATTTGTGAAAGAGTTTTTCCAGATCTGAAAAGTGGAGCGTGTTGGTGTGTTAGGCGGATGAATTAAGATGTGTGTTAGGGTTTCTTTGCTGTGAAATGACCTAAATCTTAGGAAATCACACTTATATACCCGGATTATTATTACTCATATGGATCGGATGTACACTTTCTTTTGGACCGGGTATAACTACTTGATATGGACTTGGGCTGAATATTCAAAATTATCAAGTGGGCCTTCGGTATATGCATCATTTAGTGGGAGTTGGTATTGGATATAACGTGGGCCTAAGTTTGTTTGTGATAATTCACGAAAGTGAGTATGGAATGGGTTGTTAACCGGAATTTTATTTTGGGTGTTATATATATATACGGGACATATAATTGGATATTGGTTATCTGATGCGAGTTAAGAATTGTATGTGTAATAAGAATCTCTACGATTGTTGGATATTGGATTTTGATTGAACCGGGCTTAATGGATTTTGGATCGGGTGGTTATTTTTTTTAATGAGATTTGTTAAGCTATTTGAGTTGATATGACCTAGATACAATAAGACGTGTTGAAGTGATTTGTTGAAGATGAGATTTGTTGGGTTATGAGGTTTGATGATGAGTTTTGATTTGGTGTGATGATGAGATACGTTGGTATATACATTTTCATGGATAATATTTTGTCATGGCTTGAAATTGTTTATTTGAACTAAGCTGACTACGGGGTTGATTGTATTTGGTATTTCTTATTTGGATGTGAAGTGAAGTTTTCCGGGCACGTTTACTTATTTCGTCTTCTTTCTTTCTACCCTTCCGTGAAGATGACTTGTTTGGGCATTTATAGAAGGTGATAAAGACTTGGCTATTTAGTTACGTTTGTGACTCTTTCTCGCTTAACCCACAACGTAGCTATCACTTCGGTGTCTCACTCAGTTGAGAATGTCAAGAGGTTTTGTACATTGGGTACACCGTTTCTTCTTCACAAGGATTAGTACAAGTATAAGTAACGAATCTGGGGAATTCTACTTCATGATCAAGTTTGGTATATCGAGTTTACTTCTCCACGTGGTCACTACAATAGCCGACAGAATGCGTGAATGATGTGTTTACCAAAGTGTTGATTGGATGGTTGATGATGTTGTTGATGTTGGATAATGAACCGCTGCACGTTCCCCTAAAACAGATATTCACTGAAACCAAAGTCGTCATAACGCATTCAAGCTGACATTGTTTACGGTTTTGTCTTGATTTTGTAAAATCCGCGAAAGAACCTATTTCTCGGTTTAAATCATAGACTTGTAAAATCCCGTGACAATGGAAACAACCTGGTATTAGTAAAGTGCATTTTCGGATCTATCCTACGGTTTATTCTTGGTTTTGTAAAATCCCGCGAAAGAAACTATTTTTCGGTTTAAACCATAGAGTTGTAAAATCCCGTATTGATGGAACCATCTTGGAGAAAGGAAAGTGTATTTCGGGATCTTTTACTGATGCTTTGGTGCTACGGTTTCTGTCTTCGAAGAAGGGATAAAAGGGTGTACTTCATGAATTGGATGTGTGTTTGGATATTCGTCATGGCAGTGTGGTTATTATATGGTTTTACGGGGTTATGTGCTTTTAACCATGGTCGGGATGAAACCATTATCAAAGTTCATTTAAACGTCAAAGGAGGCTAGAATTGAGCTTCAAACCACAAGATGTGACAACGGGGTTAATTCAATATTATTTATTTGAGGTTGAAGTGAATTATCACGGGCGAGTGTACTTAGTATCTGAAGATATCGGGGATGGATGGATGAAGATTCTTCATAATCCTTGTTCAAGCTTATTATCAAAAACGAAGACTTGGAAATCTAGTTATTGTTGGGTGACTTTTACCTTTTCTTTTACCACTTGGGGGAATTGGGCTCTTATCACCTCAAAATAACTATCACTTTAAGGAGTTACGTTGTAGTGCTCAGTGTCACATTCAATTGTGGATTTTCAAGAGGTAAAGTACGTCTATTACTTGATGGTTGGTTGGATGAAGAGTATAGAGTACTTAGAGAGTACTTAGAGATGCTAATGGAAATCTGCACCGCTCTTTGTTACATATGTGCAAGTATAAGTCACGAGTTCGGGGTATTCTACTTCAGGGTCAAATTCATCATATTGGGTTTTCTCCATCAGCTGTCACGACAAAGAGCCTACTGAATGATAATGGGGTTGATTACATGTTTTGCTAAGAGAGTTGAAAAGAGAGAGATTATGACGTATGAACACAACAGTTCATGCCTCGTACTCTAAAGAAAAGAAAAGTGTACGTTTCAGTGCGTTTTATCTTATGAAGAAGAGAAATCTTCTTATGACGTATGAACACTTCAGTTCATGCCTCGTACTCTAAAGAAAAGAAAAGTGTACGTTTCAGTGCGCTTTATCTTCCAAAGAAGAGAAATCTTCTTATGACGTATGAACACAACAGTTCATGCCTCGTACTCTAAAGAAAAGAAAAGTGTACGTCTCAGTGCGCTTTATCTTTGAAAGAAGAGAAATCTTCTTATGACGTATGAACACAATAGTTCATGCCTCGTTCTTAAAGAAAAGAAAAGTGTATGTGTCAGTGCGCTTTATCTTCTGAAGAAGAGAAATCTTCTCTATTATGACCATTCTCATCAACATGCTTCATACTTTTTCCATGCGCTTCAGTCATCAAGTGAACCGGGCTACCACTGATTGTTTTCTCATTCCACTTGCTCGATTATAATGAAGATGGCGACATCATGTGCTGATTTTGCGGGAGAGAAGTGTGAATAGAACATTCGGATGATTTTCACTTATTTAATCAAGAATGGCAACTCCGTATGCAATTCTTGAGGGGGAGAAGAAGTGTGAATTATTTGCATGGTTGATTGATATTAGAGAATAAATGGTCAAACGGCTCCTAACTCATGTAAGAACCGAGCTTCTTCTTATCGGGTCATTGTTACATGGAGTTTCTTCTAAGAGCCGTTGGTTGACATCTTCACACGGGCTGATGAGTTTAAAGACAAGTGCTTCCGGTTAATGCTTCACGTATACATCAACATGATGATTCCGAACAATCTCTCTGTTCTTGTTTGATGTGATTGGTAGTTTGGTGTTACCATCTTGTGTGTTCGTTGCGGCCTGATTGCTGATTTCCTTTATGAACATCTTTCTGTTCTTGTTTGATTAGGAGGGATTTTAGTTAAGGATATTTGCAAGATGTAAGTTAATTGGGATGCTTTTTGGTGGGATACTTTTTGGTGTGAGTTGATGATGTTGACTATCTATTCCCCAACTGGACAATCTTGAAGAAGGTCGAGTCTACAGTTTGTTCTACATTGCTTGCTATATGTTAGAAGACCAAAGACGTGTTGTATTTAATGATCTAAAGACTTCTTCTTAATCTGGGCATTCATCAAAAAGATTGTCGGTCTTGGGGAGAGCACTAATTGGGGGAACGTGATATGTCGAATTTAATCCCCAATTAGACTTGCTCACATTATTCAGCATGTTGATTCTCACAAAGACTTCAAGAAATCTTCTCAACAAATTTCAAGTATTTGGGCATTCAAAGAGTTGCTGATTCTGAAGTGTCAAAACCAGCAAGGCGTAAGGAGACAAGCACCTAAACGCGAGTAAACTTGATGAACTTAATACTTCTAAGTAATTGAAGATACCCTGGGAAGACAAATGTTATTACCGCAGAGAAACTCAAGGTTTGACTCATGACGAGTAAACTTGATGAACTTAATTCTTCTAAGTGACTGAAGATATCCCGGGAAAACAAATGTCATGACCGCAGAGAAACTCAAGGTTTTACTCATCAAGGCGTTTAGTGTTAGTATTCCAACGACGTGGGGGAAGTGATGTTAGAGAAAGTTTCTGAAGATAAAAGAGGTACACTAGTGTGTGGTGATTTTGATGGTATCGCAATGATCAGGGGAGAGATATTGTGTACATTGGGGATGCTCTGTTGTTTCACTTGAGTGCTTAATCAGTGATTTTGAGATATAATCACTTATTCCGGAGTTGACATCCGCAGAGATTGTCTTCCGCAGAGATAATCAGTGACTTGGCTTGCTTCTTCAATGTTATCAGTTATTCCTTCCTTGGGTATTGGTATACTTCGGATACTTGAGCTTCATACACGATCATCAGGGAAGAAAAATGTGAACATGGGGAGGTGTTTTCATTCCCCTCATGATGTGTATTCGGGAGAGCTCTTGGGTATTGGTGTACTTCGGGTTCTTGAGCTTCATACACGTTCATCAGGGAAGAAAAATGTGAACATGGGAAGGTGTTCTTCATTCCCCTCATGAAGTGTGTTCGGGAGAGTTCTTGAGCATTATACTAAGAAAATGGCTGCATCAATTCAACTACTTGGGGAATGTTCTCTTGACACCTTTTGGAATGGATAGACTTCAGTGGAATGGAAATTTGAGAAGATTATTTATGTGTGGGATGATACTGTTCTCTTGTTGATGATATAACCTCGAACTAAGAATCACGGTGATTATTCTTGAAAAGAGCAGCGGGATTTATGATAATGGTGTGCTTCTCTGTGCACCTGGCTAAGGCAAGCTTGAAATAGAGCTTCGAATCTTCTCAGCTAAAGGTTTTTTGGTTTGAGGGGAAGCTGCCAAAGTCTCACTTTCAAGTGGCTCAATTTCTTTCTTTGATTCAAGAGTCTTGGAAGCTTTGGTGGTGAAAGTTTTAGGGATGATGACTTCTATCTTCTACAACGGGGCTGCTCGATATCCTTATCTCGGTACTTGTATCATCATCTTCTTTAACTATATCATCTATTCTATCTTTGTATATATTTTTCAAAAAACCAAATACAAAAATAGAAAACCAACAAAACAAAATAGAAAATTATAAAATCAACAAAAACCCATAAAAAATCAGAAAATTTCGAAAAATACCAAAAATATGTTTTCCAAGACATGTCTTCTGGTATCGATAACATCTGCGGTCTTAGAAATGTCATTCAATAATGGCACGGGACAATAGATGAAGTTCGAGCAGGAGGTGTAAATATTCTTTTCCAAAACATGTCTCAAACTATGGCTTACAGTTATTTCAGACTGTAACCCGCGCTTCAATATATGGCTTGCAGTTTCTTGACTGTGACCCGCTTAAACTATGGCTTGCTATTATTTCAGATAGCAACCCGTTCTTCAAGAAAGGAAAGTGCTGCACTAAACAAATTTTCAAAATTTTCGTGCACTTATCCTAAAACAAATTTGAGGAAAGTATGTCGAAGGACTGCTGTTCCTACACAAATGTTTTTCCGTCTAAAATTCTTCAGAAAAATATTTGTTTCAACTAAATGGTGGTTAATGAGTTGCAAAATCAATCAGTTTCAGAACTTTTGTAAAATTGAAAACTCAATCAATGACTTCAGCTCTTTTAAACTTTTCAGAAAATAAGTCATTGATTGAGGGGAGAATGTTTTCAAATCTATATCATCTAACGAGCTTTCTTAATTATCCTACGTGCTTAATTAAAATGATATTTTCCTGTGTCGAAGGACTAGGAATTTAGGATATGATTGTTAGGTTTAGATGATTAGAGTTTGATTAACACCTAAACCCCATGCCTTATATGATCTGATTGTTATGTTGAATTGACTTTAATTAGTCGATTGCTGTTATGGGTGATGTCGACCACCATATATTTGTATGTGTGTTCACTAACATATGCAGGTATATTGGTATATAAGAATGTTCCCGATCCGGATCCCACAAATGAACATGATTGGATGCCGCAAGGAAAGGGTAACTATATCTTGGGTTGACAAATGAAGAAACGGAGCTTAATTGGACTTCTATGGAGAGTTGGCATAAATGCAACGTAAGAGGTCTCACTGCATCAGCAGTTGGTTTTCTTCTAAGTGATTGAAGAAACGGAGCTTAATTTGACCTCAGTTGGCATTCAAAATGCAACGTAAGAAGAAGTCTCACTTTGCATCGGCAGATGGTTTTTCTTCCAAACCCTACAGCAACAACAACGGAAGCTTCTCTACCACCTAACGTATCTTGTGCAGAAAAAGTAGTGATGATACCATTTTTCTAAAACTTTGAATAATATTGTTTTGAAAATGGAAAAATATTGTTTTGAAAATTAATCGGATTCAAAGTTTTGAAATCAACCGGACTCTTATTTTGTCAAATCTTAAGTGATTTCAAATTAAATATTTTCAAACGATATTTCATCTATCAAGTCCGTTTGTACAAATTAAAGTGGTGATCTAAAGATTTAATGTTATGTCATGGTATGATTTTCTTTAGAATCAAGATCTTTCAAAATGAAATTTTTTCTGTTCTTGTTTGATTGTGAAATTGTTTTATTTTACCTAAAAGATCTCTTAAAACAATCATACCTGACACTAACAATCTTTAATGTCTTAAAATGGTCCTTATCTGTCATTTTTAAAAATTAAATCAAGCCACGTCTTTCCCCAAAATCATTTAAATGATTTAAATCAATTGGGATCACAAATCTCAAAAGGTTTGAAATTTTGATCGGGGTAGAGATCGTGAGTTAAATCTCTTATCTGTTTAAATGTGATTGGTTTTAGTCCTTTAAAGGCACTCCTGCCTCCATGTGCCAAACGATTTCATACACAATGCACATGTTGAGGAGGAGGATTTATCCAAAAACATGATGAGTATTTAAACCAGGCCACATATTCTCCCATGTTTTCTAAACCGTATTAAATCACTTGGGATCCAAAATCTCAAAGGGTTTGATATTTTTGATCGGGGGAGAATTTGTGATTTAATAATGAAATTTGATAAAAGGTGATCGTTTTGATTTAATTGTGCAGGCTGCTCTCTCATATGTGCTAAACGCTTTCGAATCTTGAAGCACATATTGAGGGGGAGCAAACAAACTATCGAGGAACGAAAGCTTTTTAAAGTGATTTATAAAGTACCTTGATTGAGTTTCAAATGGTTTTCTTAATGGCTTTTGTGATTCGTGGATGTGCTTCAAAAGAACTCTTGCCTCTATGTGTTAAAATGATTTCTCTTATCCTATGCACATATTGAGGGGGAGAATTTACCAAAGAAATTCAAATGGCTTTTTCTAAGGAAAATGTGATCAAGAAATTATTTCAAAGAAATTATTTCAAAGAACTCTTGCCTCCATGTGCCAAACAATTTCAATATCATATGCACATGTTGAGGGGGAGCATTTCTAAAATGATCAAAACTATTAAGGTACAAAATGCTTTGATCTCGTATCACAAGTACCTTGATTGTTTTTCCAAATGATTTTTCGATTGGTTTCATGAAGGAAAGAACAATACCAAAAGACCGACCAATTTACTTTATGCATGGTGTTATAAGGATGGTTAGGTTAGGTATTCGTTCCCACGATCCGCCAGAGCCGGAGGGATCTACCCAGGGACAATCCACTAGATAGTGTAGAGTCCTTAGGTATATTGAAAAAAGGAGAAAAATGAGAATATGGGAAGAGTGCGGACTGAGACAGAGCTATTACTGGAATAAACCCAACAAGGTTATAGTTATGAAGTCTTGGTAAGCACTGAAGGGGTTGAAGAATGAAAAGGAAATGAATGTGAAAAGGGTGAAAAGAAATAGCCCTCCAATAATTCAACCTTAGGGCAGTAACCGGGTTCAATACATATGCTACTGGTGTTTACTAAGGTAACACTGGTATTGAAGACAAGACATCATGGACCCAGTGATGCACTGCACTACAACTTCCCAAACTACTCAAGTTCCTCTTAAAAGGGCTTGTTTCATTCTCACGGGGAACCGACATAATCTATCGACTTTCTCTTAAAGATTGTTCATACTGAAGAAGGAGACCCTCTCCTTAGTCTCCGGCATAGGAACCAAATGTGCACGATTGAGTCTAGAGCCAAGAGATCATCCACAATATCTCATTAGGACACTAAATTAATGAAGACTTGCTGTTTCACACAATGTGGAAAGTAAGAATATATTAAGAGTCCTACGCATTATCCCTGTGGTATTGCCAGAACATCCGAGTGATATGTAAAAATATTCACAATGAAGATGGAAATCCTTCTAGAGCCAACATCTAACAAGCTCTTGGTGGGTGACATGTGAAATCTTGCAAAAGATCAAGCTTGTGACAACTGGATAGAAACGATGGGGAGATTCATTCTTGAATCAACCTTGGTCCAGGAATGGAATTGACGAATACTTTTGGAAAAACCGTTCGATGTGCAAACCTTCTTTTCTCTTGCACGTCGAATGTGTATTTATTTCAAATTCAAAAAGTATCTCTGATTGAAAAATACTTTTAGAAAAACCGTTTGATGTGCGAATCTCTTCTTTTCGCTAGCACGTCGAATGTGTACTCATTCTCTAATACAAAAAGTATTTTGATTGAAAATTGATCTTTCTCATAAAACCTTCGTCGTATTGCAAAACTCTTTCTTCAAGCAATACGCGATTGCTTTTCAAATCATTTTTCATCAATCAGTGAATCTCAATTTGCTGGTTCACTCACTCCGTGTTGTCTTCTTTGAGACGTTCCGGTTTGAGAACAGCTAGAACAGCTGCGAAACCCTGTCAAGGAGATTCTTAGGAATCCTACCTGATCACAGGCAGTACTTGTACTGATCAACGGGGAACCGTGGGCCGTGTACCTCAATTCAACGAAAGTGATCAAAGACACTTTTGTGTGATTTATTGCTAACTGTTGTTTGCAGGTATATTTGGACGGTTGCAGCTGATCAGAATTGAGGAGTCATTCCAAAGCCGCATGCTCACAGCATCCTCACTTAATTTGAAGAAATCATGACTGGTGCATATCTACATAATCTGGCTTTGATATTTCATACTATGCTTCTGCTTCACTGCTACAAATATCATGAACCAGTAAGGCTTCCGCTACTCTGATGGAAAGATGTCATGATTCAAAAGTGTGAGCATGTCGGTCCAAAAGTCACAACTTCACATGATGGCAACACAATAAAGGGTGATCCAGAGATTTACTGTGGCTGATGATCTCAATGAAAGCTCGAAGATCATCAAAGATGTGGATCAGTTCAAAGGCCTCCACTTAAAGTACAATTCAATGCGGACTTTAAAGAATCGCTACAAAAGCACAAAGATGCAGATGTTGAAGAATTCAAGTCTACGAGCTCAAGAACTAAAGACAAAGATAGAATGCTAGGATGCAAAATGTATTTCATGGGGTGACCTCCCTTAGGGGGAGATTGTTAGGAATTAGAAAATTCCATGTTAAAGTGTCGGTCACCCCAATTATAAGTCTAGCATATGTTAGCTCGTAGACGTGTCGTTTGTTACGTTATTAAGTAGTTTATTTGTTAGTTTGTAGCGTAGTTTAGTTTAGAGCAACACCGTGGAGGAAGGACGGGTCTTTACCCACTGTATACCTGATCCACAGGCCGATAGGAGGTCGTTATGTTTGTAAGTATAAATACCCCTTCCATCCATGGAAGGGGTGGTGCTTCATTTTCAATCTAACCTTTCCTTTGTGTAAACCTCTAGCAAGAACACCCTCTCTCTCTACTTTCTCTCTCTAAAATGGTAAACATGTATTTTGATCATCCAAGACCACCCGAATCATCAACACAATAATATTTGGATCCTAACATCTAGGCTTAAGAATCTCATTGTCATCATAGATTTCTTTTTGAGCAGCTTTTGCTTTCTTACCAACCTCAAGATTGGGTTCCTCTACAAGATTAGTATTGTGCTCATCGCTTAACACTCTATGCATATTGATCAAGTGAGCAGTCTGAATGGTGTTCCCTTGTATGTACAACTTGTTTTCAAGTTTTTTTTTCAAAGTTTTTAGGTTGGAAAAATCATTTAAAAGTTTTGATTCCTTAGCATTAAATTCCTGTTTAAGCACTTTTACATTTTCTTGAAGTTCTTGCTTTTGCTTAACATTTTTACTAAGATTTTCTTGTAAGGAGTCTAACTCTTGTTTCAACATTTCTTCCCTAAAATTACTTTTTCTAATAAGTGTACGTATTTGGTTATCCATCTCCTGCTCACGGGTAGTCAGTTCAAACTTAGCACGCTGTTCATATATGGAAACTTGTTCCTTATAGGCATTTAATTCAGAGATTATGGAATCATCAGGAGCACATTCAGTGTATTCATCGAAAATATAGTCATCATTGACTGCAGAAGAAACATTACTAGGTACAATTTCACTTTCATCTTGCTTCACATATTGATCATATGGGACAACATTGCTATTACCCATATTTTCAATATCTGATTCAATAGTTTCAGTTGATTGTACTTTGTCATGTATATTTTGCACATCAAACTCATCCTATAGTTTTAATACCTCTGATATGATGGATTCCTTGGAGGGACTGGCCTGTTATGGTGAAGGAGCCTTTGGAGAGACCATTGGTGAGATACTAGCCATAAAGATGGTCTGTGCAGTTGGTTCATCATCAACATCCGAGTCAAATGCATCACAGTCTGCAACTTGAAATGCATTGGGATTGTTCTGACCTATACCCTGCACTGGATGTTCATCCACATCAGCATCATAAGTTTTGGCATTTCCCTCAGCGAGGAATAGCAATTCTTCCTCATTCAACACAGCTCCATTGTCTTGAGCTTGCACCAGTAGCATTTTGTCCCTGAAGTACTCTCCATTTTGTGGACGTTTTGGAAGAGTGCAGTTCCTTGCGATGTGTCCTTCTCCACCACAGTTGTAGCACTTGATTGGCTTTCCTTGACCCTGGGCCATGTTTCCTCCACGATTCTGGTTACCCACATATCCTCCACCTATACCAGCATTCCCATAACCAGCTACAATATTCCCTTGTTCATTGTGTGGAAGGTATGAATTCTGTCTTCCTTGCACGTTTTGCACCGCTACCTTTCCATCTTTAACCGTGGCATGATTGTGAAGGTTAGATGCGGGTCTGAGATGATTGTTGGTATGTGGGGTAAAGTTCAGGTTTTGCTTAACCATTTGAGCCAGTTGATTGACAAGCTGTTCCATGAATGAGTCTGAAGGCTTATATCCTGGATCCCGAATAAGTTTGTGATTACCATCCCCAGTAGGTATGACTTGTGATGCTTTACTAGTAATTCCGACATTTGTGTAGAATTCAGTGGAGTCATTTGAAGAACTTGCATCTCCAGCATTGGTATTGAACTTTTCCATGATCATTCGTTCAAATGCAGCATGCTTATCATTTTGGAGCAAATAAGCATAAAATTGCTCGTAATTGGTGTTCCTCAATCCTTTGTTTAGTTTGACTGCAGTGAAAAATTTGTGCCATTCGGGATTCATGTTATTTAGAAACTTTGAATTTAGCTGGATATTTGGCATTGTCATTTTGATATTCCTCATTTCATTCACAAGCTTGTGGAATCTCACATAATATTCAGTAACACTTTACCCTGGTTTCATTTTAAAGTTCTCAAAGTTATCATACAGCTGAGACTCCCTATCTTCCTTAGTCAGTTCTGAACTAGAGAGAAGCATCTTAACATTATCCCAGACTGCCTTAGCAGTGTTGTGATTGATCAACTTGTAAATGTCCTTAGGTAAACCTTGAAGTATAATGTTTGAAGATCTGATGTCTGCATCGTGTCTCTTCTTCTCCTTATCATCAAGCTCATCATACATCTTTGGTCTATCCAATCCCAATACAACTGAACCATCAGCAGCGGTTTCAAGGATATCTCTGGTAGTTTCAATTTGATATGGTCCTTCATCAATTGACTTAAGGATGTTAACCCCATTTTCCTTTCCTAAGCAATACAGTCTGATTCTTTGAGCCCAAGAGTCATAGTCGGTTCTATCCAGCATGGTAGGACGAGTGTCGGATCCTACAGCTTGAACATCATCAGCAACGGAAGAAGTGATTGTAGACATGATTACAGATTCCACGGGATTTTGCTCCTCTTAGATTAAACCGGGAAATAGATTATTTCACGAGATTTTACTAATTCAAGAGAAAACCGTAAAACTTATCACGAATAGAAAACCGTAAAACGTATCACGAAGAAATGAAAAGTCTCAAAAGAAATGACAAGTCTCAAAAGACAAATCGCACTACAGACAAACCGCTTCTGTCAAATTGCTTGATACACAAGTCGCTTAAAACACAAATCGCTTAATCAGTCAGACCGCTTAACAGACATGTCACTTAACAGACAAGTGGCTTAACAGACAAACCGCTTAGCAGACAAATCGCTTGGCAGTCAAATCACTTAACAGACAAACCGCTTGAAAGACAAATCGCTTAACATACAAACCACTTAATACACAAATCACTTAATGTGAAAACCTCTTAATAGACAAACCGCAGGGGAACACAAGTACGACCACTACTTCTACTACTTTTTCCTTTCTTGTCTTTTTGTCTCAAGAGACAAACCGCTTAGTTAACAAACCGCTTCACGAAAATAGGACAAACCACATAAAAATAGTGACAAACCGCTTCAAAAAGCTTTCACCCGAGAGACAAATCGCTTGATTTTCTAGACTAACCGCTTCAAAGAAATACCATTCGATGGACAAATCGCTTCATAGAAACATTCAAAAATTAAACTTTTCAATCTAAAAACAGTCCAACCACGATGATTCAAGCCTTCCAAAACAAAACCTAAACACTTATAATGATTCTAAACACAAAAGTACTATCAAAATTCAAACTTTAACACTAAAAATGATCCAAATGATGAAACTACTCTAAACTTATTCAAACCCAAAAACATTTTGAAAACCACTAGAAATCCAAGAACATGAAAGATAGATGATCAAACAATGGCTCTTGATACCATTTGTAACATATTGGTTTTCACAATCACACAAACAATCAATATATGGGGCGTATGAAATGTAGTTTAGAGAGAGAAAGTGGAAGAGAGTTGAGAACTTTAGTGAGACAAAGAAAAATGAATTATGAAAGCTCCAACCCTTTGCCTTGCTAGGAAAAGGGTATTTATAGGTTCATACAAGAAATGCCTCCTATGGGCTTTGGATCAGGCATACAGTGGGTAAAGACCCGTCTGTCCTCCACGGTGTTACTTAACAAACTACTTACTAACACTAAATGACTACGACTACGAGCTTTCTAACAAATACATATAATTGAGGTGACCGACTCTTTAACTACAGGATTTTCTAAATCCTAACAATATTTAGTTAGCTTTCTTAATCAATTTAATCCCCCTTCAAATAAGTTGCTCACAAATTTCTTATAATTAATGCCAATAAAAAGTTGAAACACAAATAACCCAACAAGATCTATTGTGGAAATGAATGGTGAAAACAAAAACGAAAACACCATAAAGATATGTTGTTGAACGACACTTTCTTTCATCTTCTTCGGTGAGATGTAACCCGAATGAATGGTGGTTGGAGCAAATCAGGTACATGCTGGTGTTTCGGTGGTAAGATGGGAACGACGTTGCGGTCAGAGTCGCTTGCTGGCCGACATATGGTCGTGGCTGTTTTGTTAAAAAGAAAAGGGAGACAAAGCAAATCAATGCTTATGATTTTGTAATTTATCGAGTAAACTGCAAAAAATGTCTCTAAACTTTGCGATTTTTGCGAAAAATGTCTTCATTTTTAAAAAATTACAAGAAATGTCCCTAACGTTTCGGTTTTTTGCGAGTTATGCCCTTGAACCGTTACTGTAGTTTCAAATTCCCCATTTTGGCTAACGCTCATTAGTTTTTCACGTTAGTGGCCGCATGAAATGACTATTTTACCCTCATATTCATCCCATATTTTTTTTTTAAATTTTATATAGTGCAGAACCTCCATCACCACCGCTATCTTTCATTATCCAACATCATCACCACCCTCCACCACCACCACACAACAACCACCATCATAATACATTTCTATTGATTCCAAACCCACTATTAATTCCACACCAGTTGTGAATTTTGAACATAACCAAGATAATGAAATTGTTGATAATTAAATAGGTACCAATCAAAATTGGAGCTTTTGTGAAGCACCGATTCTATGAAATTTGCTCATGTTAATAAAATGGGTACCAATCAAAATTCGAGCTTTAATATGCGAATATCATAAAGACTTATAGATTCTATTATAGATAGCTAGATTATATCTTTTTATTAAAACTGTTAGTATGACTTTTAACCATGGATAATCAACAGTCAAGATTTCTCTTAGAAGGTGAAATTTCTTTGGTCAACTTACTTATGTTGTCTTTTTTCATATAATATTAGCTCCCTTGTGTATATATTTTTTTCAAATACAAATTTATTTTATATGTTATATAATTTATGGGTTAATTTGATTATGAATGAGGTATGGAAGATATGGACATAGGTGTATAAGGAGCCATGGAAGGCATGTCTTTGGTCCACTAGTGGAAATTCCAAAACATGGAGAAAGAGTCTTCTACTTTCCTCAAGGCTACATGGAGCAAGTAAATTAAATTATTTCACTTTTTCGATATTCAAGATTCTTTTCATAGGTTTTGTTTTTGATTTGGTGTTAGTAATCTGGGTTTTTTAAGTTATAGGCGTCAACGAATCATGAATTGGATCAGTGTATTCCTAACTTCAACCTCAAGTCAAATATCATATGTCGTGTGGTTCATATGCAGCTGCTGGTATGTAACGTGCTCTTTGTTTGAACTTTTATTCTATTTTGTGAATTTTAATGTTGTTGAGATTCATATATCGCTTTACTTTGAGTACTACATACATCCAAAGATCTCTTTCGAAAAAAAGACGATCAACTTGATCAAACCATTTGTAGCTTTTAATCTCTCGGTTTATTGGAATTTAAATCGAGGGCAAGAGAGGTGGTATAATAATTTGCTTGTTGGTGGTTTGATTTTGTTTAAACTTGGTGAAAATTGCAGGCTGAACAAGACACAGATGAAGTTTATGCTCAAATCACTCTGCTTCCCGAGCAAGATGTAAGAGTTCATGTTTTTAGATTCTTTTAAACTAAAAGGAAAATTGAAGAGTTTCGCTGAGCCTACAAGTCCTGACAAATTTGTTGATAAGCCTCCAAATGAATGCCTACCTCCATTAGTAATTTACTAATTTTTCATTCTTTAATCATCGCTTCCTTCTCTAATTCATATGCTCAACATATCGGGAGGCAATTATGACCCATTTGTATTTGAATGCGTCGATCTGGGTTATGTTCCAATTATTATCTCTAGTGGGACAAAGGATTATGCATAAAGATTTAGCTAAACAGGAAATGGATCAAATTATTCAATTATTACAACCTTGGTAAACAGTGAATTTATCTTTTTTCAGGACATGGCTGAACCTACTCCTACTCAGGAGCTAGTAGCTAAGAATCTACATGGCACTGAGTGTCTGAGTGGCGATTTAAGCATATATTCAGAGGCCATTATGTTCTCACATTGTTTTTGCCTACGTGTCAATTGTGAATCGTAAAAAAATATTGGATATGGAGACTGATAGGTCTATAGATTGTTTTATTACTTAACAAACCCATGGTTTCTATTCTTTTATCATGAATGTGCTACTATGAGATTCATGAATACATCATAAGAACCCTCGCAACAAGCACAAATTCAAACATGCTAATGTTCCTTTGAGTTAGCTGAAACCGTATTATCAGTTGCATGAAAGGTAACTAATATTGGATGGATCCGGTCGACCACGAAGGCATTTCCTTACAACAGGATGGAGTACTTTTGTTACTTCTAAAAGATTGGTGGTTGGGGATTTATTTGTATTTCTTAGGTATTGATTTTGATTCTTGCTTTGATCTTATGCATTTTTGTCAGTTCAATGCAAATGGTGTGGAATCAATATAAATGTATTATGGTGGTGGTTGTATGGTGGTGGTGATGTTGAATAATGGAGGATAGTGGTGGTGATGGAGGTGGTGGAGGGACATTACTTGCAAACTCAAAAAAAATTGTGGGATGAAGATAAGGGTAAAATAGTCATTTCTCACGGCCAATAACATGAAAAACTAACGAGCGTTAGTCAAAATGGGGAATTTTGCAACCACAAGGCATAACTTGCAAAATAACCAAAACGTTAGGGACATTTCTCGCAATTTTTTAAAATGAGGACATTTCTTGCAAAAATTGCAAAGTTTAAGAACATTTTTTTGCGGTTTATTCTAATTTATATGTACGTTGCTTTTTCTAATTTTTTTTATTATTTTTTGTTTTCATCTGATCACGACGACGTGACTTTGTCAATTTGTGAAATAATTAAGGTGTCGTTTTGTTTACATCCAGGGTTGGGATTTAGTATTTGGTTAAAAGAAAAGTAGAAAGAGAAAGATAAGAGTTTTGAAAAAAAATGTTTATTTAGGATTTGATATAAGAACTAAAGTAAGGATTATATTATATAAAATATTATTAAAGAAAAAAAGAATAAAAAAGTGAATTGGACCCACAATAGTAAAACCAAGTAAAAAAAAAAGAAGACGTGGGCCGGGAATTGTATATGCCCTGATATTCTGATTTAGGGCCCATTTTGGTTTGTTAGTAGTATTAGAATAAGATTTGGATATGGTATTGGTTTGAAAGAAATAGAAGAGAGTGAAAAAATATGATAGATTTATAAACTTGTTTGTTTTGTATAATGGTATTCGTTTTATTTTTAAATTAAATTATTAGTATAATAGAAAGAAAAAAAAAATATATATATATATATATATATAAAGAGAGAGAGAAAGAGAGAGTGGGACCCGCCAAAACCGAAAATGTCACCTCTATAACTATCTCGGAGTAGGATCCTCTCAAGTTTAAAAATGAATTAGATGTGTAAAGTTGTGATTTGTATGAGTGTATATTTGAATTACAATAAATGATTGATGACGGCACAACTTTACCTTTCAAGTTCATTTTTGAACTTGAGAGAATCCTGCTCCAACTATCTATGGTGAAACCCTTATGTATTGGAATCAAGTGGGACATACTTATTGTATTCCACAAACAAAACAATTCCAATTATTCATACACCCATACCCTCATTCCTATTCTCCCATAACAAATTAATCCTAATGCCAAAATCTAAACCCTCCCATCAGATGACATATTTTACTTTAAATTCCAAATCTAAAATCTAAACCCTCAAAACAAACGCATCCTAAAATTTTAATCCCACGATAAGTTCCACTCTAGTGTTATGAGCTTGAAATTATACAAACTTAAATGAGCTTGCAATAATGAATTTAGTCTAATAACAAGGGCTTACAAATCTAGTCTATTCTAGTCACCCACCTGGCCCAACACTAAAGCCTATGATAGCAATAGCAAAACAAGCTAGAAGAAGCTCTATTTTAATCTCCACACTAGATGTACGAGTGTCAATTTAGAATTATTGTCAAAATTAGTTAATTTTCTTTCAAATCATTTAATTTTAAGAAATGGTTTCATTTATCATAATGGTTGTAAAAATAGTGACCGCGATTATCTTGGTCAACTCAGCTATACATCAGGTTCTTTTTCCTCAAATAACTTCACAATAATAATACAACTAACATCACCATCAAAACATACCCACTTAAACACAAATATCCAAAACAACTTCCACAATTCGATCATCTGAACGACCGAGTTTTCCCCCAAAGCACCTAAGACACGTCATACATGAGTGATGCTAATAAGGTGGACACGTCGTTGAGTCTTCCACCCAGGCACAAGACACGTGTTGTGTCATGTGTGGGTTATTATCACTAGTGTAACAAAATGATATAAAAACCCGTTTTCCTTCAATATATATGCAACACAGTCATTTACGACACACAATCACATATTTATGCTAATGATCGCTTTTGAAGTATTTTATGCTATGTATTTTTTTTAGGTAGGGTGTGTGTGTGCTGTAGGGGTTTGATTCTAGTTAACAAAATAGCAATTCACAAAACACTGATTCATTTAGGCTGGACGGCAAGGCATCCGTGAGCCTCTCACCTTGCTAGCCCAATCACGAGCGACTCCATGCCCAAGGTTACCACTCACTCGCGAGTCACACATATCTATGCATATTAAGGTGAGTAACTCACCTAGTTGATTTGCGTACCATATTCAAACTTTTATATATGTTACCTTTTGAGTTTGTGAGTAAAAAAAATAAAAAATCCCACTACCCCATTTTCTCCTTATAAATACCCACCAAATATATTTTCTAAAACACACACTACACTTTATAACTACACATTTCTTTAAAAAACCATGTCTCAAGAAAAAACACCACAAAACACCAATCGTTTCCGAGGAAGAAATCCTCGAAGCAATCCACCGACACCCGAAGGAACCTTTAATTTAGGAAATACTCCTTCGCCAAACCAACAAATCAACTTTCGAGTACAATAATTCTATAACCAAGCATACCAAAATGAACCATATCGTAACCCATATCCACAACAATATCAACAACAACCAGCTTTTATCCAATTCGCACAACAACAACAACAAAAAAACGCGTTTAATCATTTTTCACAATAAAACGCGTTCCCATTTGATAACCCAAACTACTTGTCACAAACATAAAGGGGTGGTTCGTCATCACAACTCTTACACAACAAAACATGTCTTCTATTTCTTCATTTGCAAATGAAGAAATGTACTCCCCTTTTTTTTAGATGAATTTTATCAAAACCCGCCTTGTGAAGAATCTCCCGTCGAAGAATTGGCCCCGGAACAGGAACTGGCCAAAAAGGTGTCGAGAAGATGCAAGGCTAGGACTTCTCAAACCGAGGAGCAACCCCGAATGATTCCATGGACCCAAGATGAAGAAATTGCGTTATGCAAAGGTTGGATTCATATTTCTGAAGATAGTGCTAGAGGTAACACAAGGAAAGCTGATGGATTTTGGACTGGCGTAAAGGTGTACATAGAGAGAAAAACAAAGATGGATCGCCGAACGTACGATATGGTTTGTGGGAAATGGAAGACGGTGCACCCGAACGTGGCTCGGTTTTGTGGAGTGTTCAATAACGTCAGGCGTATGAATTCGATAAGTGGAGCAGGGGATGAAGGTTACTACAATACGGCGATGCTAAACTTTGAAGCTGAATATGGTTACAAGTTCACACTCAAACATTGTTTGGAGGTGTTAAGAAACTGTGACAAATGGAATGAAGTTGAAGCTCTAAATTTTTTAGCAAAGGAATTAAGAGATACAAGTCATCTGTGTCTAGGTCATTCAACACGGAAACTGGGGATGCTAGTATTAATTTGAATGCTGAAGCTTGAGAAAACGAGGAGGATGATGTGTAGGAAGTTCGACGATCACCGGGCTGGGACAAAGCAAAAGCTGCGAAAAAGAAAGATGTGCCCTCAACGGCATCGTTAGGAACTATGAATGACGAGACGTTGGCAAAGATGATGATATCGGAGTTGGCACAGCAAAATGAACGTGTCATAGAATTGAAGATGAAAGAACGGGCTAAATTTATGGCAAAAAAGAGGTAGAAGTGCAGGAGTATAAAGCGAGACAAAAAGACATGTTGTTCTATTTATAGCCATATGACCACTTGACCAGGGAAGCACGCAGAGCCATGGAAGAGGCTAGAGCGGGGATCAAAGCGAAGTGGGGTTTCGAGTTTTAGTTTATGTACTTTTTCAATTTTGAAGATTATGTAATGTTTTAATTTCGTACGTTTTCATTAGTTACGTTTATATATTTTGTAAAGTAAAAAAAAGAAAAAAAAAGTAGAAGTGAGTGCCTTGTCCACAAAAAGGTAAGTGAAAGTAAGTGGAAGAGAGAGGAGAGAGAAAGCTGATGTGACGCTGAGATATAAGGTGAATGCTAGTGCACCTTGCCCTCCAGCCTTATATGCAAAAGTATCAAATAGATGAAGACATGTAAATTGTTGTCACAATAATTTATTAATTTATATTGGTTCCACCTTTGTCTTATTTCCACTTTCCTCAAAACCAACTTCAAAAGGCACATTCCACTATATCTAAACCTACAATGTAATCAATTAACTAGTGATTATCTATCAATTATGCAAACATATTTAACTTGTTTCTGGCGATGGCGGCATACAAGTGAGCTACATGTAACATTAACCGGATGTTTAGAGTTTGAATTATGTCTTCATAGTCCTTTAAATATTGTGTTACATGATAATGACTATCTAGCTATAAAATGTTGACCCTGTGACGGGTATGGGCAGCATCGTCATATAAACTTTTATTTCCTACTAAACATAATAACATAAAGAGGAAAGTTCAATGCAGAACAATAAATATCTAAAGATCAAATTACTCCATCTCAGCCATTGATCTTGTTAGTGCAAATATTACAATATTTAATCTATACAGTCTCGTTTGTTTTGATTGATGGCAAACATGTAACTTGTAATATATAACGTAAAATGTACAAGTTACTCGTAATCACATTTTGTCTCAACATACATTCAACACCTTTCGATGTCTCAAGTCCCCGTATGTTACAACACAGGTTCGTACATGTTTGTTATGTGGCATTATGATCAAACCCATTAACAAATCATTTAGAATGTTTAAAATACGTTTAAAGTCACTAAGTATTTTAATAGGTTAACCATTCTATTTCGAACCTCATTTTACATTTTGCATTCACAAGTATTTTATACAAATACATCTTTTGTAAATTGTCTAACAAATACATACTTTATTTGTACAAGTAAACTAACTATAATATTCATACAAGTACTAAAGTTTACTTACAGTTGACAAAATACATTTTATTTTGACAAGCACTTAATTAGATATTTTATTTTATAAAAGGCAACTAGACTTTTTATCAACTAGTTACATAATACGTTTTACAAGTTTATTTTCATGAACATTTTAATCTAAATGAAAATGCATTTTTACATCACTTCATGCATCATCATATCTTTAGAAGATTTGGTCAATATTTGGTTAGATTTGCAAGATCTTGAAAGATATTCTAAGATATCAAATCTAATAAATTATTGTTTTTTATATTACATTTTTGGCTATAAATAGAGCCCATTGTCTTCTCATTTTCCTCATCCCTTCCAACACACATTCTCTCTATCTTTCTTTCATCTATTAGATCTATAGATAACCCTGTAGTAACATATATTAGTCACCCTCATCATCACATGATCATAATGCTTCTAACATTCATCTTTGTTGTAAGCATACTTTACATTTTGATCAACCAAAGAAAGCTTGGAGATCTAGCCATCCTCATTCACCAAAGCCTATCAACATATAAAGATTAAAGATCTCTTGATATCCTCATTGATTGAAGACTTCTTATTTAAGAAGATCATTTAGATTAGTCATTCATATCCATTATAGATTTATGTCATGGATCATCATTGTAAACATTATTGCATCATCACAACATTTTGACCAAACTAGATTAGATGGGTTATGTGTTTGTACCATAAAACACAAGGTTTGTTATGTTGGGCCATAAAACATAACGGGAGTGGTTGTACCCGGAAAGAACTCGACATCTAGCTTAGTGTCAGAAATATTGTATAGATGACGTTAGGTTGGTTCTACCTCGAACTAGAACCTGGTATTTAGCTTTGTACCGGAAAAAGTGTAAGCGACGATTGTAAGGTTTTCTCCGCCGAGAAGGGAGCTTGTTGATTTAGTGAAGTAACTCTCGAGTTGGGTACCCGGGGAGTGGAGTAGGGTGGAGAGGAGATCCGTGACCGAACCACTATAAATCCTCGTGTTTGGTTTGCACTTTCCTTTCTTTATCTCTTTACTTTTATAATTGCTTGTGATGTGGTTATATGTTGATGCTTGTGTGACAAATTGGGTTACTATGCCTTATATTAGTCACAAACAATAATTGGTACTTTCATATTATAACAAGCTTCATAAGTGATTTGATACAAAAGATCTAACGTTTTTAAACGGTAACGTATTCACCCCCCTCTACGTTTTCACAATTGGTACCAGAGCCTCGTAGCTCTTATTTTCAAAACAAATGGTTTTTAAAATGGAGCACGATCCATGTATCAAATTACCATTGAAGCGAAATATAATATGAAAAATGTTTTGCTAGTTATACTTAGAAATTTTGTTGGTAAATGTTTAGATAAGTCACATTAGTAAAAATAATAAACCAAATATGTGTATTATATTTTTTCTATCAAATGTAGTAAGTCTTACACTTTTTTGCTATGAGTAAGTACATTTTTTAACTTTCTGTGAATACCACGGATTGGGCAGAACCAAAAAAAGGGTTCCTCCCTTGTAAATTTTTGGTTCCTTGGTCTACACAGTATGCAGTTTTTTTGGCGAACTTCAAAAAATCATAACTAATTAACCGTAAGTCCGTAGGAGT
The DNA here is from genome assembly GCA_910596185.1 of Chrysanthemum makinoi. Taxonomy (NCBI): domain Eukaryota; kingdom Viridiplantae; phylum Streptophyta; class Magnoliopsida; order Asterales; family Asteraceae; genus Chrysanthemum; species Chrysanthemum makinoi. The sequence continues at coordinate 76,505,389 of OU343219.1, read as the reverse complement.
CGAGCCACATATAATTTTAAAGGGAATTAAGTCTACTTTCATTTAAAAATACTCTCATGACCTAATTCTAAATTTAAATAAGTGAAATAGACCAAATACTACAAGTATATCCAAAATATTAAGTTTCACTTTAACATAAAAACTCAAAATTTTGACTCAAGCAATTTAAGTTGGTATTCTTAGAACATTAATATAATTTATTTTGAAACTAAATAATTTGGTAATATGTTTAAAGAAAACTAATCAAGCTTGGTAACATCATCACATTTAAACGATAAATGACGAAATGTGTTTTTCTTTTTATGCTATGCTAAATAACCACTTGTTTATGTTGTTTGCATATATGTTGCTTACTTATTTCCAAATTGTTTTTTACACTTGTTTGCTTGTATAATATAAGTGTCAATCTTGCCATGTCATTTATTAGCTTGTTTGTCGATTTCTAGTTTATGCACAATAGGACATTTGCTAAATTTTGTGTGCTAAGTTGGAAAATTGTTTTACCATCGCTTATAGACTTAGATCACTTCCTTTGCATAGGTTATACTAACATCTCGCATAACTTATGAAATGTCATAACTCACTTTGCAATGAGTACTAAGTAAATTAGTCAAGTACTTTGAAAAATGAAGGTTTTAAGGAGTGTTTGGTACAAGAACAAAAACAATGATGTATGATGTATTTTATGTATGTTCACTTTCCAGGATGATAACTAAACTTTAAATAATCATGTGAACTAACTTTGCCGTGCAGGGGGATAACATTTTGATGAATTTTCACCATGTTCACTATTTCGTGAAAATCGCTAGCCCCTACTTGAAATACATGCTCTCATGTGTTTATAAATGTGTTATTGCTTGTTCCTAACCAGAAATAATTATCTCCATATTTTTTAAGAAAAATGTCAGGATTCGGAAAAGTCCCTGAGGGTTAAAAAACGCCTCTGTGAACTTTTCTGCACAACACGGATTTGACGGACCCAAAAAATTGGTTCCGTCCGTTATAAATTTTGGTGCCGCCATATTAATACTGCCGGACCAGACGGAACTATAAATTGGGTTCCGTCCGTGTAAATTGCTGAACTTTACTAAATCCCGCACTCTAATTTACTAAATTTTGTTTCTAGGATAATTATTACTGCTTTTCATTTATATTAGGACTATTTTAACTTACCTAGACCAATAGGATATTAATTTCCCACAAAAACTAAAAAATTCACAAAATCCACCAAAGAAACCCTTTCCTATAAAGGAAGAAACCCTAAATTTAGTTCCTTGCAATCCGTGGATGTTTGACTTCTAAGATTTTGCATTGATTGAAGTTTATTTACTGCATATCTTTCATATCTCACTCAACACATCCTCAATGAATTGACTTAGGATTTTTGTGATGCTCTTAAACACTTCCATCTCATTAGAAGCCACCATCTTTGTATGGATTAACATCAAATCAAACACATTTCTCCATGAATCCTTAGTTCCATAAATTAACACATTTAGGATGGTCATTTTCACATCTTCACTATTACTTCTTCTTAAGCTTAGCATTTCTTAAAGCAAAGTCAAAATAACTAAATCCTCAACCTCAAACAAGCCACTTAAGAAAACCACTAGGATTAGCGTTCGATTTTGTTACTTCGTTAACTTGAACTCTTCGCCTCTCAACATCTCATCACCCATTAAAGATGAGAACTTTCAAAGCTTAAGTACTCCAACTCCACCACCAAAATCACCCGCCATTATGACTACTTTACAACCATCCAAAAACACCTTCACTACCAAAGTCTCCAAAACTTGTACTCATCAAACTTTGTGCAACACCACCAACATCTCCTCACCCATTTGCGGATGACTTAGATGACTTGCCACCGAGACTAACAAATCTGGACTCATTATTTGCAAAGATATCATACACAAGTCTAACATATGACTATAGATATTGTTTTGTATCCACATGTTTTGCCTCACTTGGTTAACATGAAAATAATGTGTCATCCTCCAAGACGATAAGGATTTACATCGATTCATAACTCACACGTATGTTAAAGATGTTTTATCAAGTCTTGATATCCTAAAGTACAATCTAAGCTTTATAATCTCAACAAGGTAGGGTTGACAACTTAAGTATTTCATTTGAAATATTCAAGTATACGCGACTTACGATTGTAGTCATTAAAAGTCATATCTGAAAAATCAACACCCAAGTATTTTAACAACACATGTTAAAACACTAATCCTAAAATGAATCAAACACTTATCCTATCTCAACTAGAACACTTATCTAAAACAAACAACCCACTGTGGCACTTATCCCTCTTTGACACCTACTATCCCTCTTTGACACCTACTATGGCACTTATCCCACTTTGCCACCTTCGGTGGCACTTGTCATAACACTCTCCCAATCAATAAATCAAATGTCAATAGGTCTTCATCCTTTAACATCTACTACTTAATCTCACTTGTTCTTTCACCATTATCTCATCACATTCACCTCTGTGATACATCTCACAAACATGACCGAAACTTCAAGCACTTCACCCACTAGTTGTACCAACCAATGAACCATAAGAATTAGTATCCGTACTTGTTGTGTTCAACATCTATGGAAAAATAATCAACCTAAGTACTCCCATAGCACAACAAACCTCTACATCACCAGATCCTTATTTAGACACACTAGAAGACCTACCACCTAGATCAACCAATCCACCATCATTTGAATTCGTTGAGTGCATTGTTCAAATAGCTCTTGTGTTCAACACTCGTACTAAGTCACCTGCATGTTGAACAAACTCAACCATACTTTTCCACCTATAAGGACTTAGCTGATTCATTATGGCTAGAACCTCAACTATCAAATGAGCAGGATCCTCCTGGTAACTTTTGTCAAATTCCACTAGGTATAAGTAGTACTACCTTCACAAATTATCAAAGTATTAGTAATACTTTGTCGTTAAATTTCTGCATAAATTTCGTTAAACCTTAAATCAACATTTTAATAACATATGTTAAAATGCTATCTCAAAGCCAACATCATACACCCCGACCAACAATGACTCTTGAGGAGTATACATAAGAAACTCGAGTAAATTCCTCTTGTCATCATCTAGTGAATATAATCTTAAGACCAAGTATATTTAGGATAGGACTATCTGATACAAACACTTTGGCTTCATATCTTCATTTAGGAAAACATGATGTTTTGAAAAACATTATGCCTAAGAAATCATGCGTTAAGTTTTCATCTTGTTAAAAGGATATTGTATATCGTATGCATCATTCTCTCATTGCAACATAAATGGTTATGTTACAAGAGATTTTATTACACCTCATTGGCTAAATGATCTTGAAACAAACATCTACAAGTTGTATGAACTAGCGTATCCAATTCATCTCATCATACTTTTTTTCATAAGCATGATAACTTTATCCCATGGGTTATTCTCATTTGTTGAAAGATTCTATTTGTATCTATTTCCTTTCAAGCGTACATCATTACCTAACCTTTCTTAAACTGAGTGCACATACAAGGTTAAAACTACACATCTCTAGAGCATACACAAGATCTATTGAAGTTGGTAACCTTATTTAGATTCTTGTCAAATAAAATTCCAAAGAGCTTTTTTGAGAACGTTCTTAGTTTAACATATTCCATTCCCTAGTCTTAGATGATCAAATCACATTTAAAGTACACACTTCAACTCAACATAAAATATGTCATCCATTAGATCATATAATTAGCTATGTAATTTGAACAACCTTAGATTCTAAACACAAGATTAAAACATATTGTTTATCAAACATACCATTGTTAAAATTCATGTGTATAACATGACGTCTTCATCACCTTAGTTATATTGCATATTAGTTAAGTCACATTAAGCCAAGTATTGGTAAACTATCATCTTTTATACACTTTAATAGGCAAAAGTAGGAGTTCCCATCTTTCTAACATGAGAATGACTACTGGAGAACCTATTGCACTAGAAACTCAATTTGACCTAACGGTTGAATTGCTTCCAGGAGAGAAGTTGGGTATGTGGAATTACCCGTAAAAATGGTCGTGTTTAGCCTTAATTGAGCACCGCTAGTAATAGTCTCATATTCATTCTCCAACTTGAAAAATCTGTTTTCCTATACTTGCCTAAAGTAAGTGTTAAAATAGTGATAGTTTTCCTCGCCTTAGGAATACCAATCAAACAAGTAGAAGATATAACTTTTCCTCCTTTAAGTTTATTTAAACCACTTGAATTACATATACAAGTGTTGATTACATGTTCTTGTTTAAAATGATCAATTGTCTTGATATTTTCTTGGTGTTTGAAATCTGCTTGATTAATTGTCTAATGTATAAACCCTAGAAAGTTTTTTTTTTGTGTTTATGATGCTTTATGTTAAGCGTAAACATGATTTGCATGATATTTATAGTTGAAGCAATTATGTCCCTTGTATGATGTTTCGCTTGATTAACGTGTTACTTGTGAACTCATTATATGTCATTTTGTTATTAATGTATCCATGTTTGAAAGCTATTGTCTTTTGTTTACATTCCTTAAATCTATGCATAAGATGGTCTAAATGATACATGATCCTAAATGTTATAATTTAAACATGGCTTGCATGAATCTCCCGTCTTGCTTCTTTTTCATCTTTGTCACCGTATTTACTTGCTACGTGTGCACTTATAATTTGTCAAAGTGATTTTGGTATGATAAACTTTTAGAAGTCTTTTTATCCTACAATATAATCACATAAATTGTCATACTTACTTATAGCTAAGTATACTTAAATATCTAAGACTAACGACAAAACAATCTAAAAATAAAATGTCTTGAATAATGTCGCATTCTTTCATAATATGATTGTTTGTCTTGATACTACCTTTTTGTGTGGTAATTTTTTTTTCTTGTCTACTAAGTGCAATGTGTTGTTTTTGCTTATATAAGATGTTATCATTTGATTTCTATCATGTTAAAATCTTTTGTCACTAACAGATTTGTTTTGTAGGTTGATAACAAATTATTTGTTATCTCACTTAGTTAACTTTTATATGCTCATTTCGCATAATCCCCTTTATTGCCACGTAGATTAGTAATATGCTTTATGGGACCCCTACTCTTGCATATAGTTTTAAAGCATATAGAATTAAGTTTTAGAGGCTTGGATTTTCGTATCTTTCAACCGACCTCTTTCCAAATCTCATTATTACTTTCGCTTTACAAAAATTGCCTCCACCACTATTTAGCTACAACAATACTTTAATTACATCATCCTCTCCGCCTCCTATTAGGAAACTACATGCCTCGTCAAACGATCATCTCGTATCATCTCGTATGCTAACCATCATCCATAAAAACATCACTAAGCTCATCATTTTCGTTAACCCGAATAACCTCCTAAACACTTTGTTGTCATTCCTTATTTGATACATTACACATTATGTTGAATGTCCACCAATTAAGGGGGAGAGAAATCCATTCACATAATTGTCTTTTGTCAAAATTTTATGTCTCTTACACCCTAAAATACCAACACATAGGTAAACACCACTTAGCAGAAATCAGTTCATGAAACCACAACTAGTTCAACCTTTTTAACCTTATATCACAAGTTTGCACCAATACCTCATCAAGTGAAAAACACATCATGTGTTTTACAAACTTCTTCATCTCCACAATCAACAAATCTAAGATTTTCCTTAAACTAGCATCTTACAACTTCACTATCTAGAATACCATCATACGATCTTATCCTTTTCTCGCTTGACATACATCATGCATGTCATTGTCAGTGCAAACGATATATTAATCAAAACCGCCATTCCCAACACTTTTTCAACACATTGGTCTATCCAACTCTTTCTCATATGATGTCATTCTCATCCTCATATAGGTACTCATTAATATTGTTTTTACATATTGTCTTCACTTTTTTTCAATGTCATAATCATCCATGTCGGTCAAAACCATGTTAATACTATCTTTCCCATTGTCACCTAGAATAGGTCATTTTTATAATTCGTGTCAATCAATGAACAAATTTATCTTCATGCTATCACTTTATATTTATGAATTTTTTTTTAGATAGAACGCATTATTGATTACTCTTGGGTTGAAGCATATAAGAACTTGTTCAAAACAATAGGTTGCTAGCATCAATAAATCATTCAAATCATAACCCTTATGCATCATTAAAATACAATGTCCGTTCATAATTTTTCTTCCTCTTATTCTTGGTTACTTGACATTATAAAGGATTACATGAGTTCATTTTTTTATATTTTCTGTACATACGAGTTTCTAACTCCTTAATAGTTTTCTACGTTATGACCACCACCTTCCATCACCACTTTCACTAATCATCACCGCCATGGATTAGCGAAATCTTACTATTATAAATCTTGAGTCATGTACCGAGTTATCACCACATGAATCCTACTAGTAAACCGACACCAACACTAGCACCACTAGTTCTAACTCTTTATATTCCAACCTCGCTTCATATCTTCTCTCTAGGCACTATTTTGTAGGCTCTTATCGTATTATATTCTCGCTTTTCTTATGATTGTAATTAGGAGACTACACTTCATGAGATCTTTGATTATATCATTTATATATCACATATATACATCTTATTTTTCTTTGTCAAAAAGATAAAATATATTGCACTAAATTTTTATTGTAGGTTCATTATCATATACACTAGATTTTATATAACTTACTCATCTAAGGATGAAGTTTGTATCAATTATTTTTCTTATTTTAGGTGCTTCTTGACACCCTCGAACAAGGGAGAATATCATTTAAGCACTCATATTGCATCGTCTATACACTTGGTTGTATATGACATATTTGTCTAAAGACAAAGCTTCTATTATACTAATATTTATTTTGTAGGTTCATCTTGACGCCCTAGAACAAGGGGGAACTTCCGTCAAGCATTCATTGAATGCATCTTATACACACTTTGTTGTATATCATGAATATAGTTTTGCACTAATATTTGTTTTGTAGATTTTTAATCATACCCTGATGGCTCAAACAAGGGGGAGCAACCTTCAAGGGGGAGCATGCACGCATACATCATCATTCTCACTTTTCAACAAGCCTTTATGCTTCGATAAAAAAGTGGAGAAAATAGGCTAACATTGCTACGCATTTTTCTTTATCTATATTTCTCATAATTTTTGTTGCATAAAACTAACCTTTATGTAGGTTAAGCCTCTTAATCTGATCCATGGATCCGCTACCAAACAAGGGACGGATTGGAGTAGACGATTTAACTTCACTAGGGATGATGCAAGCTCGCCTTTTTTGGGGAGAAATAAAGTTAAACTCCAAGGACACGCCCTTTTTGTTTCGAAAAAAGGGGGAGAAGAGTGTAAAGGGAGAAGGTAATGTAAAGGTAGTAAGGATACAAGTAACTTTTTATATTTTACTATCCATTACGTTTACATATCTTTGTCATCATCAAAAAGGGGGAGATTGTTAGTGAAAATATTACGATATTTAATCTATACAGTCTCGTTTGTTTGGATTGATGGCAAACATGTAACTTGTAATAAATAACGTAAAATGTACAAGTTACTCGTAATCACATTTTGTCTCAACATACATTCAACACCTCTCGATGTCTCAAGTCCTCGTATGTTACAACACAGGTTCGTACATGTTTGTTATGTGGAATTATGATCAAACCCATTAACAAATCATTTAGAATGTTTAAAATACGTTTAGAGTCACTAATTATTTTAATAGGTTAACCATTCTATTTTGAACCTCATTTTACATTTTGCATTCACAAGTATTTTATACAAATACATCTTTTGTAAAATGTCTAACAAATATAAACTTTTATTTGTACAAGTAAACTAACTATAATATTCATACAAGTACTAAAGTTTACTTACACTTGACAAAATACATTTTATTTTGACAAGTATTTTATTTTATAAAAGGCAACTATACTTTTTTATCAACTAGTTACATAATACATTTTACAAGTTTATTTTCATGAACAATTTAATCTAAATGAAAATGCATTTTTACATCACTTCATGCATCATCATATCTTTAGAAGATTTGGTCAATATTTGGTTAGATTTGCAAGATCTTGAAAGATATTCTAAGATATCAAATCTAATAAATTATTATTTTTTAGATTACATTTTTGGCTATAAATAGAGCCCATTGTCTTCTCATTTTCCTCATCCCTTCCAACACACATTCTCTCTATCTTTCTTTCATCTATTAGATCTATAGATAACCGTGTAGTAACATACATTAATCACCCTCATCAATACATGATCATAATGCTTCTAACATTCATCTTTGTTGTAAGCATACTTTACATTTTGATCAACCAAGGAAAGCTTGGAGATCTAGCCATCCTCATTCACCAAAGCATATCAACATATGAAGATTCAAGATCTCTTTATATCCTCATTGATTGAAGACTTATTATTTAAGAATATAATTTAGATTAGTCATTCATATCCGTTAGACATTTATGTCATGGATCATCATTGTAAACATTATTGCATTATCACAACATTTTCACAAAACTAGATTAGATGGGTTATGTGTTTGTACCATAAAACACAAGGTTTGTTATGTTGGGCCATAAAACATAAAGGGAGTGGTTGTACCCGGAAAGAACTCGACATCTAGCTTAGTGTCAGAAATATTGTATAGGAGACGTTAGGTTGGTTCTACCTCGAACTAGAACCCGGTATTTAGCTTTGTACCGGAAAAAGTGTAAGCGACGATTGTAAGGTTTTCTCCGCCGAGAAGGGAGCTTGTTGATTTAGTGAAGTAGCTCTCGAGTTGGGTACTCGGGAAGTGGAGTAGGGCGGAGAGGAGATCCGTGGCCGAACCACTATAAATCCTCGTGTTTGGTTTGCACTTTCCTTTCTTAATCTCTTTACTTTTATAATTGCTTGTGATGTGGTTTGATGTTGATGCTTGTGTGACAACTTGCTTTAGTATGCCTTATATTAGTCACAAACAATAATTGGTACTTTCATATTATAACAAGCTTCATAATTGATTTGATACAAAAGATCTAACGTTTTTAAACGGTAACGTATTCACCCCCCTCTACGTTTTCACTGATCTATTATTCATCATACGGTCTTACTCCATCTCAGCCATTGATTTATTATCTAAAGTATCAAATAGATGAAGACATGTAAATTGTTGTCACAATAATTTATTAATTTATATTGGTTCCACCTTTGTCTTATTTCCACTTTCCTCAAAACCAACTTCAAAATGCACATTCCACTATATCTAAACCTACAATGTAATCAATTAACTAGTGATTATCTATCTATTATGCAAACATATTTAACTTGTTTCTGGCAATGGCGGCATACAAGTGAGCCACATGTAACGTTAACCGGATGTTTAGAGTTCGAATTATGTCTTCATAGTCCTTCAAACATTGTGTTACATGATAATGACTATCTAGCTATAAAATTTTGACCCTGTGACGGGTATGGGCGGCATCGTCATATAAACCTTTATTTCCTACTTACATAATAACATAAAGAGGAAAGTTCCATGTAGAACAATAAATATCTAAAGATCAAATTGCTCCATCTCAGCCATTGATCTATTATTCATCATACGGTTCTTATTAAACATCTGCATTCAATTTGAATTAACACAAGGACAATTTTGTACTTTTATAATTTCCACCTACCATTCCACCTACTCAATCCCTGGTCACCATTTACATACACTCTCTCTTTCTCTCTCTCTCACCATCCATTCATCTTCATCACATCTAACCTTTTTCAGACCAATAATAACCAAATCTTTACTAAATATTTTGATTTTTTGTGTTTGGTGACGGGGATTCGCTGAAGAATCAACATATCTACATTGCGCCATCGATGACATGACGGTGGTTTCATGACGATGATTCACCAGAAAATGAGGTGTGAAAGAAATAGTGATCGAGATACCGTTTCAGTTGCATCATTTGCAGGCTCGGCCATTGAGAGATTAGTCTTCTTCTATTCCTTGTATTTAGATTTTGATGCAGGTTTTACTGACCAGGTTTCAATATTTATAAAGTCTCATTATACCTATGGTCTACCCTAATGCACTAACGGGCAGTGTACCCGGTCGTATGTAGTGTAGTATTCGGTAAAACCGAGGTCGTCCCAAGAGCTATGTGTGCGGATTTTAACTAAGTCTAGGTGTCACAGATTTTAAGGTTGAAATGATTAATTAATAACTAAAGACAAGAAAATAAAAGAGAGCAAATAAAGGCGAGGGTTGTGATCAATAGAGGAGAAGTGTGCTAACCTAGTTACTCATCCTATCAAGTTAAGCTTATGTTTAATTATGGGTTATGGTACAAAAAAGTTACTAAAGTTTCCTAAAAATTTGTCCTAAGTTACTATAGTATCATTTTGTTCACTTAGGTTACTGAACTTTTGGAAGCATACACTTCGATGAGTTCAGTGTTAGTCCGAGTATCCCGAATGTATATTTTTTTATAAGTTCAGCAACCTGACTGAACAAAGTTTCAAAATTTAGTAACCTGAACGTATATATTTATAAGTTTAGTAACCAGAGTGAACAAAGTTTTAAAGTTCAGTAACTTGAGTGAACAAAATGAAACTATAGTAACTTAGGACAAATTTTTGGAAAACTTTAGTAACTATTTCATACCATAACCCTTTAATTATTTCCAATTGCTTCAAGTGGGGGTAAAAGTGCTAGTACATCATTTGGTCAATTCTTCCTAACCTATCAGCAAAGGCCTTCCACCGGAGAACAAGCTACTACCCTTGTAAGTCCAGTTGTTTTTAGTCCCCTAAGCTGAGTAATTAAGTTCCGCTACATGCAAGATTCATAACAATGAGTGCCCGGGCGCTAGCATCTTAAACACTCATCCATAACTTCTTAAGTTCATCCAAACAGTAGGTGATCAATTGGTCAAATCGCACAAGTGAAGAAGGCTCGTCAGATGGTCAATTCTTACCCTTCCCACTCAGTCTACCTACTTAAGGTCAGTTGGTCATATCTCCTAAGTAACTAGCCACTACAGCCATTCAAAACTCCCGAAACAAGGGTAGCTACCAACAAACTATGCATGCATACACTAGAAACAATTATAAGGAAGCAATGTAAACATCAACAAAACAATCAAGGAATCATAACTAGGCTAGCACCAGAGGTGCTTAGCCGCTCATATTAACTAAAACAATCGATTCAATGTTTAACATATTGAAATACATGAATTGAAAGTAAAGAAATGATAAATTGCTAATGCTTATCGTAGGGGAGTGATTTCTCCCTTGGAGATGGCTCCGTATGCTCCCTAAGATCTGCCTTCAACCTTCTACCCACATTCTCTGATTTGGTGTGTGGAGTGAATGAATATAAATGCTAGAATTTGGGCGGTATTTATAGGCCAGATCTGGTTACGGCATAACTTAAGTTAAGAGTTATGCCGTAACATCCATTTCTTCGCATTTTGCTCTGGAAAAGCTGGTTACGGCGTAATATCTAGAAAGGGTTACGCCGTATCTTCAATAAATCGTGGTTACGCCGTATTTGTGGAATGAGTTACGGCGTAACTTGCAGCGGCGCGGAACATTATTTAACCTAATTAGTTACGACGTAATCCTATGAGGGAGTTACGCCGTAATATTCAGTTTAGTTGGTTTTCTGAGCCACGCTTCTGTTACGGTGTAATGTGAGAGGAGATTTACGCCGTAACATCTTCAAAATGGGCATACTATCATATATCTTCAATAAACTCTCCAAATCCGAATCTCATTAGCTCCAATGCTCGTAATTTACCTGAAAGTGAAATATAGAGGAAAACAAGCGTAAATCCATATAAATGATATAAAATACGAGCATTATTGGGGGAAATTGACACTTAATATTCAAGACTATTTGATGTTATCAAATATCCCCCCACTTGAACTCTACTTGCCCTCAAGTAGACCTTATTAGATAGATTCCAAAAAAGATATTTCCCATTACCTGGAAAATATAAGTTTACAAATCCCTTATACTAGAATAAAACAAAGCCGAACACCTCACGAAATGAGAATAAAATACTGAAATCTCTCAACTATTCTAAGTGTCAATTTTGGGGTGATCACTCAACGCACAGTCATAGCATGTATTCTATCATAAGCTTGGCGGTTACACAAATCTTAACCACTAGAGTTAAGGACAAAAAAATTATTTGAAGGCACGACAAAGGTTAAGGGTGAGTTGTCATTACTAACATGTCACGGCGAAGTGGACAAAATCAATGATACATGACCAAATCCATGGCCAAGACACCAGAGATTGTTTGATGCATCACCTAGACACGCTTCATGACTAAAGGGTAGGATAAGACATGTGATAAAATTGGTGTAAAATAAATCAAGCAAATAATCTAAATCTATAACCAAGTCATCACCACTTACCATTCATCCAAAGTTCAAGTTTCGAAGTTAAGAAACCAGATCATGATAATACCAGGTAGATGTGCCATTAGAAGACGTCATGATGGGTACATTAACTCCATTCTTCAAATGTGACTGAGGTGGCCTCCTCGATACTAAATCTATAATAATCTCATAACATAGTGCTTATAACTTCGCACTTTACAATCAAATAACTAAAACTATTTTTTTTAATCAAACAACTAAACATAACATCCCCCCCACTTGAGATGATCAATATGAGAATTTGGGGGGTCTTCAATGATCTTTAAGAATATGTTGTCGACGAAAGCGTGATTCCCGAACCTTTCCACTTGGACCTTGAACTTAGGCAAACAATGACTTCCCAATTACAAATAAAGACTACAGGGTAGGCTAAGGTGTATGGGTGTAACGAAACAATATGTTGGTTGAACAAAATGAAAGGGATGGCTCAGATGGGTGTATTTAGGTGTATCTTGCACTAAAGGTGAGTGCAACAAAGGGTTTAACATGGGGGTCGAGAAGTCGAGGTGACTAATCGATAGACACACAATGACAGGCTATTTGGATGATAATCCTATAATACTGACTTCTTAAACTGAAAAGTCCAAATACATCGAGCTAACTCAACATACCTCGTCTATTGTCTCGAAATGATGCAAAGGCCAAGTTCTAAAGTTTAGAAGCTACCGGCACACTCATACTTTGGTGGAATTGGGGTAAATAATTAGAAATGGATAAGGCAAATCTCACCATATAATATCGAGGGTTATAATGTGGTCGGCTATGGTCTAATCTAGTTAGGTTAAGAAAAACATGTCAAAATTTTAAAAATGGCATAATTTTTCAAAATAAACTAGAAAAATTGGGGCAAAATAAGGTTCAAGAGACAATTCTACTCCCGTCCCGCCACTTGAAATGTACGAAGTCCATTTTGTACTAAGCGTTAAATAAAGGTGAAGAGAAAAGTAGAATGTAACACCACGGAAAATCAGGTTTTAGCGGAAGCATACGTATCATGGGTGCTACTAATTGGTATCACAACACAAGCATAGAACAACAGGTTTTTCTTAAGAAAACTCATTTATTCTATATAAAACCAAGTTTAAAAAAAATTTGATGCGAAAAATAGACCCATAATAAGTAAGCGGTCCCCAAGTACAAATATCAGAGTCGTCTATGACCATGCCATGCCATTGCCCAAGCGCCTCCAAAAGTAAACTATTGCCTCAATACCTGAAAATATATGCTAAAAATGTCAAAACGAGGTTGGTGAGTTCATAGGTTTGCATAAAAGTATAGCGGGTTCAAAAGAGCCTTTCGATCATTTTGGCGCCCACAATGTCGCAAAAACAAAGTTTACCTTTAAGCAAAATTGTAAGGTGGACCACAAGGTTTTCAAGTACAAATCAATTCTCAATAACAAGTCAAATTCTACCAAGGCATACCCTGCCTAAATTACAGTATCAAAACATTTATCTACAAAATAGCTCATAAACAACCACTTGGACCATATCAAAAATCAAACACTACAACGAATATAGTGTCACGCAAGCTTAACTATTACGCAGGCTAAGTCATGAAACCAACGATTGCAAGCATACAAACAATCGATATTTTATACGTCCCCCACATGAGCCATGTAGGTCAGACGGGGTAGCCATTCCCAATAGACCTATCCATAACACTCGCACCATCCTGAGCCAGGATGTAACAATTCATAACAACGCTTGGGTTTCTAACCTTAACCTAGCACGTAATAGCTTACAAAAATATTTCCAGGTCCAATTAAAACAGTTTTCAAGCACTTGTGTCCACTTAAAAACATATTCAAGCCAAATCATGCATTTCATTAAAACAAGTAACCATCGGTTATTCAAATCAATCAAACAATTCATTTAGTAAAAACGAGCATGTATTCTCCCCCAAAACAGTTTAAAAGCAAGTAAAAGTAGGGGCCATGAACTCACCTCGATACAAAGCAATGCAAGAATCACAACTGGCATTAGTGAACAAAGTACAACAGGCTCACAAGAAAAGCACAACGATATCCAAAAAGGAAAGAACAACGGTACGACATCAGCACAACCTAATAGCAAATTGCTATCTCAGAATAAATCTAGCAAGACAAATAAATTTCCAAAAAACAACGTGTCTTAGTTTTCGTGGAATACTCGTATCAAACGTTTCCAAAAATTCCAGTATCAATATCTCAAAAATTTTAGTTTTAACGTTTCGTGTGGTGGTAAGGAAACAAAGACTCAACATGCAACTCACGCCAAAAGTTAAATATGCATCCAAATATAACTCACACCAAACGTAACCCACACCAAGACATAATATATATCCCAATATATTATGAAGAATAGACAAGAAGTATTGACAAAGATTCTACTCGAGTAGACAATGACTATAAAATTCATCGAGACAATTAGCGACACCTAATTAATCAAAGAAAATAAGTTAATTGGTAAGTTTCAGTATTTACCCATAATCCCAAATAGCTTGTATAAAACAAACATGTTTTATACACAATGTTAAGTTTAAATTTGCAATCCAAGCAATAAAGATTTCAATACGTAAAAGAGCACTTGTTTAGATTCTTGTCGGGTTTTTAACGGTAAAAGGGATTTGAATTTAAAAATGTAAGTTTATAATGTTTTTAGAAATTTCGGCATGACGCGTTCATTTATAAAATATTCCCAAGTCATCGTGACTTTAATAAATCAAGTTTGAAATTACAATATTTATAAATTTTGTTCCGTTATCATTCGCGTAATTATTAGCTTTGAGTTTATTGAATAGTTTGTGAATGTTTCGTGTCCAATATATTAAATTCTATTAGAGTCTAATATATTATACCGTTAAGTCACAAAGTGTCCAATAAGTCCAACATCTAATATCGCAAATCCAATAACAATCCAAAGTCCGAATCATAATCTGTATTCAAATCCCGTTAAGTATCCGTAATATCAAATTCCGAGTCATGTTTCCAATGTCACAATCCATAATTTACCGAAACGTACTAATATTCACAAGTAACCAAATAGAGTACGTTAGCATGATATTCGATAATTAAATATATACATACAATTCCCAACACTTATCAAAATATAACTGTTGACTTTAAAATTCAAACTTCCCTCGCGATTTACTTGTTAACTTAACTCGACACATACGCGATACCAGCCAAACGAGCTCACCCTATGGGGTGTCTCGTGGCGCAACCGACCTATCACACCCCACGGTGTGTCATTTACACCGAAACCATGCACGACAAAAATACTCCCTTACGAGAGTCTCGTTGACACGGAAGCAACACAACCTCAAAACTAAATCCCCAACACGAACCAAAATTCAGAAAATAAAATACCCCATGGTGTTCACTGTTAACCAAGGTCTAGAAAAACCCTTTGTGGGTTTCTGATAAAACCGAACACAACCCCCATTTAAACAGATTTATATAAGCTACTAACTGAAATCACTAACACCAGCAAAATTAACCATTCATACCCGGAAAGCTTGAATAACCGACACCTTAAATGATTTAAATCTTACTCGGCTGATCACAAGATAGCAACGACAATATTGTGGACCAAAACTGCTACTCACGAGGAAATAAAATAAAACAACAACAATTTCATCCGGGTCACCCGACCCATTTCGTATACTCCACTGAAAACAAACAAACACCTATCGAAATGATTTCTCACCACACGAAAACAACATCAAAACGTTTATTTAGTTTTTATAACCACGAAACTTATACCATAACTCATTTTCATTAAACTGCCATACGAATGGCTTCTGAAATGTTTTTAACTTAGTTACCCACGTGATTTTTGAATCAAAACATTTTTAATCAAATTCACCCAAACGAAGAGTAGTAAAAACCAGGTTTATACCAAATTTATTCCACGAAAACATTAACAAAGAAATTGTCACAATCGGTCTTTAACACAAAATGAGAAACACACGTGGGTTAATCGATTCAACTTACCAAAATAAAGAAATGAGAGAGAAAGGAGATAACAAGAGACTGATGCGACGAAAACTTGAGCACACCCCAAAAAAAACTCAGATCGTGGCTCTTTCTCACGATCTAGGCCTAAACCATATTCAACAAAATGCGGGTGAGTGGTGACGGCTACGAAGGAGACGGCAGAAGGTGGCGGTTGGTTGGTTCGAAATCGCCGGAACAGTAGAGGGTGGCGACTACTTAAGAGTGAGGAGGAGGGTGGCAGTAAATGTTGTGTGGTGTTTAGGCATCTGGAACCTTAATAATAATTTTGCTCTTTTATATTTCCACAAGGACGAATTGTGAAGTTACTCCAAAGATTAGGGTGGTGAACAAAATTTAAACCACAAGGACCAGTTTTGTGAATTTTGCAAACTTTAGTCACTTTGTGATTTGAGATCATTTGGACTAGTAAACGCGCAAGAAAAATTATGAAACTTACGCCATTGCGTTCAGAATGATTTTTCCAATAAAAATGAGCATTCGCATGACTATTTTCTCGCAAATGAAATAACAAACAAATCAAATGATTAATAGGTTTATGGTTGTTCCGGTACGCGTTGTGTCTAATTTTCACGTTTCGCGAGATAACTTTCTCGTTTTCACGTCAAATGAGCTCAGGAAAGTTTGTAAATGAAAAATAGACGAATTTTCTCAGAAACGAATATCGGGAAAAGTGCGAGTTGTTACATACTTCCCTCCTTAGCGGAATCGCGTCCTCGCGATTCAATTCGAGTTATCCGTTTGATTTGAAAAGAAATATAGATACTTTCTCAAGATTCTATTTTCACGTTCTCACGTGAATTCAAGACATTTCATAAAGTTCCAGTGATCAACAAAAATAGGAAATCGACTTTGCTCAAGTCGTTTGACCTCACGGTTCACGATTTTGATTGGTTCCTCAACACAGCTTAGGCGTTCTTCGATATGGATGTCTTCTAGCAAGGACAACAATTTCCTTCAACAATGAGGCATTACCTCAAATTACGCACATGTAAACGTCATAAACAACCAAATTTTGATGGTAGCTCGAGGCTCTAAGCTACCAGTCCAGCTCTAGCAAGAGTCTTAAAGGATTTGCACAACAAAGATTTGGCTTTCCACGTTTACTAAACGCATCACACAATCCATGGTGATATTTTTGAGCATAGCCTCGTCTCAAATCATGGAGTCTTAAAGATTCATGTCATCCGTCCATCTTAGCTCTTCTGATGATCGTGAGCAATTTGCATTCTGCTTTTGATCTAAACAATCTCTCAACAGTTTCATGAACAGTTTTAGGATATCAAGTTGGGTATCCCCCACTTCAATCAAACTAATTGTTGAGCTGCATTTTCAACCATGAAGTGCCTCGTACAACATGGCTATGGTTGTAAGAGATTGCGACCAATGGGAGGTGTCTATCTCAACCATTGTCGAAATCGATCACGCCGACATGCAACATGTCCTCTATCATTTGAATAGTTCTTTCACTCCAGCCAACGATCTATGGATGGTTTCCAACACTCATACCAAGACCTGTCATCATGGCTCTTGGAGTGATTACTAGAACTTGATGTGAAACGACTTGTGAAATAGCTTGAGATGATAATAAGAAAATAATCCATTGTGTACAAAACAACGACAAGGTCAAAGTCTCGATAACATCAAACCATTTCGTAGGATGACCGCAAAATGATTGGTAGGATACTCAAAACAACTTGTAAGACAATAGCGGCATGGCTCAATATCTCATAAGGAGTTGGCAAAGATAACGTATATTCTTTAGAGATGAATGAGGGGTTAGGCCTCGGCTTCAAGGATCGCGGTTCAAGTTTCTCCTTAAAGTCTTAAGGTTTCTGTTGGGCCAACAGAATCTCTATCGAAAAGAGAGTTAAGCAAATTCAGAGTACGACTCTGAAGGAGAGCATTAATTGCTACTAGCAATCAATAGATTGATTCTGTAGTGCACTTAATATTTAACGCAGAAAGATACAACATTCAAATCCAACGTCATAATTTCCAAAAGAAATTCGACTACCAATCGATATCAAATCAAATTCTAAATACAATTGAACGACGATGGTTCGAAAAAGTTATGCTAAAAGCATACACATCGATAGAGTGCAAGGTGCAACATCAAAAGAACAACATCAATGGAATAATCATCGATCGAAGATAATGCTTGGAGTAGAGGCGTCTACAACAAGACCAAAACAAAACCATGAGAATAAGTGAATCCATTTTCACCATAGGAACCAAAATCGCAGAATCTAACAATCCAAATTCAACGTAGCCAAGATCGATTCCAAATATTCTAAGAAGCCCGATGAGCTTATTACAACTTCACGCAACCCAAATGCAAACTTGTGACCAATCGGGTCTAACCCGACCCGATGCAAAGCGAGGTCGTACGATTCCAACGATTCCAAAAATAACCCGAAGTCATATAATGACTAGACGGCGATGAAAATCAATTCATAACAAAGGAAGGATATCGCGATAAACAAGAATTTGTGATGCCAGTGTGTTGTGTGTGAAGGAAAGCTTATATAAAATTTCATGCTCGTATACACCCACCAAAACTTTTCCATTTCCCGAAATCAAACCAAAAACCAACCGGACATAATTCTATTATAACTACTCCAAGTATCGCAAAATTCACCTCTGAGTCGGACATAGGTGATCAGGCTATGTCCCACTGTCCCTGGTTGAATATAGGTGATCAGTCTATATTCACCCGAGGTTCAATGAATTTTGATATACTTGACTTAGTTACTCTAGCCTCATGTCTTTCACTTTCAAAATCCATTTTCAAAAGATTAAAACAAGTGTCCACACGCGAGGACGAGTGATGAGATTGTGCAGGGAAAGAGACGCAACGCTACAACAGATACGATGCGTAAACATAAGTATGTCGAAGATATTTATAACAGATAGTGAAAGATAAATGGATATACTCATCCAATAGTAAGGCACACATCTCATCAAATATATTAGCAATCAAAGTCACAAGTGAGGCATCAGCTTGGCAGGCACGTGTCGGTCACAGGGTTAAATTTTCATAAAAGTGGTTATAGTCTAGGTTTTGAAAATTTACCCAGTTCTCTATAACCTAGGCTCTGATACCAACTGTAACACCCCGGAAAAACGGGTTTTAGCGGAAGCATACGTATCATGCGTACTACTAATTGGTATCACAACACAAGCATAGAACAATAGGTTTTTCTAAAGAAAACTCATTTATTCTGTATAAAACCAAGTTTACAATAAAATTTGATGCGAAAAACATGCCCATAATAAGTAAGTGGTCCCTAAGTACAAATATCAGAGTCGTCTATGACCATGCCATGCCATTGCCCAAGCGCCTCCAAAAGTAAACTATTGCCTCAATACCTGAAAATACATGCTAAAAATGTCAAAACGAGGTTGGTGAGTTCATAGGTTTGCATAAAAGTATAGCGGGTTCAAAAGAGCCTTTCGATCATTTTGGCGCCACAATGTCGCAAAAACAAAGTTTACCTTTAAGCAAAATAGTAAGGTGGACCACAAGGTTTTCAAGTACAAATCAATTGTCAATAACAAGTAAAATTCAACCAAGGCATACACTGCCTAAATTACAGTATCAAAACATTTATCCACAAAATAGCTCATAAACAACCACTTGGACCATATCAAAAATCAAACACTACCACGAATATAGTATCACGCAAGCTTAACTATTACGCAGGCTAGTCATGTAACCAACGCTACCAAGCACACAAACAATCGATATGTTATACGTCCCCCACATGAGCCATGTAGGTCAGACGGGATGGCTATTCCAAATAGATCTATTCGTAACACTCGCACCATCCTGAGCCAGGATGTAACAATTCATAACAATGCTTGGGTTTCCAACCTTAACCTAGCATGTAATAGCTTACAAAAATATTTCCTGGTCCAATTAAAACAGTTTTCAAGCAATTGCGTCCACTTAAAAACATATTCAAGCCAAATCATGCATTTCATTAAAACAAGTAACCATCGGTTATTCAAATCAATCAAACAATTCATTTAGTAAAAACGAGCATGTATTCTCCCCCAAAACAGTTTAAAAGCAAGTAAAAGTAGGGGCCATGAACTCACCTCGATACAAAGCAACGCAAGAATCACAATTGGCATTAGTGAACAAAGCACAGCAGTCTCACAAGAAAAGCACAACGATATCCGAAAAGGAAATCACAACGGTACGACATCAGCACAACCTAATAGCAAATTGCTATCTCAGAATAAATCTAGCAAGGCAAATAAATTCCGAAAGACAACGTGTCTAAGTTTTCGTGGAATACTCGTATCAAACGTTTCCAAAAATTCCAGTATCAATATCTCAAAAAGTTTAGTTTTAACGTCTCGTGTGGTGGTAAGGAAACATAGACTCAACATGCAACTCACGCCAAAAGTTAAATATGCATCCAAATATAACTCACACTAAACGTAACCCACACCAAGACATAATATATATCCCATTATATTATGAGGAATAGACAAGAAGTATTGACAAAGATTCCATTCAAGTAGACAATGATTAAAAAACTTGTCGAGACAATTAGCGACACCTAATTAATCTAAGAAAATAAGTTAATTGTTAAGTTTCGGTATTTACCAATAATCCCAAATAGCTTGTATAGAACAAACATGTTTTATACACAATGATAAGTTTAAATTTGTAATCCAAGCAATAAAGATTTCAATACGTAAAAGAGCACTTGTTTAGATTCTTGTCGGGTTTTTAACGATAAAAGGGATTTGAATTTAAAAATGTAAGTTTATAATGTTTTTATAAATTTCGGCATGACGCGTTCATTTATAAAATATTTCCAAGTCATCGTGACTTTTAATAAATCAAGTTTGAAATTACAATATTTATAAATTTTGTTCCGTTATCATTCGCGTTATTATTAGCTTTGAGTTTATTGAATAGTTTGTGAATGTTTCGTGTCCAATATATTAAATTCTATTAGAGTCTAATATATTATACCGTTAAGTCACAAAGTGTCCAATAAGTCCAACGTCTAATATCGCAAATCCAATAACAATCCAAAGTCCGAATCACAATCCGTATTCAAATCCCGTTAAGTATCCATAATATCAAATTCCAAGTCATGTTTCCAATGTCACAATCCATAATTTACCGAAACGTACCAATGTTCACAAGTAACCAAATAAAGTATGTTAGCATGATATTCGATAATTAAATATATACATACAATTCCCAACACTTATCAAAATATAACTGTTGACTTTAAAATTCAAACTTCCCTCGCGATTTACTTGTTAACTTAACTCGACACATACGCGATACCAGCCAAACGAGCTCACCCTATGGGGTGTCTCGTGGCGCAACCGACCTATCACACCCCCACGGTGTGTCATTTACACCGAAACCATGCACGACAAACATACTCCCTTACGAGGGTCTCGTTGACACGGAAGCAACACAACCTCAAAACTAAATCCCCAACACGAACCAAAATTCAGAAAATCAAACACCCCATGGTGTTCACTGTTAACCAAGGTCTATAAAAACCCTTTGTGGGTTTCTGCTAAAACCGAACACAACCCCCATTCAAAAAGATTTATATAAGCTACTAAGTGAAATCACTAACACCTGCAAAATTAACCATTCATACCCGGAAAGCTTGAATAACCGACACCTTAAACGAGTTAAATCTTACTCAACTGATCACAAGATAGCAACGACAATATCGGGGACCAAAACTGCTACTCACGAGGAAATAAAATAAAACAACAACAATTTCATCCAGGTCACCCGACCCATTTTGTATACGCCACTGAAAACAAACAAACACTTATCGAAATGATTTCTCACCACACAAAAAACAACATCAAAACGTTTATTCAGTTTTTATAACCACGAAACTTATACCATAACTCATTTTCATTAAACTGCCATACGAATGGCTTCTGAAATTTTTTTAACTTAGTTACCCACATGATTTTTGAATCAAAACGTTTTTAATCCGATTCACCCAAACGAAGAATAGTAAAAACCAGGTTTATACCAAATTTATTCCACGAAAACATTAACAAAGAAAT
Source organism: Chrysanthemum makinoi (assembly GCA_910596185.1). Lineage (NCBI taxonomy): Eukaryota > Viridiplantae > Streptophyta > Magnoliopsida > Asterales > Asteraceae > Chrysanthemum > Chrysanthemum makinoi. Next base: position 76,482,843 of record OU343219.1, on the reverse strand, counting down.
TGTCACAATCAGTCTTTAACACAAAACGAGAAACAAACGTGGATTATCGATTCAACTAACCAAAATAAACAAATGAGAGAGAAAGGAGATAACAAGAGATTGATGTGACCAAAACTCGAGCACACCCCGAACAAAACTCAGATCGTGGCTCTTTCTCACGATCTAGTCCCAAACGATATTCAACAAAATGAGGGTGAGTAGTGACGGCTACAGAGAAGACGGTAGAAGGTGGCGGTTGGTTGGCTGGAAATCGCCGAAACAGTAGAGGGTGGCGGCTGCTTAAGAGTGAGGAGTAGGGAGGCAGTAAATGTTGTGTGGTGTTTAGGGATCAGGAACCTTAATAATAATTTTGCTCTTTTATATTGCCACAAGGACGAATTATGTAGTTACTCCAAAGATAAGGGTGGTGAACAAAATTTAAACCACAAGGACCAGTTTCATGAATTTTGCAAACTTTAGTCACTTTGTGATTCGAGATCGTTTGGACTAGTAAACGCGCAAGAAAAATTATGAAACTTACGCCATTGCGTTCAGAATGATTTTTCCAATAAAAATGAGTATTCGCACGACTATTTTCTCGCAAATGAAATAACAAACAAATCAAATGATTAATAGGTTTATGGTTGTTCCGGTACGCGTTGTGTCTAATTTTCACGTTTCGCGAGATAACTTTCTCGTTTTCACGTCAAATGAGCTCAGGAAAGTTCGCAAACGAGAAATATACGAATTTTCTCGGAAATGAATATCAGGAAAAGTGCGAGTTGTTACATAGAATTAGAGCGAGAACTTCCCTGAAATTCGCTCCAAAAAGAAAGAAGGCCCACGAAAAGAATCGTGCCTTCGCATAAGCATCCACGAGCAAACTTCAATCCTTGAAATCACACTACCGACAAACATAATTCTAAAAAAGAAAAAGAAAAATGAAAAAGAAACCTAACTCACTTTCGTAGGAATCACGGTTGCATTTAGCGTATACAACAAGCCTTTTAAACCACTTGGTCTCCCACGTGAACGAGTGTAGTCTCGTGAGGGCTTACAGGGAACATAACCACAAAGTTCATTTTAAAAAACTAATACAAGGTTATTGTGTTTAAAAATAAAGAAGTGTTACAGAGGATAGTTACGTCGTAACCCCTATAAGGAGTTACGCCGTAATTAAAGCAAAACCTGGCAGACGCTACAGGATTGTAGGTACGACATAACCATGGCATGGGATTACGCCGTAATTGGTAATGCTCTGAGAAGAACTACTGCAAAAAGTATGTTACGGCGTAACCATAAGAATGAGTTACGCCGTAACTGTGGACAGATCAGGTCCCCGTTCAGCATGCTGCAGCAACTTTTCTCCGTTTTCCTGAGAAAATGGTTAAAAACACAAAACCCAACAGAAATAGAAATAAAACAAATGAAAGGGATAATTCGGGTTGTCTTTCGAAAGAGCACTTTTCTTAATTTATGTGTCTTTAAGTTAGACTCAAAGCCTCGGGGCTTTATGCTGGCCTTTGGACTTGGCCGACTTCCTCCATATCCTTCATCAAATTATGTCTGACCCAGGCAACATTTGTAGCGGTGTGGAGATATTCTTTAGTCTCGATCTTCTAAATTTTACAAAACTGTTCGTCCGGCCCCAAGTGGTATATAGTAAACTCATATTTTTCAGCTACAATCGGTGGCGGCCTCTTATACGGAATGCCAAGAAGTTTGCACCTTCTTTGCTCATATGCTTCATCGTCGGGGTCAGTGAATCCATCTTCACCTTGTAGTTCAAGGTAATCCAAAATTCCTTCTATATCATCATCGTCGGACTTGGTACCTTTAAACCATTTATCGTCGAGTAAATCTCCCACTAGTACCCGTTTGCATTCCTCTTTATCATTTATCGTCGAATCTCTGGTATCTTCATTCGATACTTCACTTATGTCATGTTAGTGCAAATATTACAATATTTAATCTATACAGTCTCGTTTGTTTTGTTGATGACAAACATGTAACTTGTAATACATAACGTAAAATGTATAAGTTACTTGTAATTATATTTTGTCTCAACATACTCTCAACACCTCTTGACGACTCAAGTACTTGTATGCTACAACACATGTTCGTACATGTTTGTTATGTTGCGTTATGATTAAACCCCTAACAAACCATTAAAAAATTTTAGTTAAATAGTTTATAAAACACTTAAGTAATTTTGGTTACTTACATTTTATAAAATACATAAACATAAGTAAATGTGTTGGGTAAAACCCATGACCCATGACCCAAGACCCATAACCCAATGTCTAGATACATTGTACCTTGGTGGGGACTCAAGTCCATGACCCATGACCCATGATCCATGACCCATAACCCATGGGTAAAGAGGAGCGTCCCACGGATCCCTTGGAATTACAAGGGCCGGATCCCTCCAGAAGGGATCCTTGGGGCAGAAACTTAGTTTGGTCTTTTTGCCTATAAATAGCAAGCCACTTCTTACCATTTCCTCACACCTTTGCACATAGTTTCTCTCCACCATTTCTAGCATATTTAGATCATTGGGAAACATGTAAACCACTCTCATTTCATATGATCATAATGCTTCTAACTTTCATTTGTTGTAAGCATACTCCCGAAGTGATCCTCCAAATCAAGCCTAGAGATCTTGCATCCTTACCTACTGAAGTGATCACCCATCACAAGCATACAAGCACATGAAAATCTTCTACAACAAGCTTGGGAAACTTGTCATCTTCATTCATAGAAGACCAACTACATCATTCTTTGTGCTCTTGATGTTTGGTTTAGGATTTCATATCCATTAGACACATTGTCTTGGATATTGTCTAGTATCATATTCTTGTATCTATAACTAGATTAGATGGTTTATGTATTTGTGCCATAAAACACAAGGTTTGTTATGTTGGGCCACAAAATATAATGGGTGTCATAGATGTGTCATGTTGGTCGGGTAATGGTTCCTCTTTTGTAATAGAACCCGGTATCTAGCCTTGTACCGGATAAAGTGTAGGAGACGTTGTAATAGGTTTGGTTCTACCTCGTGGAAGGATTCGCTATCTAGCATTGTACTGGATAAAGTGTAGGCGACGTTGTGATAGGTTTGGTTCTACCTCGTGGAAGAACTCGGTGTTTAGCTTTGTACCAAAAAAAGTGTAAGCGACGTTGTGTAAGGTTTTCTCCGCCAAGAATGGAGTTTGTTGATCTAGTGAAGTAACTCTCGAGTAGGTGAATCGGGGAGTGGAGTAGGGTGAAGAGAAGCTTCGTGACCGAACCACTATAAATCCTCGTGTTAGTTTGTCTATCCTTTTACTTTTATTCTTGCTTTATATTGTTTATTGTCTATGTGGTTGATGTTTATGTTTGTGATGCATACTTGGTCTTTCATATAGTCATAAACTATATTTACCACTTTACATATTATGACACCCTTGATCAAGAAAAATAAACCAGAATAATAATGGTGAAACTTGATTTTTAATGAACCATTAATCTTGCGGAATCTTATGTGATATTAAGGGGTTGGCCTTACATGCCGTAATGCGTTAAATGTATCCTCGTGTCGAGATTAGCAAATGCGATGGTTTATACTAAGGGTGTGCATGGTCCAAAAACCGGACCGGACCGGCCAAGACCGGACCGGACCGAAAACCGATTTTGGCATAAACCCTAGACCGAGACCGGACCGAATGTGGTCGGTCCGGTCTCGGTCCGGACCGGTCCGGTCGGTCCTTCGGTGGGTCCGGTCCAACAAGGCCAAATTCGTCGGTTTTGGTCCGGACCGGATCGGACCGAGGACCAATTATCCCAAAAGCCGGGACCCCGGACCGGACCGAATGTGGTCGGTCCGGTCTCGATCCGTGTCGGTCTGGTCGGTCATTCGGTCGGTCCGGTCCGTTCGGGTCATATGCTCACCCTTAGTTTATACTATATTTGAAACAAAAGTTTTAAGTTTGAAACGGAAATGTATTCACCCCCCTCTACGTTTTCACAATTGGTATCAGAGCGGGTTGGCTCTAGTTTTTAAAACAAATGGTTTTCAAAATGAGTAAGGTCCCTGTATCAAATTTTTTGGTGAAGTCAAGCATAATATGAAAAGTGTTTTGTTGTTTTTTTTTGTCTTTGAAGTTTTATTGTTAGATATCTTGTTAATCAAGCTTGAATAAAGATTAAAATGGATAATATAACTTCACTAAAAAGTCTACAAAGGTTAAACCTTTTCGTCGGGTCAAATTTTGAATTTTTGTAAATCTATGTCAGATCCGCGAATCCCTTTGTCATCAAAGGGCGGAAGACAGTTTTTGTCTAAATTTAAAAAATTCATAACTAATTAACCGTAAGTCTGTAGAAGTCGTGCCACATATTGTTTTAAAGGTATTTGAGTCTACTTTCATTTAAAAATGATTTCATAAATTGATTCAAAACAAAAACTTACAAAATAATTGGTCTATAATAGAAAGTCATTTTTTGGTCATAACTTTTGCACAAACTTTTGATCTAATTGGAGACGGATGTTTTCGTCTTTGAATAACAATGTGTCCTCTTTTGAAATTAAGGTTTTGATCATATTTATAAATATAAAAGAAACTAATCAAGCTTGGTATGCATGTTTATATTTAACATAAAGCGATGGAAAGAACTTTGTAACACCCCCAAAAACCGAGGGCGTCACTCAATTGGCATCATAACACAGGTAATAAAGAACGGATAATAAAACCCGTTTAAGAACTTTTATTAATAAAGTAATAAAGTTTACTAAATTTTAATTGTTGCGGAAATATGGCCCATTAATAAAATGTGGTTCCAAATACATCAGTGTATTCTATGACCATACCATGCCAAGCCTTGCCTTAATATCATCACACTTCAGAATCAAACACCTGAGAAAACATGCTAAAAAGGTCAGCTATAAAGCTGGTGAGTTCATAGGTTTACTAATAAAACAGTTGATCACAAGATTTCAAGTTAAACAAAAAGTATGTTATGTTTTTATACACTCATAGTGCATTTGGTTGACTAGTCGGTCAATACAAACGATAGGAACCGTATTTAAACAGATCGTAGCTAAATAGTTGGAACCGTATTTAAACAGTTCGTAGCTAAACAGTTAGAACCGTATTTAAACAGTTCGTAGCTAAACAGTTGGAACCCTATTTAAACAGTTCGTAGCTAAACAGTTGGAACCGTATTTAAACAGTTCGTAAGGTGTTTGCATACAAGCAATATCATTCATAAAGAGTTTGCATGTTTCTCACCCCAAAACAGTTATAAAACAGGTAAAGTAGGGGTTATGAACTCACCTTGGTATGCAGAAATGTATGATATCACAACTAACATCAAGTAATAAACATGCACGGCTCCGACACGCAACCTAGATAAATATGGTGTGGTTTTTAGTCTAAGTCTTGTATTCAAAAACAACGTTTGTAAGTTTATAAGTATTTATGTTTTTGAAATGCTTGAAGTTCAAAAGCAAAAGTTTCCACATATTTGAATCTTTAAAATGCTTGGAGTTAAGGGCAAATATTTTAAATATTTGTTTTATAACATTTTATGTAAAGTTTCATGAGTTATTTTGATTGTCGATAGTGATCAAAAAGTGCAGTTGCGAAGATAATTCGCACGTCTTGGCTTTGGAAGAGATAGAGGAATAAGGTATACGAAACTTTCATATAAGATTTGACTCGTATAGTGACTCAAGTATTCTCGCGCCAAATAAGGAATAGATGATCGACACAGTCGAGAAATGTACTGACGCGTACTTGAGTCGAGAAGGAATGACAAAAGAAGTCAAGGATATAGCGACAAAGACAAACGTCAATCGAGAAAGCCAATTAGTACGTTTCAGCATTTACCCTAAGTTCCCAAATAATTTGAATAAAACATACATGTTTTATAGATAAAGGTAAGTTTGAATTAATATTCAAACTTCAAGAGCTTTACGATATTCTAGTGTGTTGTTCATCATTTGATGAATGTAAAATAAAAGATCTATTGAAAATAAAGTGTGAGTGTAGAAATTTTACGAAATTTCGTCATGGCCCCTTCAATTATGGAACGTTCCCAAGTCATTTCGACTTATTAAAACTCGTGTTGCAAAAATAATATTTCCCGACAAAGTTTTAACTAGCAAATCGTCATAAGTTGAATAAGTGTTTATTGTCTATTTTAGGTTTGTTACAAGTCTAATATATTAAATTCTTTACGAGTCTAATATATTGTATCGTCTCAAGTCGAAAATGTCCAATAAATGCTCATACAACTACAAACGTTTGTCCAAAATATACCAAATCCAATTTTAATAATTTTCGTCCAATAACGTCCAAATCCAATGATCAAATCCAAGCATAGGCTTCAATAAGTATTTCCATGTCCAAAATATTTAACCTGTTAAGTATTTGTTTTGTCCAATTATCCAAATCAAAATCATATCCCATATCAATCCCGAGTAGTGACCCAATAAGTATCTGAAACATCATCGACTAAAACAAAGATAATAAGTCACGTTAATAAACGTTAAATGGAATGATCAACATCAAAATAAATATAAATAAATCCAACACTTCATTTTTGGTTTCCAAAACAATATATCGATATTAATGATCACGACCAATTCGAGGTTTCCTAAACCTTGACCATGACTCGAGAGATATTACGATTAGGACGACAAATAATTCCAGACACTTCGTGTGTCGTGGTACACATAGCGACATTTACCGAAAGTGTCGCTTACCAACTATAGTTCCCACTACAATTACCACGGCCACAATTATAATCTAATATCAATAACGAGTTATCAAAAAAATGTTTACGATCATAAGACCTCGGCTATATGCCTTGGTCAACCAATCTTGTAGCCGCGACTTCCCGTGAGTCACGGATCCCACCAAGAAGTTTAACACATACAACGGCTAACAATTTATTACCATCACCAATCCAAACACGCCTTTTGGGCTTAAAAAATAAACAGATCCAAACGGACCCTCTAAGGCTGTCGTGATGAGGGGGGGGGGGTCGAGACAAACCAAACATCACCATGCCATGACTCCCTTGAGTTACGGCTCAGCTCATTCGAACCTATATGCCAATCGGTCTACATAGAAGCTAAAAAAAATCAGAACCCAGAATTAACAACCACAAGGACGATCATATGCTCAAATTAAATAACAACATGAAACAAATGAGGATCGGATCCGAGTCAACTCAACTCGTGAGTTGACTCGAACGAGTCAACTGAATCGATGATGAGTCAACCGAATCATGAGCCAAGATTGAAGATCCGTATGTTTATTGTAATAAAACGTTAAGTTTTTTATAGTTTTGATAATAAAAACGTTTATATCCAATTTTATTAGTTTAGGGTTTCGAATAAAATGAATGAAAAGATTAGATGGAGGCGCGTGGCTCTTACCAATGAGAGAGGAAGAGGAGGGTGGTGGCCGAGTGGCGGCAGGAGGTGCTGAGCGGCGGTGGCACCTCAAACGAACCCAAACTTGCTCCGTTTGAACGCAAACGCTCCAGAAATGATCCCCATGTCTTGATCTATGCGTCGGTATAAAAATATATGTGGCCGAAAATTGGCCGGATGCTGGCACTAGCGCCGGATAATATGAATTCCGGTGGTGGTGGTGTTTTTATGAGAGAAAACCTAATTTTGGGTCTTTTATATCTCTTGGAGGGACCAAACATGGAGAACACAAAAGTTCAGGGGCGGCAGTGTAAATAAATCAAGGGGTTGTTTTGAAACTTTTAATAATCTTTTATAAATAACCCTTGTGGGCCCCATTTGACGTAGCAAACGACCGTTTAAAAATACGCGACTTGTGCCATTGCGTCCGAAATAATTTTTCTAATAAAAATGAGTATTCATATGTATAGTTTTTTCGAATTTAAATTAATTAAAAAATCAAATTAATTTAAGAGTTTAAAGTCGCGCATGCTCATTTATTTCGTAGTTTTCGCGTTTCATGAGATATCCTCTAGTTTTTAAACTCAATTAGGATTGGGAAAATTCGAAAGCAATGCCTTGAGAATAATGAATATAATTTATTATTAACATCAGTCTGGAAAATTTCGGTTTGTTGTTTGAATGGAAATAATTCCATAACGAGAAATGTATATACGAAATACGTATAAAACGAGTTGGATTGTGTATCGTTGCATAAAATGCGACACAATGAGAGTAGAAAAGAGTGGGAAGTTAAAACGTGAACTTCCTCGAAGTTTTGGTATTTTATTTACGTTTTAAAACGTGAATTGGAATATTTCAGTTACACGTTGGAAACGGTTAACGTGTAAAATATGTTTTCGAGTGTGTTTTTATAAAAGAAATATAAAAACATCAATATTGGTTCAAAAATGTGTTTATTAGACTAATACCATACTTTCTATTGGTCGGTTCGTGAGCGAGCTCGTGTTTTTAATAAAGTGAGATAACTTCTCGTGTGAGTTTGAAAACTCATAGCAGGGTCAGAAAATAAAAATTTAGCATTTTCTGATAATCATAAATAGTTTAAATTGTTCCAGTGTGTGGGATAACCGCCCTTATTTATCTCAAGTGAGCTAACACTTGCTCAAAATCGTTCAGGTAATAATAAATATTAATTTATTATTAAATTTAAAATGTGGAAATTTAACGATTGTCACAAACTTTCGTATGCTATGCTAAATGATTAACTGTCTTACCTTGCATTACTTGATTATTTGCTTATCTCAAATAGTTTTTGTGCTTGTTTGATTGAATAACATATGTGGTTTCCTTACCTTGCTATTCTTACTCTTGTTTGTCGATTTAGCAATATTTTACTAATCAATGTGCTATTTGAAGGAGTATTTGGGATAACATCTAGTTGTGTCAAAAATGTTAGTTTAAATACTTAGATAAGTCATATAAGTTGAAAAATGTTTAAAACATGTAATACACTAAATGGCTTCTTGATTGAGTTTATAAATATTTTATGTGCTTATATGATTTCTTGATTTCATATTTTCTTATGTCGTTTTCTAAAAACAACAAGAATGTACATCGGATCATAAACCTACACTTTTGTTGATGATGTACTCTCCCATTTTCTTTTTCATGATCGCTTTCCAAGCTTCATAGTAGGATTGACAACTTGATTATTTCATCTGATATACTCAAGTAAATTATTTTGTAACGCTGTAGGATATTGGATTTCACATACACATCAAACCATAACTCAAAGTGGGCGTATAAAGGTGAGTTCTAGAGAGAGAAAGTTAGAGGTTTAGGGAACTTAGTGAGAGAAAGAAAAATCTTATTATGAGCTCCAACTCTCTACCTTGGGAGGTAGAGAGTATTTATAGTCTTACATAAAACGCCACACAACGGTGTGGATCGTGCATACAGTGGGTAAACACCCGTCCGTCCTCCACGGTGTTACAACTAAATACTACTTAACATAAAAGTACTATGACTACGAGCTTTCTAACGATTACATATACTTGAGGTGACCGACTCTTTAATACATGGAATTTCTAATTCCTAACAATCTCCCCTAAGGGAGGTCACCTCAAACATATACTAAAATGACATTGAATACTATCGGATATTAAATTAACAATTGATCTTGCATTCTTGATGTAGTACTTTGCTGAAGCTCGTAGTCATTGATTCCACTCATTGCATGTTTGGTTAATCCAAGTGGAGGTCTTTTCCTGATCCACGTGATAATAATGTTGAGCCAGCTTTTGAGATCATCAGCTAATAGAAAATCTCGATACATCCATTGTGGTGTTGGTATTATGTGATGATGTGACTTTCAGACCGACATGCTCACATTCTGGATCATGATATCTTCTCATCGGAGTAGCGGAAGCATTCGTTGATTCATGATATTGGCGGCGTAGCGAGAAGCATGGAGTTAGAATATCAAGTCATTGATGCACCAATCATGATATCTTTTGATATGAATGTGTTGTGTGAGCATGCGGCTATGGATTGACGCTCCATTATGATCACCGCAAACGCCGGGGTGTACCTGCATAAGATAGTTAGCAATAAAGTGCACGAAAGTGTCTTTGATCACTTTCGTTGAATTGAGGTACACGCCCACGGTTCCCGTTGATCGATACAAAGTCGCTCGTGATCGGTATAATTCGAAGAATTTCCTTGACAGGGTTTTCGCAAATGTTCTAGCCGTTCTCAAACCGGAACGTCTCAAAGAAGACAACACGGAGTGAGTGAACCAAATTCGTCCAGCGATTGATGAAAAGATAATTGAAAAACAATCGTGTATTGCTCAATAGAAATTGTTTTTGCAATATAACGAAGGTTTTAATGAAAATCAATTATCAATCATAAAACACCTTTTGATTTGAAAAATTAGTACACGGTCGACGTGCTAATGAAAAGAGTTTTAAAGCACAAAGACCGGTTTTCAAAGGTATCCGTCAATCCATAACCTGAACCAGGATTGATTCAAAAGATTGAATCGCCCCATTGTTTATGTTCAGTTGTCACATGGTTGATCTGTATAATAGATCTCACATGCCACCTACTAGGAGCTTGTTAGATGTTGGCTCGAGAAGGCTTTCCATCTTCACAGTGAATATGTAAACACATCACTCAGATGTTATGGCAATACCACAAGGATAATGCGTAGGACTCAAGATATAATCTCTCTTTCCACATTGTGTGAAACAGAGAGTCTTCATTGAAAGTGTCCTAATGAGATTTATTGATGATCTCGTGGCACTAGACTCAATTTGTGCATATTTGGATCCTATATCGGGGACTAGGGAGAGGGTCTCCTCCTTCAATATCAACAATCTCTAAGAGAAAGTTGATAGATAATGTCGGTTCCCGTGAGAATGAAACAAGTCCTTTTAAGAGGAACTTGAGTGGTTTGGGAAGTTGAAGTGCGAGGCGTCCTTTGGGTCCATGACGTCTTTGTCTTCAATACCGATGTTACCATCAGTAGCATATGAATTGAACCCGTTTTCCGCCCTAAGGTTGAATAAATGGAGGGCTATTTGTTTTCACCCTTTTCTCATTCAATTCTTTTCATTCTTCAACCCCTTCAGTGCTTACCGAGACTTCATAGCAACAACCTTGTTGGGTTTATTCGATTACTAGCTCGGTCTCAGTCCACACTCTTCCCATATCTCATTTTTCTCCTTTTATCATCATACCTAAGAACTCTACACTAACTAGTGGATAGTCCACGGTAGATCCCTCCGGCTCTAGCGGATCATGGGAACAAATACCTAACCTTATCATCCTTATATCACCATACATAAAGTAAAGTTGGTCGGTCTATTTGGTATTGTTCATCCGCCATTGGAACCAATTGAAAACCATTTGAAAATCAATCCAGATACTTGTGATATATTATCAAAGCATTTTGTACTTGAATTGTTTTTGATATTTTTAGAATAAGAGCTCCCCCTCAACATGTGCATCAAATGTTTGAAATAGTTTTGCACACGGAGGCAAGAGGAAGAAATTAACTTCTTTGATTACCATTTTCTAAAAGATATCAACATCACTTCCCTAACCGAATCAAGTAGATAAAGCATTTTGGGGAAGGATGAGGTTTTCATAAGTTTTGCTCCCCCTCAATATGTGCCTCAAGATTTGAAAGGAGTTTTGCACATACTAGAGGGAACCTGCACATTGAGATAAATGATCACGTTTCAAATCATAAGTTTAAGATAGATGCTCCCCCTCAACATGTGCATGGAAAATTTGAAATCGTTTGTCACATGTGGGAAGGAGAGCTTGTACATCCTTATAAAACCATTTACCGAATTATCAGTTTAAATCCAATTTAAATCACACATTCTCCCCCATCACAATTATCAAATCATTTGAGATTTGTGATCTCTTATAGATTTAAATTGATTTTGAAAGCTTTTAAGGAGAATTGTGACTTGATTATGAAAGCGTTTTAGCTGATAATGATCGGATTTTAAGACTTTAAACTCCATTGATAAAACATGCATGAATATCTTTTGAAAACAATTGAATGCCAAATAACTTTTTAATTTAATTGAAATCATTCTCCCCTCAATCAATGACATAGGTTGTTGATTGAGAGATTGATATTTTGACAAATAAGTCCAGATGATTATCAAAAATAGAGACGGAGTTATTTTTCAAAGCGTTAGTTTTCAGAGATAAATGTTTAAAAAATCAGAGCATGGAATTTTGAAAACATGATAAAGTATGGCTCTGTTCTTTCTTTGAAAAGCGGGTTCTTGCCGAAATGACAATAAACCATTGTTTTCTTTCTCTCAATTTTTTTTTTTTTTAAGAATTCGAACAACATCTAAAGTCCGTGTCATTCTTTGAATGACAGCACAAAGACCGTAGATATTGATCGAACCGAAAAAGCATGACAAATTGACAATATTTTTGAAGATTTTTGAATTTTTGATTTTTATGGATTTTGAAGGTTTTATAATTTTGTATTTTGATTTTTGAATAGATATATACAAGAGATAGATGAAGATAGACCTTTACTCCTCGTCTTCCTCACGAAGGCGTTTGAGTGTTTCTGGTTGAAGACTTTTCAAGCCAAGACGTGGAAGAATAAACTCAAAGCGTTCTCTTGGAAGAGCTTTGGTGAAGATGTCGCTAAGCGATATTCGAGACCTCACAAAATAGAGTTCCACCACACCCTTTTCCACTTGTTCCTTGATGAAATGATGTCGAATGTCGATATGCTTTGCTCTTGAGTGTTGAGCGTTGTTGCATGAGAGAGCAATAGCACTTTTATTATCACAGATCAGAGAGGATTTTGTTGAATATAAAGCCATAGTCAGATAATTGAGATCTCATCCATAAGACTTGAGCACAACAAGATGACATGGCTATGTATTCACCCTCTGTAGAGGAAATAGAAGTACTCATTTGCTTCTTTGAAGACCAACTCACAAGCTTATCACCCAAAAGCGAGCACCTCCGGATGTACTTCGACGAGTATCTTGACACCTGCATGATCGGCATCTGCATAGGTCGTTAGTAACATACCGGTGTCCCTCGGGTACCAAAGACCCATATTGATGGTTCCTTGGAGATACCGAAAGACCCGTTTAACCGCTTCAAGGTGCTTTTAGTAGGCTTAGCACGGTATCTAGCACACATGCAAACAGCGAACAAGATGTCGGTCTACTAGGCGTGAGGTACATCGGGGATCCAATCATACTACGATATTTTGTTTGGTCAATCATGATCCCCGAGTGGTCCTCATCTAGTTTGGTTCGATCAATCATGGGAGTGTCAACAGGGTCACTTGAATCAAATCCAAATTTCTTTAAGATCTCGGTTGCATATTTAGATTGATTTATGAAAATGCCTCAGGGACTTTGTGAAATTTGTAATCCCAAGAAAAATGACATTTGTCCCATCATTGACATTTGAAATTTTGAACTCATTTCATTAGAAAACGATCACATTCCATTGGGTCTGTCGAGGCAAAAATAATATCATCAACATAAATTTGAACATGAATTAAATGTTTGCACCGACTTCTGGTGAACAATGTTGGATCAAATGCTCCTTTGCTAAATCCGGTTGATAGAAGAAACTTTGACAGTGTATCATACCATGCCCTTGGAGCTTGCTTTAAACCGTAAAGGGCCTTCTTCAAACGATAAGCGTGAGTAGGATGCTCTTGATTTACAAATCCTTCAGGGTTGGTGACGTAGATGACTTCTTTAAGATCTCCGCTTGAAATGCCGTCTTCACATCCATCGATAGACTACCATGTTCTTACTAGCGGCATTAGCCAAAAGATTCGATTGCCTCGATTCGAGCAACTGGAGCAAAAGATTCTTCAAAGTCAATACCCTCCTCTTGGCGGTATCCTTTAGCAACTAATCGAGCCTTGTTCTTCAACACATCACCATGCTCATCAAGTTTCACTTTGAAGATCCATTTTAGAGCAATAATCATAGCACATTCGGGCGGTACTAACTCCCATACACCAAGTCGATCAAACTCATGAATTTCATCTTGCATAGCATTGAACCAACTATCTTCATTCATGGCGGTTTTAACATCTTTTGGTTCGATCTTTGAGAGTACGGAGTTGAAGAAACACCATAAGGCATCGGTTGCAAGTTGTTTCCGTGTTGATCTGGGGAGAGGATTTCCAATGATGTTGTCTAATGGATGATCGTGAGTCCATTTTCTGAGGTGTTCATGTGGTAGTTGTTGAGGGACTGAAGTAGCGAGTCGATGTCTCACGAAGAGGATGGTTCGAAGAAGATTGAGGAGCAAATATGTTTTCAAATGGAGCATCTTCAGGATTAGCAAAGGGATTAACTTCATCATTGATGCAAGAAACAGTTCCATGATGTACATTTGAAGAATGATGATTTGTTGATGAGGCGGAAGGATCGCCAGAAGGCTTCTTGACTTAAAGATATTGAGCCTGAGGGATTGACTTCATTCACTGGAATATGAGCAGCCTCTGTTGTAGGGATCAACACCTCATTAGTACTTGGATCATAAAGTTCATCAAACATAGGATCAAACAATTTCCTTAAATCATCTTCGGATGGAGGTACATATGGAGTTTCTTGAGAAGAGTTTGGAACAAGGGATGAACCAATTGGACTGATTTGAAGTGCGGGTCCGAACTGAATTGTTCAGAGCCGTTTGACCGTCACTCATCAAGCGTAACGTGAATTGTTTCCATGATGTTTCGGGTTCTTTTGTTGTAGATTCGGTATCCCTTTTTGTTTGGTGCATACCCTACAAATACTCCAATGTCCGCTTTAGCTCTAAGTTTGCCTAAGTCTTGACCCTCATTAGTTGGATAGCACAATGCTCCAAACACACGAAGGAAAGAGAGATTAGGTTTTCTATTGTGGACAAGTTCATATGGTGTCTTTCCATGAGCAGTGTGAATCATGGAACGATTTTGTGTGTAGCATGCACGGGCAATAGCTTCACCGAGAAACATTGGAACCTTTGAGTAAATCGGCATTGTTCTAGCGGCTTCTACAAGAGTTCGATTTCGTCTTTCAACTACACCGTTCGGTTGAGGAGTTCGTGGAACACTTCTTTGATGGCTGATTCCAATGCTTTCATAGAATTCACTAAGTTGTTTGTTAACAAACTTCAGTTCCATTGTCCGTCCGGATAATTCGACGGTTTTGTTAAGTCGAACTGCATTTGTTTGATGAGTTTGATGATGATATCAGGAGTTTCATCCTTTGTCCTTAAGAACTTGACCCAGTTGAATCTAGAGTAATCATCAACTATAACTAACACATATTTCTTCCCAAAGATATTATGCACTCTCATTGGTCCACATAAATCCATATGAATTGTATGAAGAACTTGTGACGAGTTAGTAGGTTTGGGTTTATGGGCATACTTCTTGCTTTTTCCCAATTGACATCTTTGAACAAAGATGATCCTATTCATACTTTAGTCGAGGTAAACCTACAACTAAGTCCTTTCGGGAGAGATCATTGATGGTGCCGAAGTTCAAGTGATTGAGACGTCGATGCCATAACCATGACTTTGTTTTGAAGCCTTTGACAGCAAGCAAATTGGAGAAGACTTCATCATATCTTCTATAGAGATGGTGTAAAGATTTGAACCACGAGTTCCTCTTAAAAGTTCCTTACCATCAAGTTCTCTAACAAAACAAGTATGTTTTCCAGAGGCTACTTCTAGATCGAATCACAAATTGACCGACAGAGAACATATTATGACCAAGACCTTCCACATAGTATACTCTAGAGATAACACTATCACCAACAACATAATCACCATAACCCATAATTGCACGAAATGATCATTACCGAATCTAAGCGTCGATGAATTTGCTCACGAAGTTCATGAGCATGCGACCGGTCTCGGTCATATGCTTGGAACTGAGTCCGGTACCACGTAATGATTTGAACGATCTGCAGTTGAACACAGACAAGAATGGATAACTGAATAATTGGGATCCCCATGCAAGAATGGGTTCCACTTGGTTAGTAACAATAATTGGAACACCCACATCGGAAATAGAAACATCCATATCAGAAGTAGAAGCAATGGAATCATTGGGAATAGATGCAATCTTTGGTGTCGTATTTGACCTATTCAAAGTATGTTCACTTCTTAAGGGAATAGTTCTACCAAGAGGCATCCATTTTCTAGAGGGCATAATCTTAGCAGTTTGAGAGCAAAGCTGATTATTCTTATGGCCAAAAGGTATCCAATAATAACCTATCTTTATAAAAGTTCTTCTGTGGGTTTCCACTTGTTTTCTAACAATCTTTCGTTTTTGCCTTTCTTTTTGCCTTCTTTGCACGATTATTAGCATTAACAATTTTAACCGGGCATTTGACAGCATTAGACAAAGCATTCACACCACATTCATGATTAGCAAAAATTCAAGCGGACATCATTACAAGGTTTGCAAATAGTATCGAATTGAATTAATTACAAGATGCGCCTAAGGCTAATACTTGAATCAACACGATTCGTTTTATTCAACTCAAGCTTAAAGTTCCTAGATTGGTCTTCTACTCTCTTCCAATGCACATTCTTAGCTTGCAAGGTCCTATCATTCCTTGTATTGTCTTGAGACTTTGACCCTTTCGCTTTAAAGTCATTGATTACTCTGTAGAGGAATGGGAACATTAGTTGGTTGATCTAATTTTTGCATTCCTGAACTTGATGTGCAAGGATCGGAAGTACTAGAAGGCACATTAGTGTATACTTTCTTAAGACTGTGATTTGAGCTTTTTGCGGGCACACTAAAGTTCACTTTCTTAGCACTAACATATCTGGAATCTGAACTACTTGAAGGCACATTAGTGTTTCCTTTCTTAAGGCGGGCATAGAGCGGATTTCTGCTTGGCACTAGGCTTAGAACAAGGCTTCACAGCCTTGCCTTTTTCACCTAAGGGTTTTGGACATGTTGCAATTACACATTCTAGCAACTCTTGAGATCGTTTGGCCCGGAGGCAAGCAAACCTAATTTCTCTATCAAGAGGTTTGTTAATGAAGTCCTCTTCAACAATCTCACGGAGACATTCTAGACTATCCTTAAGGTGAGCACAATAGTCATGAAAAGCATGTTCATTATTCCTAAGATGAGGAGGAATATATTTAAGCATCAGTGTATTTGCGGTCTAAGGGTGACTTTGAGACAACATTCTTATTGAAAACAAGTGGCGGTTCCCATTTCCACGACTTTTCGATTCTCAATTTCCTCTTGTAAAGACGTTATTTTTTCGTTGTTTTGGTCACGGGTGACTTTCATTGAATCATATAACTCTTTAAAATGTCGTTTAACTTTTTCATTTTCTTCTAGAAAACTCTCGTTTTCCTTTTGTAAGGCATTAACTAAGTTTTGAAGATGAAAAGTTTGAGAATTCTTAGAATCTAAAGGAGGAGGCATTTGGGATCATATTGTTCTTTTGACCCTTTAATTGAGAGATTTGGGCTTTCAACTTTTTGATCGTGTTACAATGAGCTTGAATTTGTTCATCACGTTTGTTAATTTCAAAAGCGCATCAAACTTCGGGAGCATCCAAGGATGTCTTGATATTTGAGGTTTTAGCATTTTCTTTTAGATGTTGATATTTTAGTTGTAAATCAAAATGTTCAACTTCTAGTTTAGAAAAATGTTTAACCAAATTGTCGTGATCATCCAGATCAATTTTCTCATTAGTTTAGAATTAGTCTTTTCAAGCTCAATGACACGATCATGGGAGACTTTCAAAGCAACAGATAATTCATGAAATTGAGAAGCATTAATGGAGCAATTTGTAGCAATGTAAAACACATCTTGAGCAATACATTGAGAAATAAGATTCTCATTCAAGGTATGCAAGTTCTTCCTCTCAATCTCATTATATTTTAATGCTCGCTCATAGTCACTAACCTCAACTATCATTGCATCAAATTCTTTTCCATTTCTTTAATATCAATTCATTCCCTTTTAAGACTCTCAAAGTGATCTTTTAGTTGTTTAAAGAAGGCATGACTTCGCTTAAATAACATTCTTTAGTTTGCTCAAAACCTCTTTCTCCTTGATTATACCGATGGGTGTGATCCTTTTCTTGCAAGTTTTCTCAAAATCAACAAATAGTTGAAAGATAACATATTGGCTGATTAAGGTCTTGCTTTTAGTGGCAATTGTTCTAGGAACTAGATGCATTGGTGTATTTGGAGGATACACACTCGCTCTAGGCATTTTCCAAAGGGGGTGGTTGGTTTCAACAATATTTTCACTTTACGCTTATCTAAATCCATTTTCCAGAACACTTGTTCGGGAGTTAACAATGTCCGAGGCTTAAACTTGTTTAAGGCAATCCAATTCTCCTTTTTGTAATCATGGGGTGTGATGATTACTTTCTTTTCTTTACATTTTGGATCATCTAGTTTCTTGTTTAACTTTTCCCTAGTGATTTCATCTGATTTCTTATCTTCCTCGTGCACTCAAGCAACTAGGTTTTGTCTAGGTTTAAGGATTTCCTTGCCATCATAAAGAACCTTATGAGCATTTCTAGCCTTTTAATGACCTCTGGATTTGGTTCCTCAATAAGGGGAATGCTATGCTTATCGCTTAGGACTCTATGCTTAGTGATCATGTGAGCGGTCTGAATGGTGTTTCCTTGTACGTACAACTTATTTTCAAGCTTGTTTTCAAAGTTTTTAGATTAGAAAAATCATTCAAAAGTTTTGATTCCTTAGCATTAAATTCTTGCTTAAGCATTTTAACATTTTCTTGAAGTTCTTGTTTTTGCTTAGCAGTTTTAGAAAGCTTTTCTTGCAAGGAGTTTAACTCTTGTTTTAATACTTCTTCTCTAAACCTACTTTTCTAATAGTTGTACGCATTTGGTCATCCATTTCCTGCTCACGAGTGGTCAACTCAAATTTAGCACGTTGTTCATAAATAGCAACACGTTCTTTATAGGCATTAAGTTCAGAGATTACAGACTCATCAGGGGCACAGCGGTGTATTCATCAAAAATATAGTCATTGTTGACCGCAGGAGATGCATCACTTGGTACAACTTCACTTTCACTTTGTTTCACATATTGATCATATGGGACAACATTGATATTACCCATATTTTCAATATTTGATACAAAAGTTTCAGTTGATAGTACTTTGTCATGCATCTTTTGCACATCGGCATCATCGTATAGTTTTAGTACCTCTGAGATGAGTTTGTCTTTGGATGGGCCAACTTGTGGTGAAGAGGAGACCTTGGGAGAAACCATTGGAGAAATGCTAGCCATAAAGATTGTGTGTGCGGTAGGTCCATCATCCACATCAGAGTCGTATGCATCACAATCAGCGACTTGAAAGGCATTCGGATGATTGTGACCTATTTCTTGAATTGGCTGCTCATCCACATCTGCATCATAGGTCTTGGCATTGCCCTCGGCTAGAAACAACAATTCCTCTTCATCCAAAGCGGCACCATTATCACGAGCTTGCACAAGCGACATCTTATCTCTGAAGTAATCGGCATTCGTGGGCGCTTTGGAGATGTGTAGTTCCTTGCAATGTGTCCCTCACCACCACAATTATAACATTTGATCGGCTTAGCTTGACCTTGATTACCATTCCTTCCTCGATTCTGATTACCAACATAACCTCTACCGGCTCCACCTCTTCCCGATCATCTTGTCTTTCTGACTGGTTGCACCACGATCCTCCCATCTTTAACAGTAGCTTGATTGTGTGGGTTAGATCTTTCGAGGTTGTTATTGGTGTGTGGGAGAGAATTCATGTTTTGACTAATCAGAAGAGCTAGTTGATTAATGAAATTACCCACGTGTGCATCGGCATCAGCTTGTTTGAACATAGGATCAGGAATTAGTTTGTGATTACCATTTCCCATGGGTATGACTTGTGAGGCTTTGGTTGTGATTCCGATGTTTGAGTAGAAGGCGGTTGAGTCATTAGGCGAGCTTGTCTCTCCACGTTGGTTTTGAACGATTAAGAACCAATTATTCAAACATAGCATGTCTCTCATTCTGAAGGAGGAAGGCATAGAGTTGCTCATAGTTTGTATTCTTCAATCCTTTAGTGAGCTTCACAGAGGTGACAAACTTGTGCCATTAGGGATTCATGTTGTTCACAAATTTTGAGTTCAATTGAATGTTAGGCATAGTCATTCTGATGTTCCTCATGTCATTCACCAACTTATGAAATCTCACATAGTACTCATAGACACTCTCATCTGGTTTCATCTTGAAGTGTTCAAATTCGTCATAGAGTTGTGATTCTCTGTCTTCCATAGTTAATTCTAAACACGAGAGAAGCATCTTGACATTATCCCATACCGCCTTTGCTTCGAGTTGTGATTGATCGGCTTGTAGATGTCTTTAGGAAGACCTTGAAGAACAATGTTAGAAGCCACGATATCGACATCGAATCTCTTTTTCTCCTTATCATCAAGCTCATCATACATCTTTGGTCGTCCATTCCGTAAATCGAGTTCCATCTTGCAGTGATCAAGTACATCTCTAATTGTCTCAACTCGATACGGTCCTTCATCAATGGATTTGAGAATGTTGACACCATTTTCCTTTCCAAGGCGGTACAATCTGATTCGTTGAGCCCAAGAATCGTAGTCGATTCTGTCAAGCATGGGTGGGCGAGTATCGAACCACCGCTTGAACATCCTCGACAGCGATGGAGATGATAGTAGGAATGTTTGTAGACATGTTTCAAGCTCTACGGGATTTTGCAATTCTTTGATTAAACCGGAAAATTGATTCTTTCACGGGATTTTACTAAACCAAAAGAACAACCGTAAGAATGTAACACAAAGAAGAAAAAGGTCTAAATGAACAAGTCGCTAAACACACAACTTCGCATAAGCATCAACACGCAACACACTCAACTCGCTAAATGAATCAAGTCGCTAAGTAGCCAACTCGCTTTAGTCTCAAGTCGCTATATAACAACTCGCTACAATCCAAGTCGCTAGCAAAATTTTGGCGACAATTAAGCTAAGCACCAAGTCGCTAAATAATCAAGTCGCTAAATAGCAACTCGCTAGGTACCAACTTGCTAACACCAAGTTGCTAACAATATAAAGTACAAGTCGCTAACTTACACCAAGTCGCTACGTGTAGTGGAGAATCCACTACTTGTACTTTTGTCGGCTTGTCTCACTAGACAAGTCGCTAACCCAACTCGCTAAGACTTTCAACTACAACTCGCTACCAAATTGTAAAGCAAGTCGCTACCAAGAAAACTTTTCCGTGGCTCAAGTCGCTAGCATGAAAAACACATGAACACCACTTTTCAATCCAAAAACAACCCAACCACTATGATTCAAACCTTCTAAATCAAAACCTAAACACTTGTGATGATTCAAAACACAAAAGTACTACCAAAATCAAAACTTTAACACTAGAAATCAACCAAATGATGCAAAAACCACTAAACTTTTTCAAACTCAAAAACCACCTAAAAACCACTAGAAATCCAAGGATATGTAAGAGATGATCTAACCATGGCTCTTGATACCAATTGTAGGATATTGGATTTCACATACACATCAAACCATAACTCAAAGTGGGCGTATAAAGGTGAGTTCTAGAGTGAGAAAGTTAGAGGTTTAGGGAACTTAGTGAGAGAAAGAAAAATCTTATTATGAGCTCCAACTCTCTACCTTGGGAGGTAGAGAGTATTTATAGTCTTACATAAAAGCCACACAACGGGCTGTGGATCAGGCATACAATGGGTAAAGACCCGTCCGTCCTCCACGGTGTTACAACTAAATACTACTTAACATAAAAGTACTATGACTACGAGCTTTCTAACGATTACATATACTTGAGGTGACCGACTCTTTAATACCTGGAATTTCTAATTCCTAACAAACGCAAACATAATTGGTCATATCCGAAAATGCAAACTCGAGCTTTCCAACAACATATGTTGAACTAGCTCATCCAACCATTTTTGTTCATCATATGGACAACTTTAAATCTTTATATTTAAACATGACACCTTCGTCACATTAGTTGTTGCAGGCATAATATTAATAAAAAACGAAGCAAAGTATCATCATTGTTACTCTTCGATAGGCGATTGTAGGAATATAAATTTTCCTAACTTGAGAATGAATACTGGAGAACTTATTGCACTAGAAAGTCAATTTGACCTAACGGTTAAATTGCTTCCTTGATAGAAGTTGGGTATGTCGAATCGCTTGTAAAAATGGTCGTGTTTAGCCGTAATTGAGCACCACTAGTAATAGTCTCATATTCATTCTCTCACTTGAGAAATTTATACTTCTATGTTTTCTTAAAGTAAGTTTACAATAGAAATACTTTGCATTGTCTTAGGATTACTAATCAAACAAGTTGTAAAATTAAATTTTCTTTTGGTCAATCTGTGACAACTCGTATTTTCAGGTCATATTTCAAAACATTACTCATACTTCATCATTTATCATTTATCGTAAACTAGATTTACGAGCATCAAATTCACGTAACCTTAATGGTTTAGCTGTGAATTCATGAACATTTCATCGAGGACATTTCATATAGACTAGATTTAGTCTACATATCATCAATAACATCATTTCATATCAATATTATGCATGGGTTTGCATTTTTCATTAAACGTTTATTTTCCTATTAAATAAACGCTATCAGCTAAACATTTATTTTGAACATTTGATCCGACACTTCCAAAAATATTCCTAATATATTTTATACTCATTTTAAGACTATAAAAATTATATTATTAATTTACCCGATGTTTTAAATTTATTTAGTATATAAATTGTTATATTTATATAATTACGACGGTTTTCTTAAAAACTACACGATAAATATTTATTTCACTCAACTCATGTAAGAAATGTATTTTTATAATTTTTATGACCTCAATATATTTTATCTTGACTCGTTAAAAGTTATTTTTATCTAACGCTACCCTAAATACTCAAATGTGTGTACAAGTTACCACTTATTCCTAATTAACTACATATTTACTCAACATTTAAAACACTTGATTATTAGTTAATGCATTTTGTCCCTTTTCTTTTACATATGTCGACCACCTCAAGGGTGAGTCACATACATTTGCAAATATCTACTAAGTCAAGTATCTCACTTCACACTTATCACATTCATTTTACTTCACAAAGCAAAATATCAAACATATCTCTTTCTTCTCTCTTGCAAACCGGCAACCACAAGGATCATAAGAGGGATCATCAAATATTTTTCAAGACAAGGTTTTAACACTCTAGTCTCACTCTTTATTAAGGTTTTGCAATAAAAACCTTGGGTGATTAGGAAAAATCCTTTGTTCTCATAAACCTCATCAAGTAACTAGTAAGCATCCATATTCATGTTTTAATTTCATATTCATTGTTATGGTCATTTCATTTTACTTGAGAAAACATGCAAGTCTCATGAGGTTTATACCACTTTTTCATTTATTTTAAGAGTTGTATATATATATTGGTCATCCTATAATTACAACTTGTTATATATCACTTTTGGTGATGTATAGGAACCCATGACACCTTAAAAAGGTGTATGGTAGGATTAGAATAGCTTCGGAGTTGTTTTGAATTGGTTGGAATAGGTTTTGGGCGTGAAAAACTCATTTCGACATGTCTAATTAAGGGTCTGTCCATATTTTTGAATTCTGGAATTTTCGACAGTAAGCAAAATATTTTGGGCTAGATATTTGGAAAATACACTTTAAAACCGAGCGTGGCGCTTGAGCGGGTTAAAACGGAGCTATAACGAAGAAGTTATGAATTTTTGAAGTTTGGCGGCGATAACTAATAATTCAGAAATTTCAGCATGAAAATGTCCTTTGTTCTGAGTCAAAAATGAGTCTTAAGCGTTGTTAAATGTGTCCACTTATCAAAAATATATTAGTATATGTTAACGATTCGTGGATATAAAGAATGTAGAAAACGGACTTATAACGACAAAGTTATTCACATTTTAAAAAGTTGCCGTAACTTTATTCTATTAGCAAAATTAACATATTTTCTATTAAACACATACTACGGCCACCAAGGACCATGTTGAGGGTCGTTTTAAACAATGACGAAGTACTTTTTATAATGTGACGTCTTCTAGTAAAAGTAAGTTCGCCAAGCATATTTTTCAAAATGTCAAACCATTTGTCAAGCGGAGTTGTAATGAATAAGATACGGTCACTTAAACTTTGCCGAAAACCATACTTTAGCTATATTTTTCTCTATGATCGGAACCTCTATGATGAAAACTTAAACACTAAAACTTTGAGACAATGATACAAGCTTCCCAAAACCGTTGAGTTCGTTTCCTAACACTCGACGTACACCATTTTACGACTAGCTTTTCGAGGCCGTTTAGTCACTTTCATGAAATATTTCAACGACATTATTTCACGACGAAAAGTTATAATTTCCTAATAAATCACTAAATGATTATCGTTGGATATCATTTCAATGTAATTACATTTGGAGTAATTTAAATATGGTCAAGACGTTAAAAGATTATTTCTCGACGAGAAATATTATTTTCAAAAATTCGTAAGTGGTATAGATATCATCCGAATTGCATGCATAACATTACATCATAACTTATTATGTATCCTATCATTCATAATAGGTCAAGTTTAGTGATTCACGCTACATTTCGGTGTACTCACTTTTGCCATCGCATCATTGTCCATGTGAGTTTTCATAGCCCCACTTTCAATTGTTTTGTACTATTTTGGGGGAGATACATGCTCAAACTGTTTTCATTTACTTTCACAAGTACTTTAACTTACATGAATTACCGTGAGTTTCCATAGCCCCATTTTCAATTATTTTAATATTTTTATTAAACTCTTTTGGGGGAGATACATGCTCATCAACTTTTATGACAATCATGATTATTTGCAACTATATGTTTATCTGAACTGAATGTTTAGTCATATTCTATATCATTATTATTGAGCTAAAGGTCTTGGGATTATTATTGAGCTAAAGGTCTTGGGATTATTTGAAACAACACTCGTATGTGTTATTTCAATTGATTATTGATACATCAAGTAATGTACTGTTATGTGAATTCATTTGACATCATGCGTTTGAACATAAACTATACATATTTTGGCAATGGGTTGTAAACACACAGGTTGCAAGTTTTGTATGGGCGGAACTTGGGCCGAAAGTGGATTTGCAATGCCTTTCTTTGCATAAACGATTTTGAAAGGCTTTATATTTCAACTCAAACTCTATGAACTCACTCAACCTTTGTGTTGACACTTTTTAGCATGTTTTATCTCGGGTATCTAAGGCATTCACTTCATGGCATGCATGTGGACTTATCATAGAGTCGGGGTGACGACGCGTCACACATGGGATTTATGCATTTTAAAACATTGTTTGGATTGTAACAAACTTATTTCCGCACAAGTTAATTTCATTTGGGACCTACACTTTGTAAACTCGATTATTTTAAAAAATCAAGCGATGTATTTTCCAAACGACACTTTAGGTCGTTCAATATATCTAAATAGCTGTGATGCTATGATCCAATCCCAGAATTGATTCTGCGCAAAACGGTAATTTGGGGGTGAGACAGATTGGCATCAGAGCTTCAGTTATAGAGAACTAGGTTGCATCATTGACCTAGACTATAACTACATCATTATAGCATCTTATCATTTCATCATAAGTGCATGTTCACTTTACATGCGATTTATCGTAATGCACATTTTCGAGTTATTTACTTTCATTTCAAATCGATTGTCACATAGATGCCTTTAAATACCCATTCCATTATCTTTCCTTTAGACTCCAATGTGGAGAATGCCTTGTCATTTCTTATCACAATTTTAATATCGGTGATTCATCACCGATAACGCGAATAGAGATAAACCTTTAAGTAGGGCAAAGTCACTCTCAATCCTTTGTTTCACCACTAACATGTCGAGTTACACGTTATTCACGCATTAAGTCACTAGACTATCATACATTTGAAGCACTTACGACACCTCATAACCCATCTTTTGGGAACCCGTCGATTATTTTGAAAAGTAACCTCAAACTTATCACTTCACATCACATCTCTTTAGAGCTCTTATTCTTAACATAGGACTTTGCTACGTCTCACCTTTCCTCTTATCTTGAAGAGTTATGGCATCAAGAAAGCCGCACTGAAATGACACCACCGCTATCCAAAGGTATATAGAGGATAGTATAGCCGAGGCACTAAGGAAAGAACGAGCAATGGTAGTCGCTGCTGAGGCCACGGCGCCGAAGTTGCTAGACTTGCTACACTCAGGAGGATCCGGAGTTGAAATTGTACATACAAGGACTTTAAGAACGTGATCCTACAAAGTTCAAAGGCAAAGGAGCCATGCTATGGTTCGATGGTTTGAGAAGATGGAGTCACGTATTTCTTTTATGCAATTGCCCGATGACTACAAGGTAAAGTTATGCCATTGGTACACTCTTAGATGGTGCAATTTCATGGTGGAATTCGTATTCGCAGCCTATTGGTATCGAAAACGCTTACAAGCTCAATGGGCGAATTCAAGAATCACGGTAACTAAGAAGTATTGTCCACGACGGAGGTGAAGAAATTAGAAACAGAATTTTATGAGTTAGTGACTGTTGGTTATGACATCGAGACCTACATCAGGAGGTTTCAAGAATTGACTGCACTATGTCCATCAATGGTTTGGGACAATGAGAAACTACTGGAAAATTTCATTGGAGGACTTCCACAATGTATTCAAGGAGATGTAACTTCTTAGATCCCAAACGATTGAAGAATCTATTCGAGTATCTCAAAAACTCATGGCTCAGGTCGTGAAAGGGGAAAATGTTGGATCGATATACTTTAATCAAACTAACTTAACTAGCTTGTTAAGGTTTAATAACCTCGGATAAATCCTAAGTTATTAACAAAGAAACACTGAGTAATCTTTATTAAGTACGCGGAATTTACTTAACAAAGCTAAGAAGAATAATCTTTTATTATAAACTCTAAATCTGCTTATTATGCAGATACTCTAATACAACTCTAAGATAATCGAACTTTCTCTAAAACTCTAATTCTAAAATCGTAAGTTATAAGTCATCTCTCTAATGCCAATCTAGGAGTCCTTTTATAGGCTTAAGGATATCCTAGTCGTTTTACAATTGATAACCTTGTATGACAAGTAATCTAATACAGAATATTCTAGAGTTACCATACTTTCTATAAACGAATATAACAGTTCTTTGTTCTTGCGATTACTTTGACTTTATTGTGCAAGATACTTTGACTTTATCTTTAGCGATACGTTGACTCTTTGACTTTTTCCGATTGCTGCGACTTACGGTACTTTGATATCTTGATTACTTTGATATCTTGACAGTACTTTCATATCCCAACAATCCTCCCTAACTTGAATTCTACTTGCTTGACTTCAAGTTCCTTTGTGAATATATCTTTAACTGACTTCATCTTTTAAAGATGGATTGTTTCTTAGTCTTTAAGCTTTTATCTCTGTAACATCTGTTCTTGTCAAAGTATCTCTTAGAATTGTTCTCTTTACTGACATCCGGCAAGCTCCATCTTTTCGACAACACAAAGGCAACATATGACAATTTGTACATTTAGTTTAAGTTGCATACTATTCTCATCACTTTCAAGTGAATCATTGAAAAAATAATGGATTTAGAACTCTTTACCAAAGCCATTATCTCTGGAGTAGCCAAATGTTTTGGTGTGTAAGACCATGGTACATTGATAACCATATGATTTTTAGCAAACCACCGGCTATCAACAGATTTGTTTTGTCTTTACCAAAAGTTGTACCCATACGGACTAGTTAGTTCTTCTATCTAATGGTGAACTAATTACCAATAATGGTTTTCCACAGCCTTTACCACAAGCCATTTTCTTGTGGGCTAGCCAACTCTTCACATTCGCGATATGGTGAGTTGATTACCATACAACTTATTAGCAAGTTGTCAACTAAAAGCGGATTTGATATATCTTTACCAGAGCCGTTTGCTCATGGATTAGTCAATCCTTTTGTAACCATGGTGGATTGATAACCTATTGATGTTATCATCACAAAACCCATTTATTCAACCTTTAGTTCAAAATATTTATTACTTAGCAAAAAAAGGTTTCTTCTAAAATTTATTTAAGGTTTAGTTCGAACAAAGCGATACTTTGATGAAAGTCTTGTCGATCGATAGTACTTTGAATAAAAGTCTTGATATATCAAAAGTATTTATTCAAATAAAATTCATACCATTATTGATCATCCTCAACAATGGTAGTCGGTTTATAAACAAGTTGATAACCATGCAAGCGGTTTCATTATCCTCTTCTACTTCCAATCCATGCTCTAGCATTCTTCTCATGAGCTCAAGTGTGAGAGGGTATCTTCTTTCTGCAAACATGTGTATCATTGTTCCATTTTCTAGCTCCAAAACATGAACTCCAGATTCTTCAAAGAATCTCCAAAGAAACTATTTCCCGTTTTCTGATTCTTCGGATATCATCGAACTTTCTTCTTCTTTCACATAGTTATGAGATCACCATGTACTATTTCCCGGTTTTCTGATTCTTCCGGATATCATCGAACTTTCTTCTTGAGTTTCCACATAGTTATGAGATAACCATGTAAAACCAATCCAATCCCTTCCAATGGATGATCTTCAAAATAAGCCTTCACAACATGATATAAATAGAATAGATCTACTCTATCAATAACATGCAGACAAATCCATAACCTCTTGAAACCTTTAAAACTTTCATCTTCCTTATAAAAAACCATGTAATCTCCATTCTTAGATTTCTCAACTTTGAAAACACTGATCTTTGATCTGTTCATCTTCATATCATCATCTTCCTTTGTATAATCAAAATCTACCACTCTGAGATAATTCTTCAATTCATCACTAGTCTCAGATCTTAATTCTACCTTTTCTTTCTTTGAAAGCGAACATCTGTAACCCGGTTTTCTTTTTCTCTTTAAACTTTTCTTCCTTTCGGTTTGATCCGGTAGCTTCTTCTCTAAAATCTTTGATGCACGCAACATTCTTCTTATAATCTTCCTTAGCAGCATCATATAATCTTTTCATCTCAAGATAATTAAACTTCTGTAATCCTTTATACCCTTGACTTTTGAGATAAGCCATCATAGCATTCCTGTCCTTAGCTAAATTAGGTCTTCTTGGCATAAATCTAACAGGTGTAGGGGATGTAAAGGTTGAAGCTTCAAACATCTAATTTATCTTGCACCTCTTGAGCTGCTTTTCTATTTAGAGCCTCTTGAGCTTCTTGTTCTTTTCTATCTTGAGCATCTAATTCTTCTTGAACTTTTCTAGCGGCTGACTTCATTCCTAGCAACTTCAATTGCTCTAAGTTCCGCCAAAGTGAGTTTCTTTTTCTTTGTTTCAACCAGAATACCTTTCCCTTTGTCTTTAGGATCAATGGTTGGTTGAGAAGCTCTTGGTTGTTCTTCTTCTTGTACATCTCTAATAGTAACTCCTCCTCTTGGTTGTGATAAATCTAATATTGTAGCAATTACTTCATCATCACTAGGAGAATGAATAGGTATGAATGTGGCTTCCTCCTCTTCTTCTAAAACAAATGTAGAAGGACCAGCTTCTTCTTCAAAATTCAATACCCTTGGAGTTATTACTTCTTGTCTAGATGTATCATGAAAATCAGTACTTTGATGTTGATTACCTTGAACATCGATACCTTGAACATCGATACCTTGATGTTCAGATACTTTGAACTTGCACTTCTTAAGAATCTGAAATAATCTTTTCTGCAGTACTTACAGATTCTTTCTTCTTTGTAACATCTTCTTTCAAATTTTCCTTTGCTAAATTCCTCCCCAAGTTGACAGAAGATGACTTAGGAACCTTCTTTCGTTTGAATTCCTTTCGAAGTTGTTTACGACGTTTGTTTTCCTCTTTAACCCATAAATTGAATCCTTGAATATAGGGTTTAATAAAATTTCTCAACCAAACATACCTACGTCTCAACTTCCTAAGTGCTTTAGCTTGAGACTCAACAGTCTTGTTCAATCGAACTAGCTCCTTTGTCAAAGCATAGTTATCCAAAGTTAATCCTTCACGAGGTATTGTATGATCAGTTCTGTGAGGATGTGAATGTTCCTCCGAAACAGGAATAGAATGTTGTGGAGATGGAGTAGGTGTTCTTTCAATATCAGCTTGAACCTCGGGGCTTGGAGAAGCGTACCTGTAATGATCGCGGTACCTTCAAGAGAAGCGGTACTTGAGCGACTTTGTACGAATCAACACCTTCACTTTCTTCATCCTCTCCGGCATCATTACGTGCGGCTTGAACAACTTCCATCATTGTAGAAGTTAATGGAATATCTCCACCTCTGAACAAAACACTTCGCCTAGCCATAAATGTAAAGATTTTGGCTTGTTGCACAATAACAGTGTAACAAAGCGTGGGTTTTGGAACATCGACCAATTGCTTGTTTAAGAAAACACAGTACAAACCTTGGGTACATCAACCATTTTGACCCAGAAGAAATATGTGATAGCATCCCATCCAAAATAAGCTTTGAAAAATTAAACACTCTGTCGTAGCTAAACCAACCACTGCGATGCTATATTAGACCCAAATGCTCCCAGAAGTACTTTTAGAACTTATGCAATGAAGCGTACATGAATCAAAACTTCCATTGAGGACGAGAATAATGCTTTCTTGAATGTTTGTTCTATTAAAGATCCTTCATAACCAAGATTCCTAAAAGTATCCCAAATCGGTTGCTTGTCAAATCGAATAGCCCCATCTTTATCTCCAAATAATAAATCTTCTCGAATAGAGGCTTCTGTAATCTTGATAGTCCGTCCGAAGCTGTTGATCTAATATAGCATTCATCCTCCTCCATATTATCTCTAGCATTAGCCCAAAATTCTTGAATCCATGGTTCAATAATATCCGGCTCAACTAAAAGAGCATAACTAATAGGCGACCCGGTAAGATAATCAACAATATCATAAAAAGCTATATTTGCCTCAGTCTTGTCCAAATTAGCCACCATATTGTGTTTTGAAAGCAGTTAAGCGATTAGCCATTGTTGAATAAGTGAGCACAAGAAAGATTTGATCGAAGAATAAAGAGATGGTGATTGGGAGATAAGTATGGAAAAGATGTAAGATAATAATATGAGAGGGAAATTCGGAAAGTAGTTATTTATAGGTAGGATTTGAAAAATCACATCCTATAATAACAAAGTTACCGTTATTATCAATTACCCATCAATATTACCGTTGGAGCAGTACTTTAATACGACAAAGCGGTACTTTCCACATAAGCGATACTTTCCCAAGCGGTACTTTCCAAGCAGTATTTTCAGGAAAAACAGTACTTTGCCAAAATTTCTTCATATAAACTAAGTAGCAACAAACATCCTCCCCTCAAGCAATACACAGGACTATACTAACACCTTATAGTCCTCCCCTTAAACAAAGCTTAGTAGTTAATCATTCCAATGCTCACGACCAAGTGATTGAATCGTGACACATCAAAACCTTTGTGAGTAAATCAGCTACATTGTCATCCGTGTGAACCTTAACTACATTGATGAGCCTATGCTCATAACAATCTCGGATAAAGTGATGCCTAATCTGAATATGCTTTGTCTTGGAATGATACACAGGATTCTTAACAATACAAATTGTACTCTCATTATCAATATTGATAGGAGTATTTTTGAAATTGAACCCATAGTCCAAGAGTTGATTCTGCATCCACAAAACTTGTCCACAACAACTTGCGCACTACATATTAACTTAGATGATGTTCTGCAATTGTCTGCTTTTGCATTGCGGAGACTAGCCTTCTACCAAGATATTGACATCCACCAGTTGTGGATCTTCTATCATAATTATCACCGGCATAGTCACTATCTGAAAAAGCTTCTAAGTGAAAAGGTGACTCTTTAGGATACCACAACCCCAACTTAGGTTGTTGTTTCAAATAACGAGAAAATTCTTTTATTGCATTCATGTGAGAGATCTTGGTGAGACTTGATATCTTGCACATAGACAAGCTGCAAACATGATATCAGGCCTTGATGCAGTAAGATACATAAGAGAGCCAATCATTGATCTATAATGCTTGACTTCAACAGGGTGTCCATCTTCATCTTTACCCAATGAATTTATAGATTTAATAGGTGTAGTAACAGCCTTCATATCATCAAAATTGAATTTCTTAAGTATGTCATTAACATACTTGTCTTGGTGATAAAAATACCTTCCTTTGATTTGCTTAACACGAAGTCCTAAAAAGAAAGTCAACTCTCCCATTGAACTCATTTGAAATTCTTTCTGCATCGTTGCTCAAACTCCTTAATCATGGACTGTTTGGTAGCCCCAAAGATGATATCATCAACATAAACTTGAACTAACATGATATCTTTCTTGTCTCTCTTGATAAACAAAGTCTTGTCAATAGCTCCCCTTCTATATCCATGTTGCAATAAGAATGTGGAGAGTCTCTCATACCAAGCTCTAGGTGCTTGATGAAGGCCATAAAGAGCTTTAACAACCTTGTAGACTTTGTTTGGATGTTTAGGATCTTCAAAACCGGGAGGTTGTTTGACATAAACTTCCTCTGTAATCTTGCCATATAAAAAGGCACTTTTAACATCCATCAGGTAAACTTGAAAGCCCATATAAGAAGCAAAGGCAAGAAATATTCTAATAGCTTCTATTCTTGCTACTGGAGCAAATACCTCATCATAATCTACCCCTTCCTCATGTCTATAACCCTGAGCAACTAACCTTGCCTTGTTTTTGATAACATTGCCTCTTTCATCTCTTTTAACTCTAAAACCCACACGGTTCCAATAACTCTCTTCCCATCTAGAAGATCACATAAAACCAAACTTCTTGAAGTTTAAATTGAAGAAGTTCTTCCTGCATAGCTTCAACCCAACTTTCTTTAGTCAAAGCTTGAGCAATATTCTTGGGTTCCTCTTGAGAGATGAAACAAGTAAATAAGCAGGTTTGATGGTCCTTATGATTCAGCTTGTTTTGTTTATACACAAAGCTAAGTAAAGCATTGTGAGGTTTTGTGAAACCCTTAGCTTTGTGTCTAGTCGACTCGAGTAGAAGGACCAATGATTTGATCGGAAGGATGATCCTTATGAGTTCTTAAGTTTGGAGGCGTGGAACATCATAATTATCATCTAAATTAGTAACATCGGCACCTTCATTGGAATTTGGAAAATACCTTCATCTTCAAATTCATCATCAGTATCTTCTAATCCGGGCATGGTATGATCATCTAGATCATCTAAAGTACTTGTCAGCAGGTGCAAGTACTTTGTTCAAAAATCTTGTCCAAAGTTTGTAAGAGAACTCTGCAGGCTTGTTCTTCTTCTTTGCCTCTTCATAAGCTCTCCTTTGTTCATCATTGTAAGAATGTGCTAAAACATCTTGAAGAAGCATCTGATTAAGTTCCTCTTGAATAGATTGATCCTCGGCAGATAATGAGGATTGTGGTGCAACTGATTACTTTGTTTTGAAGAAAGCGATTACTTTGCTTAGGAACAATGATACTTTGGTTTGAACTTACAGAATCTTTAGCGAGGAACGGCATCGGGTCTAATATGAACATTATGAACAACATATTGGATATCTTCTTCATTGTGCATAGGTTGATTTTCTTCTCTCACAGGAACATAATTCATTGAAGGAGATAAAATCTCAAGATCAAACATCCAATCGGGACCTTTACCTTTCTCATTGTCTTGATCTTCTAAAAACTCAACATGAAGACAATCTTGAACCTTCTTAGTAACTTTGTTGTATACTCTAAAGCCTTCTTGTTAGTGCAATAACCCAATAAGTATCCTTCTTCTGACTTGCCATCAAACTTCCCAGATTATCAATAGTGTTTAAAATAGTAAGAGGGCAACCAAAGGTTTCATAAAGCGAATGTTGGGTTTAGTGCCCATCGGCAATTCATAGGGTGTCTTCATCGTGGTTTAGTGGCGAGACTCTGTTAAGTACATAACAAGCGGTACTACATTACGCCCGAGGCTGAATAGGTAGGTGAGAATCTGCTAACATTGTTCTTCTTTGCTTCAATCAAAGTCCTATTCTTCCTTCTGCAACACCATTACATTTGTGGTGTTCTTGCATTACTAAACTCCCTTTTTATGCCTTTGTTTGCACAAAATTCATCCATAAGTTTGTTCTTGAATTCGGTCCCATTGTCACATCTAATACCTCTAACCTTGAGTCTCAATTGGTTTTCAAGAGCAATAATCGATTAATGCGGATAGCATCAAAGTATCATCTTTAAAACCCAAAAAGAAAACCCAAATGAATCTACTACAATCATCAGTAACAACCAAACATTACTTTTTCTTATTTAAACTTGCCACGAGGCGGGTCCAAATAAATCCATATGTAACAGCTTCAATGGTTCTCTAATAGTTCTTTCCTCAAGCTTCTTGCAGGAAGCTTTGTGTTGTTTACCCTTCTTGCATGCCAAACATGATTGATCATTCTTGTAAGTCTTTGAAGGTAGACCTCTAACTAAATTGCCTTTGACCGTTTGTTGATATTCTTGAAATTAACATGGCCCAATCTTCTATGCCATTGATGTGCCTCTTGAGATGTTGCTTTAGCCACCAAACATGTGGTACGTACCATATGAATGTAGAATCTTCATGTCTAAACTATACACATCATTTGTCCTTGGTACTCTAAGTACTACCAAGTCTTCATCAACAGGTTTAAAGTCAGAGGAAAGAATGAGACATTATGTGTCAGTGAATAACACGGGATGCTTTTATCACAAATTTGAGAGCCGACAACAAGTTGAACTTAAGCTCCTTCACATATCGACATTTTCAAAATCGATTCTTCGGCTTTAATTGTTCCTTTTCCAGTAATCCTTCCTCCATTAGGATCATTCCCAAATGCAACTTTTCCTCCACTAATCTTCCTAAAATCGACAGATTTCTTTGTCTCTGTCATACTTCGAGCAACCACTATCCATAATAAGATGAAGATCTCTATCAACCTAGAATGTATCTCAATATAGGGATCTAGATCACACAGGGGAATGGGTCAAACTTTGTGAATCTGTTTGTGACACAAAAATGCTAATCACTGGTGAAAGAGATTTATGTTGAAAAACCGTTTTGAAAATCCACATGCTAAAACTCAAAGATAATTTTGGATCATCACTTGAAGATAGGAATTACATTCTCAAAGAATTTGAGTTTGTAACCAAAGGGCAACCAAAGAAGAGGAGCTTAAAGATCATCTTATTATGGATAGTGTTCTTCAGAGACAAAGAAATCTGTTTTAGGAAGATTAGTGGAGGAAAAGTTGCATTCCTAATGGAGGAAGGATTACTTTTCGGAAAATGTTATATGTGACTTAAGTTCAAATTATGACTTGTGTTCCCCTTATGGAGTTACAAACTCAAATTCTTTGAGAATGTAATTCCCACTATCTTTCAAGTGATGATCCAAAATTATCTTTTGAGTTTTAGCATGTGGATTTTCAAAACTTTACGGTTTTCAACATAAATCTCTTTCACGGTTGATTAGCATTTTCTTGTGTCACACAAACATCGATTCACTTTTTGTTGAGCGTCTTGTGTGTCCCTTACAGTACTTCCCCTTTTGACCCATTATTTTAACAGTGGTTCTGTGATCTAGATCCCCTATATGAATTGTGATACATTCTAGGTTGATAGTGAGATCTCCTAGAATACCTATTCCAAGCAGTTGTATCGGTACCTTGTCTCGGCATACTTTGGAAAATCTTGTGAGATCTTGAAGATCTTCTCGATGTGGGTAGCTATGATGCGGTGTGAAGTTTACGTGATTAACCCTATTTGAATTAGTCCACACTGGTTTGTGCTCTCTAGGTTTTACGATTGGTAGACTTATTCCTTGGAAACTTGCTTAGATATTCCGAGTGTTTGTCACAATCTTTGATTAAGTGAGTAGGACTATAACACACAAAACAGAGTTTTTGACCCATATGACCAAAGTGATTTCTTCTATGTCTATGCCCAAAATTATTTTGCCTTCTTGGTGAGTGATGAAACTTGTTTTGACCAAAATTATCCCAAAAAGGTTTAGCGATCTGTTTTGAAAGATTTTGAAGAAGGTGCTTGCTTGTGAAGCGATACTTTGATTTAAAGGTGCTTGCTTGATTTTGAACACCGTTTTCAACAGTTTCTTTGGGTGTCTCGGACCTAGATTTAGCAACTAGCTTTTTCCTAAACTCTAGACTGTCTATTCCAAAGCGAGAAACATCAGGCCTAAGGGGTTGATGAATGCCGATAGGATGTGGAGCAGACATGATAATCATTAGCTTTCTTATATACAGGAGGTGAGTCACTTAATGAACCATCATTACTAGATGTATCTACATAATTAATGAGTTCTTCATCACTAGTGGTTATATCCTCATACTCACCTTCATCCTGATTACTAGATTGGTTTTCTTCTATTTTACTAAAATCCATACCAAAACCTAATCCAGTTTTAAGATAAGCTCTTTCTTTGTTTTGAACATAAGAAACATGTGACAAACCGGCTTCACCCCAAGCAACAAACTTAGCTAACAAATCATCTCTTTCCTTAGTTAATTTCTCAATTTCAGCAATTTTACAGTTTAATTTCCATTCACTAAGCTTTAGCTGGTAATCCTGTTGTGCATATTTTTCAGCCCAAGCTACTTCATTAGTTTCATGTGCTAAAATTTTGGCTTCCATAGATTCTAAGGTTATTTGATAACACGCTACCTCACCCTAGCCTTAACACAATTATCTCTCTCAATCACATAGCTGCTAAGCAATTTATGATAAAAATCATAGCAATTTGAGCATACCTCAGAGATAGGAGATTGATTTGGTGAAGTAGCCACCAATGCGAGTTGAGCAGGATCATCTTCACTTTCCTTGCTCGTCAAATCTGCCAAAGCCATCATCGATTCCAAAGCGGCATGTTGATTACTTCATTAAAAGCGGTACTCGGTCCAATGCTTCCACTGTGTCTTCAAGCTGCATCTTCCACTGCTACCATACTGATAAGTCACGGGTTCATCATCAAACTCTTCACTCCAGTCAACCGATAATTTCTCTTGAGCAACCAAAGCCTTTGTTTTGATGTGGGAATTTCCTTAAGCTCAAGTTTTGGCTTCTCGGATGTCTGTTTGCTTGATACTTAGCAAACCTGCACTCTCTTGCAAAGTGACCAATCTTTTGACAATTGAAGCATTCAATTTGAGATTTGTCAAAAGTTATGCCTTGTTTGGGTTTGAAATCAATGCTTTTGCCTGTCTTCTTCATGTACTTTTTGATTCTTGCATTGATCATAGCAACTTGCCACCTGATATCAATTTCTTCAAGTGCATCTTCTTCAATCTGTGAGATCTTCTTCATAAGTGACAGGTAAACTAGCTTGTTGTGCTAAGAAGGAGCACATCACTTCATCTGAGGCCATAGTGGTAGTTGGTGGGACCTGTTGAACATATGAGGGGGTGTATAGACAGCAGTACTTTGAGAAACAGTACTTTGAGGAGAAGCGGTACTTTTTGGAAGTCTTGGCCTTCTTCTCGAGATGATAGAAAAGCCATACTGTGAGACTTAGAACTTGTTTGACCACTCATCTCATGCTCATACACCTTAAGTTGATGATATAGATCATCAAAGTCCATGACATCAAAACCTTGTTGTCCTCTGATCATTGTAGCAATCACATGCCATGAGGATGGCAAACTCCTTAGAAACTTCAAGTTAGCATCTTCAATGATACTTACGCCTTGTATAGCTCCAACATGTTGAGAAGATTCGAAACCTATCATATGCAGACATCAAGACTCTCTCTTTCACCAAGCTGTGAAAGTTTCAAACTGTTGCTTTAGCAAATTTACGTGCATCTTTTAGAGGCTTCATTCCTCCAAATCTGGTCTTGAGGCAGACCCGAGTTGCTTAGCATCTTTAGCATCATGAAATTTGAGAAGATGACCATCTAGGAATGGCGGATAAGAGAATATTGAGTGCCTTCTCTTGATTCCTTAAGGTTGCTGCTTTGGTATCTGAGTTTAGGTGCTTTTGGTTGTCGGGAATATCAATGGGGTCTGCTACAACTTCATTCCCATTCACAATAACATTCCAAAGAGCATGGTGCTGTGATGGCAATGTCTTGCCTCATCTTCATGCACCGAGAGATCATATTCTCCCTTCTTGATTATTGGAATTACGGTGAGGTGATGGAGGGTGGTGGAACAACTTCGGTCGACATCTTGAATATAGTTGAAGTAGGTTTCTTCCTAGTCAGAGTTTCCACACAAGCTCTAATACCACTTGTTGGATCGATATACTTTAATCAAACTAACTTAACTAGCTTGTTAAGGTTTAATAACCTCGGATAAATCCTAAGTTATTAACAAAGAAACACCGAGTAATCTTTATTAAGTACGCGGAATTTACTTAACAAAGCTAAGAAGAATAATCTTTTATTATAAACTCTAAATCGCTTATTATGCGGATACTCTAATACAACTTTAAGATAATCGAACTTTCTCTAAAACTCTAATTCTAAAATCGTAAGTTATAAGTCATCTCTCTAATGCCAATCTAGGAGTCCTTTTATAGGCTCAAGGATATCCTAGTCGGTTTACAATTGATAACCTTGTATGACAAGTAATCTAATCTGAGAATATTCTAGAGTTACCATACTTTCTATAAGCGAATATAACAGTTCTTTGTTCTTGCGGTAGTACTTTGACTTTATTGTGCAAAAGTACTTTGACTTTATCTTTAGCGATACGTTGACTCTTTGACCTTTTCCAGTACTTTGCAGCTTACAGTACTTTGATATCTTCAGTACTTTGATATCTTCAGTACTTTCATATCCCAACAGAAAACATTATCAACAATAACTGCAACAACAACAACAACCAAACTAGCAACAACAAAAGGAAATGGGAAAATGACCAGGGAGGTTATGGTAACGACAACCAAAACCGTAACACTAATCATCATCAACAACAAAATAGAGGGCAAGAAACCTTAATGGTTTATGTTGCTTGCACCAATAGAAAGGCAGAGGTTATGTTGGAAACTACCCGCTATGTAATCGATGTAAGTATCATCACTCGGGTCTTTGCCTGTTAAGTGCTTGCAAGTGTCAAAAACTCGGACACCATGCCAGGAATTGTAGAGGCAAGACCATAGTTACATGTTACGAATGCGGGGAGCAAGGACACTATCGGAATCAATGTCCTCAAAACCAAGGTCAAACAAGTTGAAGGTGCTCATGGGAATGCATACATATTAGAAGGAGGAGAAGCTTGTCATGGTCTCAACAATGCGGAAGATTGAAGAAGTTCGGAAACTAACAATCTCATTTTCCTTATGTACTATGTCGTACTAAGTTTATGTCTTCCATCGTATTCGAATCTTATGATTTAAGATGTACTACTTTTGATAAACCACTCGTTGTATAATATTCTCATTAAGCGTACTTCTTTTCCTTCTGATTCGTTATCACTTACAAGGTTTAGATCTTGTAAAACATAGAGTTATAACAACTAAACCGAACGTCACATTATCTTTCCATAATTATACATAGCCTAGCTAACTATGTCTAATCGGAGGATATCGTTCCTTAATTATACATAGCCTAGCTAACTATGTCTAATTCAGGAGGGATCATGTTATGTTGGGAGCAGTTATTTATAAGTCTTAGTGCAAGCGAGGGTTTTCACATATTTATAAAAGTCAAAGTGTTATTCATGGGAGATTCATCCAATATTTTCTTTACTATGATTTTTATGCGCTCTAAATCATCGATAACTGTAACGACACCTTTTCATGTCTTCTCTCCTCGTTATTCATCACAAACTCAAAAATTCGATAGACTAACACAAAGCTGAATTCAGGGACCTTGAATTCCTTTTTGGTTGAAGCGAATGTGACAACTCGTATATTCAGGTCATATTTCAAAACATTACTTATGCTTCATCATTTATCATTTATAAGTAAACTAGATTTGAGCATCAAATTCACGTACCCTTAATGGTTTAGCTGTGAATTCATGAACATTTCATCGAGGACATTTCATATAGACTAGATTTAGTCTACATATCATCAATAACATCATATCATATCAATATTATGCATGGGTTTGCATTTTTCATTAAAAGTTTATTTTCCTATTAAATAAACGCTATCGCGTAAACATTTATTTTGAACATTTGATCCGACACATCCAAAAATATTCCTAATATATTTTAATACTCATTTTAAGACTATAAAAATTATATTATTAATTTACCCGGTGTTTTAAATTTATTTCGTATATAAATTGTTATATTTATATAATTACGGCGGTTTTCTTAAAAACTACACGATAAATATTTATTTCACTCAACTCATGTAAGAAATGTATTTTTATAATTTTATGACCTCAATATATTTTATCTTGACTCGTTAAAAGTTATTTTTATCT
Organism: Chrysanthemum makinoi; assembly: GCA_910596185.1. Taxonomy (NCBI): domain Eukaryota; kingdom Viridiplantae; phylum Streptophyta; class Magnoliopsida; order Asterales; family Asteraceae; genus Chrysanthemum; species Chrysanthemum makinoi. Next base: position 76,442,390 of record OU343219.1, on the reverse strand, counting down.
AACGCTACCCTAAATACTCAAATGTGTGTACAAGTTACCAGTTATTCCTAATTAACTACATATTTACTCAACATTTAAAACACTTGATTATTAGTTAATTCATTTTGTCCCTTTTCTTTTACATATGTCGACCACCTCAAGGGTGAGTCACATACATTTGCAAATATCTACTAAGTCAAGTATCTCACTTCACACTTATCACATTCATTTTACTTCACAAAGCAAAATATCAAACATATCTCTTTCTTCTCTCTTGCAAACCGGCAACCACAAGGATCATAAGAGGGATCATCAAATATTTTTCAAGACAAGGTTTTAACACTCTAGTCTCACTCTTTATTAAGGTTTTGCAATAAAAACCTTGGGTGATTAGGAAAAATCATTTGTTCTCATAAACCTCATCAAGTAACTAGTAAGCATCCATATTCATGTTTTAATTTCATATTCATTGTTATGGTCATTTCATTTTACTTGAGAAAACATACAAGTCTCATGAGGTTTATACCACTTTTTCATTTATTTTAAGAGTTGTATATATATATTGGTCATCCTATAATTACTCCTTGTTATATATCACTTTTGGTGATGTCTAGGAACCCATGACACCTTAAAAAGGTGTATGGTAGGATTAGAATAGCTTCGGAGTTGTTTTGAATTGGTTGGAATAGGTTTTGCGTGTGAAAAACTCATTTCGACAGGTCTAATTAAGGGTCTGTCCATATTTTTGAATTCTGGAATGTTCGACAGTAAGCAAAATATTTTGGGCTAGATATTTGGAAAATACACTTTAAAACGAAAACGTGGCCGCTTGAACGGGTTAAAACGGAGCTATAACGAAGAAGTTATGAATTTTTGAAGTTTGACGACGATAACTAATAATTCCAGAAATTTCAGCATGAAAATGTCCTTTGTTTACGAGTCAAAAATGAATCTTAAGCGTTGTTAAATGTGTCGACTTATCAAAAATATATTAGTATATGTTAACACGATTCCGTGGATATAAAGAACGTAGAAAACGGACTTATAACGACAAAGTTATTCACATTTTAAAAAGTTGCCGTAACTTTATTCTATTAGCAAAATTAACATATTTTCTATTAAACACATACTACGGCCACCAAGGACCATGTTGAGGGTCGTTTTTAACAATGACGAAGTACTTTTTATAATGTGACGTCTTCTAGTAAAAGTAAGTTCGCCAAGCATATTTTTCAAAATGTCAAACCATTTGTCAAGCGGAGTTGTAATGAATAAGATACGGTCACTTAAACTTTGCCGAAAACCATACTTTAGCTATATTTTTCTCTATGATCGGAACCTCTATGATGAAAACTTAAACACTAAAACTTTGAGACAATGATACAAGCTTCCCAAAACCGTTGAGTTCGTTTCCTAACACTTTCGCGTACACCATTTTACGACTAGCTTTTCGAGGCCGTTTAGTCAATTTCATGAAATATTTCAGCGACATTATTTCCACGAAAAAGTTATAATTTCTTAATAAATCACTAAATGATTATCGTTGGATATCATTTCAATGTAATTACATTTGGAGTAATTTAAATATGGTCAAGACGTTAAGAGATTATTTCTCGACGAGAAATATTATTTTCAAAAATTCATAAGTGGTATAGATATCATCCGAATTGCATGCATAACATTACATCATAACTTATTATGTATCATATCATTCATAATAGGTCAAGTTTAGTGTCACGCTACATTTCGGTGTACTCACTTTTGCCATCGTATCATTGTCCATGTGAGTTTTCATAGCCCCACTTTCAATTGTTTTGTACTATTTTGGGGGAGATACATGCTCAAACTGTTTTCATTTACTTTCACAAGTACTTTAACTTACATGAATTACCGTGAGTTTCCATAGCCCCATTTTCAATTATTTTAATATTTTTATTAAACTCTTTTGGGGGAGATACATGCTCATCAACTTTTATGACAATCATGATTATTTGCAACTATATGTTTATCTGAACTGAATGTTTAGTCATATTCTATATCATTATTATTGAGCTAAAGGTCTTGGGATTATTATTGAGCTAAAGGTCTTGGGATTATTATTGAGCTAAAGGTCTTGGGATTATTTGAAACAACACTCATATGTGTTATTTCAATTGATTATTGATACATCAAGTAATGTACTGTTATGTGAATTCATTTGACATCATGCGTTTGAACATAAACTATACATATTTTGGCAATGGGTTGTAAACACACAGGTTGCAAGTTTTGTATGGGAGGAACTTGGGCCTGAGTGGATTGCAATGCCTTTCTTTGCATAACGATTTTGAAAGGCTTTATATTTCAACTCAAACTCTATGAACTCACTCAACCTTTGTGTTGACACTTTTTAGCATGTTTTATCTCGGGTATCTAAGGCATTCACTTCATGGCATGCATGTGGACTTATCATAGAGTTGTGGTGACGACGCGTCACACATGGGATTTATGCATTTTAAAACATCGTTTGGATTGTAACAAACTTATTTCCGCACAAGTTAATTTCATTTGGGACCTACACTTTGTAAACTCTGATTATTTTAATAAATCAAACGATGTATTTTCCAAATGACACTTTAGGTCATTCAATATATCTGTAACTGTGATGCTATGACAGTCAATCCCCAGGAATTCCATTCCGCTGCAAAACAGGTAATTTGGGGGTGTGACACAATCACAACCACTTACCTCATCAAGCGATTATCTTGCTTTGATCGAGAAGAGCTACATGACTTCATGGATGAAGCTCATTGTATGCTAATCACCATCCGTAATGACTATACATAGTTCATTGCTTCCGTTGACCAAAACAATTCACTTTCTTAATGACGCATTTACATGTGTTTCTTACTCTTCAAATACCAACACATAGGCAAACATCTTTTAGCTAAAACCAACTCACAAAACGGTACTTGCTTCAAGCCTTTCTAAATCCAACAATTACTCTTCTAAACACAATTCCTTCATCTCCACAAATAACAACTCCACCTTCTCGATCTAGAGATAGTCTAGATTGTCCTAAACTTGCACCTCACAACTCTTTTGTCTTGAACACCATCATGTGCTCTTTTCTTTCTAGACACATACCTTGCATGTCATTCTTAGTGTAAATGATTTACTAATCTAGACCATAAATCTGTTTTGAGCTTCTTGAATAGTGCTTGTTAAGTTTGCTAAACCTTTGTTTTATTTGTGATCTCAATCTCATTTGATTGCCTATATGTTATTTCTACATGCTCTCCTTGCTATGCTTAACTTGTATATATGTATACTTGTAGAAATCATTAGTTTCAAAATTCGAATCATAGAGAAAAGTTTTGCAACTATTTTGTTAAGAAAATCTTTCTCAGACGCCGGATCCCTTAGATATAACTAGACGGATCCCTCAAGAGAAGGATTCGTGGGATCCCGGTGGACAAAAGTTCCTTTTTAGCTTCCTTGCATCAATCCAACCTTTCAGACCTTATTGGACTAGTTAAACATGCTACATTAGGATCATTTAAACTTTCCTTAGGCTTAGTTGATCTCACATTCACTCATGGATGACTTAGGATCACATTCAAGTTTTTTTTTTTTGATTTATCATTTCACCAAAACTCACCATATTTCCACTTCAATGCTCACACATTGTTCCTTACATCTCAAAACACTTAGTTTTATATTTCTCTCAATTTTAGCAAATTGATTTTAGTCATCTATCAAAATAGGCCAAAAACTAGTTTTTTATTTCTTATGATTTTTAAGGAATTTTCCAAATCTCTCTTAAGTCATCATCTGATCTCTAGGATTATTTAGCACCACTTGACACTCTCATATTTCTTAGTGTCATCTTTGATCATCCATTGGTGCTCAAAAAGCCCCATTTCTTTCCATAAAAGGCAATCATTAGCTACCATCAATCATTTTCTCTTGATCATTTAAGTCCATCTTCATGTAAGACACTTAATAGACTGAGTAACTTAGGATATGTACGTGCTAGACCTTGATAGAACCCAATCACCTCTTTTTGACCTCATCTGTTAGCCGGATCCCTAGACTAAAGCTAGCTGGATCCCTCTAGTGAGGGAACCGGTGGAACCAGGGAACAGAAGGTACCTTATCTCTTGAGATAATCATTTCAAATTTTTTTTACTCAAACACTTGCTCAACACATAGGATTATCAGTTTCTTATATGTTTATAAATGAGTTGCGTTTATGTGATTATTTACATGTTCTATTTTTTCTTTTCATGATATTATGTGAACAATTTCTCCATTTGTATAAATGTTTTCCTTTTGTACTAACTCTTTTGGATTCTTGTAGGTTGACAATGGTCGATTTTATCAAGACAAGTTATACTCATTCGCACATTTTTTTTATATTCCTAATCTTGCGTCATCCTAACCATCTTCCTCCACTTTTGTCACTAGTCACAAAGTCATCATGTCTACCACCTCTATTGAGTCATCAACCAAGTCAACAAAAAGAGTCACCTTGATACCTTTCATCACCATCCCTTGCTACTCTTGAGTCATTTTATTACCTAGTAAAACTTTACCTCTCATCACCTCTACCACAACTTCCATACCTGTAAGTCACAATGATGATTTATATCATTATCACCATGTCCAAGGTCTAGTTCATGAACTATGTGATGAAGTATGTTTCATGTTCTACCACATCCTACTTGTGTCAACCACAACCTCAAATCACAAGCTACTTGTGTCAACCACATCCTACAAGTGTCTCACTACCACTACAATTCATGGTCGCTCAACCATCCTCCACAAACATCTATGTTGTCAAAAGCCAAGTGAATTTGTAATGAAATGCGTCTCATCCCTAAGTACATTTTTTTTCTTACCTTGAACAAACCTTATAACCTCTAAACCAACCATGATGATGCAAGTAGTAGGATTATTCTCTTTTTGACACTAATCCTTTCTTTGTAGGTTTATATATATACACTTTGATGTATATGGGATTCTCGTCTATTTATGGACGAAATTTTACACTAATTTTTTTTGTAGGTTCACTCATATACATGGGTTTCTATATGGCACACTTGTCTTCGGACGAGGTTTACTTATTTTTTTAGGTTCTTCTTGACGTCCTCGAGCTAGGAGGAGCTTCCGTCGAGCATTTACAAAGTGCATCATATAACTCGTCCAACGACGAATATATTTTTTGACGAATTTTTTGTTTTGTAAATTTTCAAAAAGGGGGAGATTGTTGGTGCAAATATTACGATATTTAATCTATTGAGTCTCGTTTGTTTTGTTGATGACAAACATGTAACTTGTAATACATAACATAAAATGTATAAGTTACTTGTAATTATATTTTGTCTCAACATACTCTCAACACCTCTTGACGACTCAAGTCCTTGTATGCTACAACACAGGTTCGTATATGTTTGTTATGTTGCGTTATGATCAAACCCCTAACAAACCATTAAACATGTTTAGTTAAATAGTTTATAAAACACTTTCTTAATTTTGGTTACTTACATTTTATAAAATACATAAACATAAGTAAATGTGTTGGGTAAAACCCATGACCCATGACTCAAGACCAATAATCCAATGTCTAGATACATTGTACCTTGGTGGGGACTCAAGTCCATGACCCATGACCCATGATCCATGACCCATGATCCATGACCCATAACCCATGGGTAAAGAGGAGCGTCTCATGGATCCCTCTAATTCCCACAGATCCCTTGGAATTACAAGGGTCGGAACCCTCCAGAAGGGATCCTTGGGGCAGAAACTTAGTTTGGTCTTTTTGCCTATAAATAGCAAGCCACTTCTTACCATTTCCTCACACCTTTGCACATAGTTTCTCTCCACCATTTCTAGCCTATTTAGATCGTTAGGAAACATGTAAACCACCCTCATCTCATATGATCATAGTGCTTCTAACTTTCATTTTTATTAAGCATACTCCCGAAGTGATCCTCCAAAGCAAGCCTAGAGATCTTGCATCCTTACCTACTAAAGTTCACCAATCACAAGCATACAAGTACATGAAGATCTTCTACAACAAGCTTTGGAAACTTGTCATCTTCATTCATAGAAGACAAACTACATCATGCTTTGTGTTCTTGATGTTTGGTTTAGGATTTCATATCCATTAGACACATTGTCTTGGATATTGTCTAGTATCATATTCTTGTATCTATAACTAGATTAGATGGTTTATGTGTTTGTGCCATAAAACACAAGGTTTGTTATATTGGGCCACAAAACATAACGGGTGTCATAGGTGTGTCATGTTGGTCGGGTAATGGTTCCTCATTTGTAATGGAACCCGATATCTAGCCTTGTATCGGATACAGTGTAGGTGACGTTGTGATAGGTTTGGTTCTACCTCGCGGAAGGAATCGGTATCTAGCCTTGTACCGGATGAAGTGTAGGCGACGTTGTGATAGGTTTGGTTCGAACTCGTGGAAGAACTCGGTGTTTAGCTTAGTACCGGAAAAAGTGTAAGCGATGTTGTGTAAGGTTTTCTCCGCAAAGAATGGAGTTTGTTGATCTAGTGAAGTAACTCTCGAGTAGGTGACTTAGGGAGTGTGTTAGTTTGTCTATCCTTTCACTTATCGCTTTACTTTTATTCTTGCTTTATATTGTTTATTGTCTATGTGGTTTATGTCTATGTTTGTGATCCATACGTGGTCTTTCATATACTCATAAACTATATTTATCACTTTACATATTATGACACGCTTGATCAATAAAAATAAACCGGACTAATAATGGTGAAACTTGATTTATAATGAACCATTAATCTTGCGGAATCTTATGTGATATTAAAGGGTTGGCCTTACATGCCGTACTGCGTTAAATGCATTCTCGCGTCCAGATTAGCAAATGCGATGGTTTATACTATATTTGATACAAAAGTTTAAAGTTTGAAACGGAAACGTATTCACCCCCCCCCCCCTTAAACGTTTTCACATGTCATTTGGAACTTCTTTGCTTGAGTCTTCTTTACTCATGCATCCTATCTAGATCTTCTCCTTAGTCAACGCATCTACCTTCTCATATTTGATTTTGACCCAATTTTCAAATCCTAAGTGCTCTAGCCAAGGTAACTTTGTTCTTTCCACATCATTGGTCGAGGTCCACAAGAATTCATCTTCCCCAACTCTCTCAATCTTTGCTTCCCCCGTTACATTTATCATCATAAGGGTTACAAGATGCCCAAAAAACTTCGCCGGGTGTTTTTATCTTCTCACACCAATGACTTCGAGCTACCTCGTCATTGGTGTCATTTGAGGGGTCGTCCATGCAGTAGGTATCATCATTTATGGATTCTTTCTTAAAAAAATGCTCCTCATAATCAATCTTGAGCTTTTTTAGAAGAATTGATTAATTTTAGCATCCCTGAATTGTATCGAATACCAATCATCAAAGGATAAATCTCCAAACTTCACATTATGTCTTTCAAGCTCATAAGGGCATGTCCATTCATCGTCTTTTATATTACTACCCCCGTTGCAATACTCGCGGAACGAATTGCATGTAGGCCATGCTCGAGTGGAATCATCATCAGTGATAAATATCGGAGTGCAATAGTGCATAATAGGTGGTTCCTCCTCTTCTTCGAATGAGAGATTTGCCAATATTTCTTCATTAGTATATGCAGGCCACATGTATTTGTTATCCTTGACCCTTTCATTATCATCTCCTCCGTCGCAAACTTCGTTACGAGGGTTGCACGAAGCCCAAAGATCATACCATTCACCATTAGATACGGCTAATTTTCTACACCAGTTATACTTCCTTTTGGATGGAGATTGAGGGCATAGATTAGTATCTTTTGACCATCCATTAATAACATGCGTCCTTGATTCATCTAACTCGAGAAACTTATCAGACCATGTATCCCAGTTACGCCATAACTCTGAGGGTTGGTTACGGCGTAACTCACTTCCTTCAGAACCATCTGTATCTTTCTCATCAATTGTTCTGCGATCACTATCTAACCTCTGGTTACGTCGTAACTCATCATAAGTGTTACGGCGTAACTTCACACTATCGCCGGAATTAGCAGCATTCGAATTGTTGGTGGTAGAATTGACTTGCAACTTTGCATTTTCATCAGAAAAAATGGCCTTGCACACTACCATAGGTTTTGTCTATTCCGGTTTAGTGTTATTTTTCTTTACCTTTTCACTAAGGTTCTCCACCATTGTTTCTAGGTTTTTTAAGGTTGTGTCGTGATTGGAGAGGCTTCTATTTGTGTTTTCCTGGAAATCTTTTAGCCATTCATCTTGTTCTTTTTGTCTTTGGGCTGAGGCTTCAAGAAATTTGTTAATGGTTTCTTCAATGTTGGGCTTTCTTCCTTCATAAGGCCCACGGTTGTAATTTCCAGGAGGTCCTCCACGATATCCATTACTATTGCGATTATCCCCATAAAACAGTTGATTTTTTTCCATATTTAGCTTCTTCGATTGTGCTATCTTTGTCAATGTGAGGACAATTTTTGGTGAGATGTCCTCCTCCGCAGCTTTCGCAACCTACTTGGATGGCATGAACACTTTCTCTAAGCTTGAGCAGACCAAGATTTTCAATTTTGCTAGTAACGGCGGCAATTCCATCAAGATTTCCACCTTGGTTCCTCTTGCTTCCTCCATCGTGCCATTTTTGGGAATGATCGACCATTTTTTGGATGGCTTCAATGGCGAGAGTAGGAGTCATGTTCGGGATCGGTCCTTGGTAGTCCAGCATCTGTCTTGTAGTTACGTTGATACCTTTGTAAAAGATGTTGACCTTTTGCTGGCTATTCAAGTCACGAGTTGGACACTTATAGAGGAGATCGTTGTATCTATCCCAAGCTTGATACAATGTTTCATCGTCATCTTGCTTGAAATTATGGATCTCCATAAGCTGATTAGATATCTTTGACGGAGGACAATATCTTTGGATGAAGTGCTTTTTTAGTAGAGCCCATGTATCAAGCTGCCCGTGAACAATCTTCGATCCTTCTTCTTGCTCCCCCAGTAAGAGTCATGGGGAACACCCTTAGTATAACTGCGTCATGAGACACACCAGGAATATTGAAAAGGCTTGCGATGTGCAAGACATTCTCAACGTGCTCATACGCATCTTCGTCCCTGTTTCCTGAATAAGGGTTAGCACGAAGCTCCCTCATAAACTAATCTTTAATCTCGAAACGGACATTAGCTCCAATCGCCGGTCTTACGAGCCCCGACCCTTGTTCTTCTCTCGTCAACACCAAATATTGCTCAAGAGTGAGGTCATCAATGTTAACAACTTCCATGGTACCTGAAACTTGAAAAGAAATCGTGAGAAATAGAGAAAATTTAAAACAAAATAGAAATGAAAGACTTAACGAAAATCCTAATATAACTCCCCGGAAGTGGCGCCAAAAACTTGATGCAGGTTTTACTGACCAGGTTTCAATATTTATAAAGTCTCATTATACCTATGGTCTACCCTAAGGCACTAACGGGCAGTGTACCCGGTCGTGTGTAGCATAGTATTTGGTAAAACCGAGGTCGTCCCAAGAGCTATGTGTGCGGATTTTAACTAAGTCTAGGTGTCACAGATTTTAAGGTTGAAATGATTAATTAATAGCTAAAGACAAGAAAATAAAAGAAAGCAAATAAAGGCCAGGGTTGTGATCAATAGAGGAGAAGTGTGCTAACCTAGTTACTCATCCTATCAAGTTAAGCTTATGTTTAATTACTTCCAATTGCTTCAAGTGGGGGTAAAAGTAGCTAGGACAACATTTGGTCAGTTCGTCCTAACCTATCAGCAAAGGCCTTCCACCGGAGAACAAGCTACTACCCTTGTAAGTCCAATTGTTTTTAGTCCCCTAAGCTTAGTCATTAATTTTCGCTACATGCAAGATTCATAACAATGAGTGCCCGGGCGCTAGCATCTTAAACACTCATCTCTAAATTCTTAAGTTCATCCAAACAGTAGGTGATCACTTGGTCAAATCGCACAAGTGAAGAAGGGTCGTCAGTTGGTCAATTCTTACCCTTCCCACTCAGTCTACCTACTTAGGGTCAGTTGGTTATATCTCCTAAGTAACTAGCCACTACCGCCATTCAAAACTACCGAAACAAGGGTAGCTACCAACAAACTATGCATGCATACACTAGAAACAATTATAAGGAAGCAATGTAAACATCAACAAAACAATCAAGGAATCATAACTAGGCTAGCACCAGAGGTGCTTTGCCGCTCATATTAACTAAAACAATCGATTCAATGTTTAACATATAGAAATACATGAATTAAAAGTAAAGAAATGATAAATTGCTAATGCTTATTGTAGGGGAGTGATTTCTTCCTTGGAGATGGCTCTGTATGCTCCCTAAGATCTGCCTTCAACTTCTACCCACGTTCTCTAATTTGGTGTGTGAAGTGAATGAATAGAAATCTTTGGAATTTGGGTGGTATTTATAGGCCAGATCAGGTTACGGCGTAACTTAAGTTAAGAGTTACGCCGTAACATCCATTTCTTAAATATTTTGATCTGGAAAATCAGTTCAGCGTAACATCGGAAAGGGTTACGCGTATCTTCAATAAATCATGGTTATGCCTATTTGTGGAATGAGTTACGGCGTAGCTTGCGGCGGTGCGGAACATCATTTTACCTAATTAGTTACGACGTAATCCTAGGAGGGAGTTACACCGTAATCTTGATTTAGTTGGTTTTAGAGCCACGCTTATTCAGGCGTAATGTGAGATCAGAGTTACGCCGTAACATCTTTAAAATGAGCATACTATCATATATCTTCAATAAACTCTCCAAATTCGTGTCTCATTAGCTCCAATGCTCGTAATTTACCTGAAAGTGAAATATAGAGGAAAACAAGCGTAAATCCATATAAATGATATAAAATACAAGCATTATCGGGGGAAATTGACACTTAATATTCAGGACTATTTGATGTTATCAGATTTGTTAGTGAATACAAAGAGAACTGAAGTTATATTTAAAATAGAAATGTTGAAGAATTTTTTTTCTAAATCTTTTATTTCACTGGAAGACTTCTTTGGATTAAACCAAATATTTCAAGAATAGAGATGAAAAATAACTCAACAGTGGGGATGGCTCTAGATTATGTTTTTCCATAGCTTTTGATTATATGTTTGGTGAATTTTCGGTCAGTCTTTGTAGACTAAACACAATGCTTACAAATACTAAAGATCCCATTTAGGCTAGTCACAATGGTTCGGTTGGGCATGAGGTCGACCGACCATTTCATTCGGTTGTGCCATTTTGGAAACTAGGTGATGCTCGGTTGGTTGTGGACATTTGGACAAACTAGTTCGTGCCTTCAACCGAGTTCCATGCACACAAAAATTCATTTTTTGACCGTTTCATATTAAACAAAAAAAAACTTTACCACTTTTACATCCTATAAATACTAACTCAAACACACTTCTAAACACACAATTTCAAACACAATTCAACCTCAAACTACTTCTCAACAAAAGATTTATTATGGCTTGCCGTCTCCCCCATTCCGTTGAAGATATGCAAATGTACATTAACAAACAATGTGAAGAAGATGATGTGGCTCGAAAAAACGCTATTATAGACGTTATCAATGCAGCGAGCGGGCAAGGGCAAAAGAAGAAGCGTATGAAGCGGACTACTACGACTTTACAACGGCGTTACGCTGAGCAAAGCCATGATCAAAATTTTTTGATGGATGAAGCCTGCAAAGGCGAAGGCGACATTGTGACATCGTTGTGGGAGTGTGTTCAACAAATATCGAACAACATCAGCACCGAAATCAGTTGGAGCTATCGGGAGAACAAAAACGATGGTGTAGGTGCATCAACTTCGTCTGCTAGATTTGTTGGGAAATCTCTGCTAGACCAGGAACGTTTGGCTCGCATCGAGGAATTTGCCGGTTATCGGACTCCCTCGTATGACTCTGCATGCGGAGAGTATTCAGATTAGGATTTATGATTTATGTATTTCGCATCGTTTTTATTTTTAATATATTAATGTTTTTATTTAATATTGTAACGTTTTTATTTTTAATGAATTTTAAATTTGTTGTTAAAAATATTTGAAAAAAAAATCCCATGTCACCACTATGGCAACTAGGTCTTCGTCAGGTGGTCGGAGAGAGAAAGCTGATGTGGCAGGGTCGACCCAGCTTACCACTGTGACTAGCCATAGGGTGGTGGCAGTCATGATCCCATACCTCACCCATACCTTACCACCCACCAATAATATCATTCCACTTCATCACATATCTCTCTCATGCCTCACCATACTTTTCTAGTGGCAACCATGATCCCATACCTCACCTAATTTTTTTTATAAAAACATAATTCAAACACATGATGTGAGTGAAATTTATGGGTGGCTACACATAAATCACAGATCCAAATCTTATCAGTGTTTCTTTTCTTTTCACCCACTTACTCCTCAAACCGGAACTGGTAAGCAACATATATGTACGCTTGCAGGAAACTGAAGATGGTGGGTTCATGACTCAATATGATAACATGAGCAATCCATATGATATGGCTGATTCTTTTTCCTCAGAAAACATTCAAGAAAAAGAATCTTCCATGTAACGGCTAGTTTTCTTCCACCCACTCCTCAAACCGATTTGGCAAAGATTGTCGTGCTCCCTCCATACCGCTCCATCCCACCACTGTAGCAGCGGTATTGCCGCTCGGCATCACCCCAAACCGAGTGCAAACCGCACCCATTGCCACCCCCTTAGTAGTATGCAATATTATAATAGTACCATTTGTATCTGTTTACCATTGCAAGTAGTGGTTAAGTTCTCATATAATAATGTAGGATGTGCTCATGTGTGGAATTAAAGATCACATGTGATTTATTACTCTAAAGATCGAATGTGACTCGTAGAATTACATGTGATTTTTTGTGTAAACTGCGTTTCTGACTCGACATTGCGAGCGGCTAAAATCACATGTGATTTTGTGATTTATAAAATCGCACATGATTTTTAAAACAACAAATCACAAGTGATTCTACAAAGGGAAAATTAGTCAAATAGACCGCGCGCCCTGACGCTTATCACTTTATGGACCACACCCTTTTGAAATTCGAAAATAGACAGGTTGCCCACCGCTTTTCTTGGACCCAACCGAGCGCCATGTGTCCGCAACTTATGACACCAGTACTTATTTTGAAGGTATATGTCATGTATTGTAACGTATTGTTTTTTGGGCAACTTGTATTGGTTTTTGGACATCTTTATGTTTTTTGGGCAACTTGTATTTATACACGAGGATTGTTGATACAAAAGTTGGACGTTCCTTGTTTGTAGCTCCGGCTCTCGTACCAATTAGATATTGTTGCTAAGGACAAAACACTAAGAGCAAAACAAAACACCGTTAGGCTTATCGTGGGATTGTCTCCCGATTATCCTCCTTGAGAAGTAATGTCGGTTTAGGGTTATCGAGAGTTAAGGTTTAAGATCGTACCTTTTATGAGGGATAGGGTTCTCTTTATATATAATCGCAACCCTCATTGGTTGCGTGTTCCCCAAACTTGGTATCCGCCTAAATCGGTCCTTTGATACATATCTCCAAAATAAAGAGATATATCTTAACCCATAAATAACTTTGGGTTTGGGCCTTCGTGGGCGAAAACGTTAGTGGGATTAGCCCAGTCGATCTGCTTGGGCTCGCTAAATGCCGTTATTGGTGGGTTAGTGACCGAATGTAGACCTCGTCATCATGTCCCCAGTCTAGTATCGCATGGACTAACTGCGGATGCTAGACTAATAACTTCTGATAAATAAATAAAAATGGTGAAGCGTAGCCAAGAAGCTAAACAGATGTCCCGCCGTTAAAGATACACGGTGTATCTAGACAATATTTTTTTTAAAATGGACGCCTCGTAATGGAAAATAGCGTAAGCATGTCACGTCAATGGATCCTAGCCATTCAAAACCGATAGTGGGATCCCGTGTCGGGCATCGCATAGATTAGGAGAGACTTATATAACCCCACGCTTCATTTCACGTGTTTATCCACGATGCGCGTATTCCACCATTGTTAACAAACCTTCAACTGCACCTCGGGCGGCTACTCGCCCAAGGTAACGCTGGCGTGTGCTTAAAAACAAGACCATAGTCAAGGTGTTGCTCGGATTTCACTTCCGTCATGGCGAGGATGAACTACTAGGGTTCACGTCCGATTATTTTTATTCCTTTTGGCGTGCATCGATTGTCCGGATCTTGGGGCATCGATTGCGGACTTCCCGAGAAGGGAAGATAGGGGTATACACACAGTTTTTCGAATTCGCGAATCAACGTGTGCCCATATCCCGATTTCTGTGCGATGTATTTGTTGGATATTGGATTTCACAAACACATCAAACCATTAACACAAGTGGGCGTATAAGTGAGTTTCTAGAGAGAGAAAGTTAGAGGTTTAGGGAACTTAGTGAGAGAAAGTGAAAGATATTATTATGAGCTCCAACTCTCTACCTTGGGAGGTAGAGAGTATTTATAGTCTTACATAAGCGCCACACAACGGGCGTGGATCAGGCATACAGTGGGTAAAGACCGTCCGTCCTCCACGGTGTTACTTAACTAAATACTACTTAACTAAATATAACTATGACTACGAGCATTCTACGATTACATATACTTGAGGTGACCGACTCTTTAATACCGGGAATTTCTAATTCCTAACAATCTCCCCAGGAGGTCACCTCAAACATATACTAAAATGACATTGAATACAATCGGATATTACATTAACAATTGATCTTGCATTCTTGATGTAGTACTTTGCTCGGAAGCTCGTAGTCATTGATTCCACTCATTGCATGTTTGGTTAATCCAAGTGGAGGTCTTTTTTGATCCGTGATAATAATGTTGAGGCTAGCTTTTGAGATCATCGACAAATAGAAAATCTCTTTTACATCCATTGTGGTGTTGGTATTATGTGATGATGTGACTTTCGGACCGACATGCTCACATTCGGGATCATGATATCTTCTCATCAGAGTAGCGGAAGCTTTAGTTGATTCATGATATTGGCGGGCGTAGCGAAGCATGGAGTTAGAATATCAAGTCATTGATGCACCAATCATGATATCTTTTGATATGAATGTGTTGTGTGAGCATGCGGCTATGGATTGACGCTCCATTACGATCAGTACAAGCGTCGGAATGTACCGCGCATACAGCGATTAGCAATAAATCGCACGAAAGTGTCTTTGATCACTTTCGTTGAATTGAGGTACCACGGCGGTTCCCGTTGATCGATTACAAATCTTGCTGTGATCGGGATAATTCGAAGAATTTCCTTGTGAGGGTTTTAGCGCGTACTCTAGCTGTTCTCAAACCGGAGCGTCTCAAAGAAGACAACACGAGTGAGTGAACCGGCCAATTTAAGTCCAGCGATTGATGAAAAGAGATTTGAAAAACAATGGTGTATTGCTCAATAGAAATTGTTTTTGCAATATAACGAAGGTTTTAATGAAAATCAATTATCAATCATAAAACACCTTTTGATTTGAAAAATTAGTACCGCGATTCGACGTGCTAATGAAAAGAGTTTTAAAGCACAAAGACAAGGTTTTCAAAGGTATCCGTCAATCCATAACTGAACGGGGATTGATTCAAAAGATTCAATCGCCCCATTGTTTATGTTCAGTTGTCACATGGTTGATCTGTATAATAGATCTCACATGCCACCTACTAGGAGCTTGTTAGATGTTGGCTCGAGAAGGCTTTCCATCTTCATTGTGAGTATGTTTGCATATCACTCAGATGTTCTGGCAATACCACAAGGATAATGCGTGGGACTCAAGATATAATCTCTCTTTCCACATTGTGTGAAACAGAGAGTCTTCATTGAAAGTGTCCTAATGAGATTTATTGATGATCTCGTGGCACTAGACTCAATTTGTGCATATTTGGATCCTATATCGGAGACTAGGGAGAGGGTCTCCTCCTTCAATATCAACAATCTCTAAGAGAAAGTTGATAGATAATGTCGGTTCCCGTGAGAATGAAACAAGTCCTTTTAAGAGGAACTTGAGTGGTTTGGAAAGTTGAAGTGCGGTCGTCCGGGTCCATGACGTCTTGTCTTCAATACCGATGTTACCATCACAGTAGCATTTGAATTGAACCGGTTTTACGCCCTAAGGTTGAATAAATTAAGGGCTATTTGTTTTCACCCTTTTCTCATTCAATTCTTTTTCATTCTTCAACCCCTTCAGTGCTTACGGAGACTTCATAGCTAGAACCTTGTTGGGTTTATTCGATTACTAGCTCAGTCTTAGTCCGCACTCTTCCCATATCTCATTTTTCTCTTTTATCATCATACCTAAGAACTCTACACTAACTAGTGGATAGTCCACAGGTAGATCCCTCCGGTTCTGGCGGATCATGGGAACACATACCTAACCTTATAGTCCTTATATCACCATACATAATGTAAAGTTGGTCGGTCTTTTTGGTATTGTTCATCTGCAATAGGAACCAATTGAAAACCATTTGAAAATCAATCCGTATACTTATGATATTTTATCAAAGCATTTTGTACCTGAATTGTTTTTGATATTTTTAGAAGAAGAACTCCCCTCAACATGTGAATCAAGTATTTGAAATAGTTTTCCACACGGAGGCAAGAGAAAAAATTAACTTCTTTGATTACCATTTTCAAAAATATCAACATCACTTCCCTAATCGAATCAAGTAGATAAAGCATTTTGGGGAAGGATGAGGTTTTCATGATTTTGCTCCCCTCAATATGTGCCTCGAGATTTGAAAAGAGTTTTGCACATACTAGAGGAACCTGCACCTTGAGATAAGTTATCACGTTTCAAATCATAGGTTTAAGATAGATGCTCCCCTCAACATGTGCATGGAAAATTTGAAATCGTTTGTCACATGTGGGAAGGAGAGCTTGTACATCCTTATAAAACCATTTACCGAATTATCGGTTTAAATCCAATTTAAATCACACATTCTCCCTGATCACAATTATCAAATCATTTGAGATTTGTGATCTCTTATAGATTTAAATTGATTTTGAAAGCTTTTAAGGAGAATTGTGACTTGATTATGGCGTTTTAGCGATAATGATCGGATTTAAAGACTTTAAACTCCATTGATAAAACATGCATGTATATCTTTTGAAAACAATTGAATGCCAAATAACTTTTAATTTAATTGAAATCATTCTCCCCTCAATCAATGACATAGGTTGTTGATTGAGAGATTGATATTTTGACAAATAAGTCCGGATGATTATCAAAAATAGAGACTGGGTTATTTTTCAAGATTAGTTTTCGTGAGATAAATGTTTAAAAAATCAGAGCATGGAATTTTGAAAACATGATAAAGTATGGCTCTGTTCTTTCTTTGAAAAGCGGGTTCTTGCACGAAATGACAATAAACCATTGTTTCTCTTTCTCCCAAAAAATAATTTTTGATTTTTTGATTTTTTTTTTTTTTTAAATTGAACAACATCTAAAGTCAGTGTCATTCTTTGAATGACAACATCAAAACCATAGATATTATCGTCGAGAGAAGCATGACAAAAAGACAATCTTTTTTGAAGATTTTTCGAATTTTTCAAATTTTTATGGATTTTGAAAGTTTATATTTTCTATTTGATTTTTTGAAGGTTTTATAATTTTTGTATTTTGTTTTTGAATAAATGGTATTTACAAGAGATAAATTAGTTTAAAGAGAATGATGAAATGAGTACCGAGATAAAGATATCGTTCAGCACGTTGTAGAAGAAAGGAATCAACATCTCTTAAACTTTTGCCACCAAAGCATTCGAGGCTTCTAAGAAAATCGTCTGGACATGAGCCTTCTCAATTTGAATCTTTGGTAGCTTCCCCCCAAATCGACAAACATTGAATCTCAACCGGATGTACATTCACCCACTGAATGAACCGGAACAAATGATGCCTCAACATCAATGTATTCTTCCTAAAAGTATTCATGTAGAGACGGATATGGAGGATACACCACAATAGCAGCGGATAGGGTAGACATTTTCCTTGAAGTTCATGTGGTTGATTTATATGCCGCGATGGGAATAATAATCCATAAAGATTTGGCAAAGGAATACCAAAGAGTGGATCATTATTCATGAACAATAATCCGTGAATATTTGGAAAAGGAATACCAAAGAGCGGATCATTATTCATGAGTGCAACTGCAATATTATGATAATCATTATCAACGCCAGGAATAAGCGGAGATTGGGCTTTTTAAGTAGTACGGTTGTACTTCTTTGATAATCATCAAACATATCTTGAACTCATGAATCACATATTCTTTGATGATCATCAAATATTATTGCTTGATTTGTAAATACTCATCATACATATCTTGAACCAATGAATCCCAAACAATAAATCCCATTTATCCTTAGTGAGTGAAACATTAGGCGTTGGAGGAGAGTCATCAAACTTTAAGTCGTATAACCATTATTCAAACATCCATCATCATTTAGTATATTCACTCTTCTCCCCTCAAAATTTGCATCGAAGTTGCCATTTTGATTTAGCAAATGAATAAGAATATACATTAATGAATGTAGATCCACTTGATGACTGAATGAGCATGGGAGAAACATGAAGCTTGTTGATGAAGAATGCCGATGAGAATGGTCATAAACATGAAGATTTCTCTTCTTACGAAGATAAAAGCATGGCAGGCGTACACTTTTCTTTTCTTTGAGGAGCGGGGCTTGAAGTGTTATCTGCAGGCGCCATAATGATGAAATAAGAGCTGGCCGATGTGGTATTTGTCATTGTTAAGACCCAATCATATGTTTAGCGCCAATCCAAATACCAAGGGAGACGATTTATACGACCTGCTTTGGACAACAGGCGAAAACAGAGAATTGGAAACATTGGATCCCCACGTCTTTGATGGGTTCCTTTTGGTTAGCACAAATAATCTTTGAATCGGCAGAAACCCTAGATGCAATGGCATTATCACTAGGGTACGCACTAGTAGAAGCATCGGACTTAGTCAAATGACCTTTTGTGTTTAATGGGATTATTCTACCGTTGGCTTCAAATCTTAACGGCTATTCTAGGCATAGTGGATCTAGCTAAGGGGTAAGGTTGCCATGCGTTAATATTACACTGTGGGCACCCTTTGAAATCCTACATTTGTAAACACATTCCCTGTAGGTTTCGGGATTGCTTAATCTTTTAGCTCTCCAAACTTTCTTAATCGGGTTATGAATCTTAGACCTCGAAATAACACATTACATCATGATTACCGAGAAGATAAACATTTTTTACATGTTTTGCGGACATCATAAGGGCTCGAATTAATTTCAGTAAGCTTGGAGCTAATACTAGAACTAACACGATTCTTTTGTTCAAATCAAACTTCTTGTCCCTATGGTGTTCTTTCACTTCCTTATCATGATCACTTTTTAGTTTTGTAATCCTATCCTTCTTTGCATCGCTTCTAGGTTTTGACCCGCTAACTTTAGTGTCAATCTTAACATCGTAGAAGTATTGATGGGAACATTACATGGCTACTACTTTCTGCATTCACGGTCTAGAAGTCTTTGGGATCTGAAATTCTAGGAGGCACATCCGCAGGGTTGCTTGAATTTCGACTTGGAACAAGGCATATCAAGGGTCACATGCTTGGCTTTAGGCATAGAACAAGGCATCACAGCTTTGCCTTTTGCACCTAAGGATAAGGATTTTGGACATGTTGCAATTACACATTCTAGCAGCTCTTGAGATCGTTTGGCATGGAGGCAAGCAAACCTAACTTCACTATCAAGAGGTTTGTTAATGAAATCCTCTTCGACAATCTCACGAGACATTCTAGACTATCCTTAAGGTAAGCACATTAGTCATGAAAAGCATGTTCATTATTCCTAAGATGAGGAGGAATATATTTAAGCATCCTGCGGTGTATTTCTTGATCGAGGTGACTTTGAGACAACATTCTTATTGAAAACAAGTGGCGATTTCCCATTTCCACGACTTCTCGATTCTCAATTTCCTTTTGTAAAGGCGTTATTTTTTCGTTGTTTTGGTCACGGGTGACTTTCATTGAATCATATAACTCTTTAAAGTGTCGTTTAACTTTTTCATTTTCTTCTAGAAAACTCTTGTTTTCCTTTTGTAAGGCATCAACTAAGTTTTGAAGATGAAAAGTTTGAGAATCTGAGAATCTAAAGAAGGAGGCATTTGGGAGCCTGTCATATTGTTCTTTTGACCCTTTAATTGAGATTTGGGCTTTCAACTTTTCGATCGTGTTGCATGAGCTTGAATCTGTTCATCACGTTTGTTAATTTGAAAAACTGCATCAAACTCTGGAGCATCATAGGATGTCTTGATATTTGAAGTTTTGACATTTTCTTTAAGATGTTGATATTTTAGTTGTAAATTAAAATGCTCAACTTCGAGTTTAGAAAAATGTTTAACCAAATTGTCGTGATCATCCAGTTCAATTTTCTCGTTTAGTTCGGAATTAGTTTTTTCAAGCTCAATGACACGATCATGGGAGACTTTCATTGCAACCGATAATTCATGAAATTTGGAAGCATTAATGGAACAATTTGTAGATGAAAAACATCATCTGAGTAATACATTCAGAATCGAGGTTCTCATTTAGGTATATGCAAGTTCTTCCTTTCAATCTCATTATATTTTAGTGCTCGCTCATAGTCACTAACTTCAACTATCATTGCATCAAATTCCTTTTCCATTCCCTTAATATCGGTTTCTATCCCCTTTTTAAGACTCTCAAAGTGATCTTTTAGAAGTTTAAAGAAAGGCATGACCTCGGTTAAATAACATTCTTTCATTTGCTCAAAACCTCTTTCTCCTTCCGTAATACCAGTGGGTGTGATCCTTTTCTTGCAAGTTTTCTCAAAATCAACAAATAGTTGAAGTATAACATATTGGCTAATTAAGGTCTTGCTTTTAGTGGCAATTGTTCTAGGAACAAGATGCATTGGTGTATTAGGAGGATACACAAAACTCTAGCATTTTCCAAAAGGAGGTTTGTTTCAACAATATTTTCACTTTTCGCTTATCTAAATCCATTTTCGAAAACTTGTTCGGGGTCAACAATGTCAGGGTTTAAACATGTTCAAGGAAATCCAGTTTTCCTTCTTGCAATCATGGGGTGTGATCTTTATTTTCTTCTCTTTACATTTACGATCATCTAATTTCTTGTTCATCTTTTCCTAGTGACTTCATCGATTTCTTATCTTCCTCAGTGCACTCAAGCGAAACTAGGTTTCTGTCTAGGCTTAGGATTTCATTGCCATCATAAAGAACCTTATGAGCATTTCTAGCCCTTTTAATGACCTCTGGATTTGGTTCCTCAACAAGGGAATGCTATGCTTATCGCAGGACCTATGCTTAGTGATCATGTGGCAGATCTGAATGGTGTTCCCTTGTATGTACAACTTGTTTTCAAGTTTGTTTTCAAAGTTTTCAGATTAGAAAAATCTTTCAAGAGTTTTGATTCCTTTGCATTAAATTCTTGCTTAAGCATTTTCACATTTTCTTGAAGTTCTTGTTTTGCTTAGCTGTTTTAGAAAGTTTTTCTTGCAAGGAATTTAACTCTTGTTTTAATACTTCTTCTCGAAAATTACTTTTCTAATAATTATGCGCACTTGTCATCCATTTCCTGCTCACGAGTGGTCAACTCAAACTTTGCACGTTGTTCATAAATAGCAACACGTTCTTTATAGGCATTTAATTCGGATATTCAGAATCATCGAGGGCACAGGCGGTGTATTCATCAAAAATATAGTCATTGTTGAGCAGAGATGCATCACTTGATTCAATTTCACTTTCACTTTGTTTCACATATTGATCATATGGGACAACATTGATATTACCCATATTTTCACTATTTGATACAAAGTTTGAGTTGATAGTACTTTGTCATGCATCTTATGCACATGGCATCATCATATAGTTTTAGTACCTCTGAGATGAGTGTGTCTTTGGATGGGCCAGTCTGTGTTGAAGAGGAGACCTTGGGAGAAACCATTGGAGAAATGCTAGCCATAAAGATTGTGTGCAGTAGGTCCATCATCCACATCAGAATTGTATGCATCACAATCAGCGACTTGAAAGGCATTCTGATGATTGTGACCTATCTCCGAATAGAACGCTCATCCACATCGCATCATAGGTCTTGGCATTGCCCTCAGCAAGAAACAACAATTCCTCTTCATCCAAAGTAGCACCATTATCCCGAGCTTGCACAAGTAGCATCTTATCTCTGAAGTAATCGGCGTGCGGCGGGCTTTGGAGATGTGCAGTTCCTTGCAATGTGTCCCTCACCACCACATTTATAACATTTGATCGGCTTAAGCTTGATTGCCATTCCCCTGATTCGATTACCAACATACCCTCTACGGCTCCACCTCTTCCTTGTTCATCTGTCTTTCTTAGGCTGGTTGCACGACTTTCCATCTCGACTAGAGCATGATTGTGGAGATTGGAAGCGATTCATTTCATTGTTGGTGTGAAGATGGTGGTTTGTGGAATGGGAGTGTCAATTTGTTTAACCATGAGGGCAGTTAAATGAAGTGTCCAGCATGAGCATCAGCTTGTTTGAATCTTGGATCAGGGGAAGTTTGTGATTACCATCACTCATGGGTATAACTTGAGATGCTTTGGTGGTGATTCCAATGTTTGAGTAGAAGGCGGTTGAATCATTTGATGAGCTTGTCTCTCCTGGATTTGTTTTGAATTGTTCAAGAATCCTCTTTTCAAACGGCATGTCTCTCTCATTCGAAGAAGGAAGGCATAGAGTTGCTCATAGTTTGTATTCTTCAATCCTTTAGTGAGCTTCACGGAAGTGACAAACTTGTGCCATTCGGGATTCATGTTGTTTACAAACTTTGAGTTCATTTGAATGTTAGGCATAGTCATTCTGATGTTCCTCATGTCATTTACTAACTTATGAAATCTCACATAGTACTCATAGACACTCTCATCTGGTTTCATCTTGAAGTGTTCAAATTCGTCATAGAGTTGTGATTCTCTGTTTCATAGTTAATTCAAGCTGAGAGAAGCATCTTGACATTATCCCATCTGCCTTTGCCTTCGGTTGTTGTGATTGATCAGCTTGTAGATGTCTTTAGGAAGACCTTGAAGAACAATGTTAGAAGCCACGATATCGAGATCGAATCTCTTTTTCTCCTTATCATCAAGCTCATCATACATCTTTGGTCGTCCATTCCGTAAATCGAGTTCCATCTTGGCCATTATCAAGTACATCTCTAGTCGTCTCAACTCGACACGGTCCTTCATCAATGGATTTGAGAATGTTGACACCATTTTCCTTTCCCAGGCAGTACAATCTGATTCGTTGAGCCCAAGAATGTGAGTCGGTTCACATCAAGCATGGGTGGGCGAGTATCTGAACCGTAGCTTGAACATCCTCAAACAGCGATGGAGATGATAGTAGGAAGCGTTGGTAGACATGTTAACAGTTATCGGGATTTTATAACTCTATGATTAAACCGGAAATAGATTCTTTCACGGGGTTTTACTAAATCAAGAGAAAACCATAAACAATCACCCAAGTCGCTAGAAGATAATGCACCAAGTCGCTAACCCTAATTCATACACCCCAAGTAAGCTAAAGTCCCAAATTAAGCTAGACAAATGCAAGTTAAGCTAGTAGTAACTATAACCTCAGTCGCTAGCAAAATTTTGGCAACAATTAAGCTACCAAGTCGCTAAAACCAAGTTAAGCTAAAGAGCAACTAAGCTCTGATTGTACCACTGAAGTCGCTACCCGAAGTAGTGGAGTCCACTACTTTATGCTACGTTAATCGCTATGTCTAAATTAAGCTAGCTCCAGCTGTAACTGCACAAAATTGTGAAGCAAATTAAATGCTGAAGAAAGTCGTATCTCAAGTTAAGCTAGCAAGAAAAAACACATAAACATCACTTTTCAATCCAAAAACAACCCAACCAAGATGATTCAAGCTTACAAAATGAAAACCTAAACACTTGTGATGATTCTAAACATAAAAGTACTAACAAAATCCAAGCTTTAACACAAGAAATCAATCAAATGATGCACAAACCACTAAACTTTTTCAAACTCAAAAACCACCTAAAACCACTAGAAATCCAAAGATGTGCAAGATATGATCTAACCATGGCTCTTGATACCAATTGTTGGATATTGGATTTCACAAACACATCAAACCATTAACAGTGGGTGTATAAGTGAGAGTTTCTAGAGAGAAAGTTAGAGGTTTAGGGAACTTTAGTGAGAGAAAGAAGAAATCTTATTATGAGCTCCAACTCTCTACCTTGGGAGGTAGAGAGTATTTATAGTCTTACATAAAACGCCACACAACGGGCTGTGGATCGGGCATACGATGGGTAAAGACCCGTCCGTCCTCCACGGTGTTACTTATAAAAATACTACTTAACTAAATATAACTATGACTACGAGCATTCTAACGATTACATATACTTGAGGTGACCGACTCTTTAATACGGGGAATTTCTAATTCCTAACAGATATTAAATTAATACAATTTTACACCTATCCGGTTTGCGTGGCTAAAATCCAATTTTGAGGTGAATTGCCGCCTACTGGCGGTGAACCCTACTATCCATTTATTCCGCGCCTTTTATCACACGACGTGTTCACACGGGTGGATATCCTTTGCTAAGCGTATTTGGTAAATTTCAATGTTATCACTGAAAAATTAGGCGGCTTAAATGGAGGTCATTTTTAGGGTAGATGACGCATGCTTTCGTGGCGTTATAATTTCTACGGGGTATTGCGAAGGATGGCGCCCTGCTGGATCATATATCGCGGAGGATCGGCTGATAAAGCGTAACCGCATCCCATTAGTTCCTATCCTGAGGAATTTCTAGTGCATATGGGCATTAGCCGCAATTACTTTGGTATGTCGGATGAGATGCCAATCTTCTTAGGCTTCGCATCCCCTTTAAGTAATGTAAGAGATTTCTTTTCCTTTTTCCACATTATGTAACCTGTTTATTTGTTGTCTTCATTTGCAGAGATGGATCTTTTCACGGTTGTGCGGTGGCAAAGCCACGCCCAGTCAACGTGGCGTCGCGAGCAGGGAAGGAGAAGAGGGCATTCTAGAGGCGGCCCTTTGCGGAAACTTGAAATGAACTTGGGAGAAGAGGGGCCAGTTCATCGGTTGCAATAGAGGCAACCCCTATCCAGGCGTTCCAAGCCCGGGCTCCTCTCAGCGTCCGAGTGGAGTGTGGCGGAGGCATGGAAGAAGAAGATGAGGAGGAAGAAAGCGCTACATTGAAGCGCAAAAGAGCACAGTGGTGAAAGCGCGGGGCCATCCAGGAAGAAGCGCCATGGTTTTAATGTGGAATCGTCCTAGGGACCGTCCGGTCCCTCCATCACCTGATGTGAATCTGTCTTAGTAAGTTTGTTACCTTGTGCTTCTCTTCTTCTCTATTTTTTTTGTGCCCTCCGTTTTATGTAGAAAACTAATAATCTCGATCTATGCGCATGGTCGCGAGAGCATCTGGAGATCGCCTCCGCAGCTAGTCACGTGCGAATCTGGCGGGCAAAAGAGCCAAAGTCTTTGAGCAATTGGCGGTGGGACCAGCCATTAGAGCGTGACTTGTTGAGGAAGGCGGTAGCTGGCATCAAAGCCTCGCTTGTTGGTAAATTGAAGAATAAGGTTCTTTGGAGAGGGTAGGCAGTTGCGTTCTTTGGAGACGCAATTGGCTAGTGCTAAAGCTGAAGCGAGGTTTAGGTGCATACGCACCACTTAAGCTGCGGAGGAGAAAATGGCTTTATTAGGCCAGATAAATCGCGGCTATGTTGTTCAATATAAGTCTTCTTGTGTCTGGCCGAAGTACTTAGAAGGGGTAAGGACAAGCTTCGAGAATTAGGGGAGCTTCGTCCGCTTTGAAGGGGCATCTGGGCGCAAGAAATGAAGCTGCGTAAGCTTAGTTTGGAATATGATGAGGAATTATATCCTCATCTCCATGCTGCATTGCTTTGGCCTTGCAGGTGGCTCATTAGCCATGGCTGCGCCTTCTGCTCTTAGCACCCTTGAGTCCAAGGAGGTAGTGGACGCATTTTGGGGAGTGGTCCAATGTGCCTTGGCGAGGGGAAAGTCAGAGGCTGTGGAAGCGCTGCAAGAAGCTGACTTGTTGAAGGTACCTGCTGAAAAAGTACCTGATTATGATGCGCAGTCATATGATTACCTGGTTGCTGCTATGAATAAGATGAAGGCTTTTAGATTCGCCCATGATCGCTGAGATGGAGCGCGACCAGGATTATCCCATTGGTGTTATTATGGAAGGGCTGAATTTAGCGCGCCATCGTACTGATAATGCAGAAGCACAGCCATACTGTTTTCTGAAGCCTGATGTTTCTCAGCTTCAAGTGCCTATTTTTGCTCGCCCCCGGGACATTCTGAATCCCTTTGCTTTAGAGTAATAAATGCCCTTGAAGGAAGTGTTGGAAGCGCATGCTACGAGACTTGCTAAAAAGGAAGGTGTGAAAGGTAAAGCAATTTTGTGCAGGCTTGGTGCAGCTCATCTCCCAAGATCTGACGGGGTGCCAGTGAGTGTTGCCACTGTGTCTCGCCAAGACTCGGACTTGTTGAGGAGGCTAAGCGAGATTGGGGATGCTACCAGCCGCGTGGGGACTTCATCACTGGAGCGGTCTAAGAGTATATAGATAGAATCTTATGTTTATGAACATCCTTTTGTAATAACTTATAGTCATTAATAAAAATATCCTTTTGTTAAGTGCTTATCAATATTATTGCAACTTGTAATGTGTATACTTATCTGTCTGACTTTGCGTAAAGGACGTGTGCATTATCTCAGTATCCAATTTGTACACAAGCGCGAATAATATGAGAAATCCATAGTCATGTATGAATATCATAGTATACTTAAAACATAATGTCTAAGTAATTGTGTCATAATCGTGTATGATGTGATATGCAGCGTACTGTAAATATCATCTTAAAGAGTCAAGTGTGTTGAGTCCTTATTTTGTTAAACGGGCACCGTATGCATAATTGTGCGTCCGTCGTGGGATACGCACCGAACTTATTCCAACGTCTTGTAAATAAGGTGTTTAACAAGGATACATGATCCGATGTTGATGGGTTTGCAACCCTCTTACTCAACGAGTCATTTAGTAGGTTGACTCATCCTTTTGCCATCGTGGGTTTATCAAATGCATGCACGCCATGTAGGCAAGAGATAAAAATGTTAAGACATAAAGTATATGGAAATAACAAATTGAAAATGTGTCGCGGAGTTAGCTAGAAACCGCGACATTTTATTAATACTTGCAAGTTTTTACGAAAGAAAATAAATAAGACATATGCCTAAGTAAACAAAATGTAGATACACGGATAATTATTGAGCACTTCACTAAAGTGCGGAGACATCCGTGTGCTGGGCCGTAGCCAGTACTAGAGGTAGCATCGCTTGAGATTGCAAATGTTCCATGTACGCGGTAGTTCATGACCATCCATGGTTCGTAGCTTGTACGCGCCTGTTCCTAGTGCCTCAGTAACCTCATAGGGTCCTTCCCACTTTGGTCCAAGTTTACCTGTGTCTTCTGCGTGGCTCGCGTCGTTGGCGCGGTATACGAAATCACCTGGTCTGAATGAAACACTTCGTACCTTTGCATCATAGTATCCCTTCATCTTTGACTTTGACCTTGCTTCACATATAGCTGCACGCTCAAGTCTTTCTTCCAACAGGTCCAAGTCGATGCTCCGCTCGTCATCATTGGTTGCAACATTAACTTCAGCAGTGCGAACTGTTGGCATCCCAATTTTGGCTGGTATGACAGCCTCTGTCCCATAGACTAGAGAAAAGGGGGTGTCCCCCGTGCTGGTTTTGATTGAGGTGCGGTGAGCCCATAGGACGTGGGATAATTCTTCCACTCACCGTCCCTTGTGTTTGTCCAGTCGTGCTTTGATGCCTTCACATAAGCTACGGTTTGCACGCTCTACTAATCCATTGGAGTGTGGATGTTTAACTGACGCGAAGTGTTGCGTGATGTTCAACTTCTCGCACCAATCTTTGAAGGGATTGTCACAAAATTGTTTCCCGTTGTCCGAGATGATTTCCCCAGGCAGTCCGAAGCGGCATACAATATTATCCCAAACAAAGTGCTTGACCTGATTGCCAGTAATTGTCACCACTGCTTTTGCTTCGATCCACTTGGTGAAATAGTCTATGGCCACCATTAAAAACTTCAGTCCTCCTGCTGCAACGGGAAAGGGTCCCGCTATGTCGATACCCCACTTGTAGAATGGCCATGGTGCCGTAATGGGTGTCAGCTCCTGTTGTGGTTGGCGCGGAATGGGTCGATGAACCTGACAGTCGCCACACTTTTTTATTAATTCCCGTGCGTCACGGTGCATGGTGGGCCAGTAGTACCCTGACCGTAAAGCGCGCACCACCACGGACCGTGGTCCTGAATGCATGCTGCATGAACCTTCGTGGATTTCCCGCAGTACATAGTTTGCTTGTAGTGGGCCAACACAGCTGAGCCATGGTTGCAAGAAAGAACGTCGATATAGTATGTTGTCCCGAAGTTCAAACCTTTGTGTTGTGCGCCGTATCCTTCGAGCTTCCTTCTGCTCTTGGGGTAATACTCCCTTGCTTATGAATTCCGTTATCGGTGTCATCCACGTAGGTCCGTCTTCCTCTATTACCGTGGATACTTCCATCTCTGAGATGGATTTGCTTTTCAACGTTTCCACCAACACCTATTTGGATAGGTGTGCAAAGCTTGTGGATGCGATTTTGCTTAGTGCATCCGCCTTTTGGTTTTCCCCTCTAGGAACTTGGTTGATGGTAAACCTGTCAAAGCCTTGGATTAGTGCCTTGGTTTTGTCGAGGTACTGAATCATGTTTTCCTCCTTGGCTACGTACTCGCCCAACACGTGGTTGGCTACTAGTCTGGAATCTACATTCGCTTCTAGGTTACGTACACCCATTCGAGCTGCAATGCGTAGTCCGGCTATTAGGGCTTCGTACTCTGCCTCATTGTTTGTTGCTGTGAATTCAAAACTCAGTGCGTAAGTGAATTCCATTTCTTCTGGGTTTGTGAGGATGAGGCCTGCTCCTGACCCATCCACGCATGAGGATCCGTCTGTGAACAAGATCCATGGATCTTGTAGATCCTTTTTGCTCGGTGCGAGTGTATCCTCAGTGTCTGGTTTTTCAATGATGAAGTCTGCTAGTATCTGCCCTTTTCGCGCGCGCGTGGCTGTAAGAAATGTTGTGTTCACCTAGCAACACACTCCACTTCTGTAGTCGTCCTGATGCGTCAGGTTTGGAGATGATCTGTTTGATGGGTTGATCTGTAATTACCGCAATTGGATGCGCTTGAAAATACCTGCGCAGTCTTTTGGCGGCGAACACCAATGCTAGAACAAGCTTTTCCATGGCGCTGTAGTTGATCTCCGTCTTCTTGAGCGCCTTGCTCACAAAATACACTGGTGTCTGTACTGAGTTCCTATCCGTCAGCAGCACTGCACTGACTGCTCCATGTGTCGCTGATAAATACATAATCAGTTCTTCCCCTGGTCGGGGTGCGACTAGTGTGGGAAGCTCCGCCAAGTGTTGTTTGAGCTGTGTAAAGGCCTCTTCTGCCTCCGTAATCCACCGAAAATCGCCCTTTTTTATACACTTCTTGAGTGTTTTGAAAAGAGTTTAGTCATTTTACATTTATACTTTGGCAGCTTATAAATTTATTTGGCACCACTAACTATCTCAAATATCTATTGAAACGTAGAACACACACAACACAAACACATCTTCTTCTTTCCCAACAACATGAACAAACACAAATGTCTTTTTCATCCCCATTGCGAATCACATCAAATTCTCAAAATCATCAAATTTGACTTTTTCACATTTTTTCCCCTTTTACCAAAAAAAAAAACACATACAAATTAACAAAATTGAGATTCTTTCTTCTGTAAACAACAAAACTAACATCAAATTTAACTTTGATTCAGGTCCAATTTCCAACAAGTTCATTTAATTTCATCCTTAAAACACCGGTCAGTTTTTTCCTAATTTATCCAATCATCACAATTCGGTAATTATTATTATTTTTAGTTTTTTTAAATTATATTGTTATACCGTTTTTTTTTTATTGGTTTGTTAGTAGTTACATAATTCCATAATCGGTATATGAAATAATTGTTGGATTGTGATTCTTGATATGATTTAGAGGAGAAGCCGCTTTCTGGGGCAAGTTCTAATCCGGTAAATCCATTGATAAGCCAACTAAGCAATGGTCCGATGCTCTTGCTGCTGAAAAAACTGCTGCTCCAACTGATGACACTGAGTCGCCACCAGCTGCTACGGAAGAAAGTGAGGAAACTGCTGAAGAAGAGGAAAAACCTGAGATTAAGGTATGTTCATTTGATAGGAGTGCATAGTTTACTATGATTCATGTTTGCTAGATCATTGAATCGTTGAGCTTAATGTATTTTCTGCCTTGTTTGAATAACAGCTTGAGACAACACCTGGAGATTATCGTTTTCCAACTACAAATCAAAGTAGACACTGCTTTACCAGATACGTTGAGTACCATCGGTGAGCTCCCTGACCTGTGTACCAAATACCAATCACAGCGCCGTAATAAATTTTGTATTGTTCCTTGTTGCTAATTCTAGCTTCTATTTGATTCGTGGTTATATTTATTATCAGGTGTGTGGCTGCAAAGGGATAAGGTGCTCCCGAATGTGATAACACTACTAATATTTTCCCCCCTCTTCCAAACCCCTAATATTTATTTCCCTCCCCAGTTTTCATACCTTCACAAACCCCTAATATTTTCCCCCTCTTCCATCACTCGTCCATAATCATTTCTCGTTCACTTATTCTCATATGAGCTTATCAGTTTCTTTTACTGTGATGAATGCAATATGGTATGAAACGGCATTCATGAGAAGGACTTATCTGTGAGGAGGTTTAAATCGTGGAGGAACTTTTTAAGGAAAAGAAAAATCCATTGTGATTGGGTATGTAGGCTAATTAGCCTCTCGTTTGTTCCAAAAAAATAAATTTGTTGTGCATTATTGAGATTGTTAATGTATTATTATGTAAATGCAAGGACATTGTCGATCCATGAAGAAAATATTCATGGTAGCTATCTGTACAACAATGTTTTATATTGCGTACAGAACTACAAATTTTCAGCATTCACAAACAGAGGTATGGCACTGCCAATATTATGTTCATTAAGTGCATTTTAAGCCATCTTGTAGATC
The DNA here is from genome assembly GCA_910596185.1 of Chrysanthemum makinoi. Classification (NCBI taxonomy): domain Eukaryota; kingdom Viridiplantae; phylum Streptophyta; class Magnoliopsida; order Asterales; family Asteraceae; genus Chrysanthemum; species Chrysanthemum makinoi. The sequence goes on along the minus strand of OU343219.1, from coordinate 76,411,130 downwards.
ATATGAGACTTTGTTTTGCACCAATTCATTTGCTTTATATACGGTCAGTACTTGCGAACATAGTGATTATAGTGTTTGGATACTAACAACTATATGCATCTCACAAGCTTGAACACGGTTATGAACTTAAGACGCTTAATAAATTTTCAAATTTTTCTGCACGGCTTGACTAGTATGTATTATTTTTCTGTTTTTTCATCAGCTGGACTCAAGATTGCATCCATTCCTTACATCAAAGGTATATTTTGTAGGTCACTATAGTGTCCTAGTGTCAAAATAAGTAAAGAGCATTTTGTCCTTATAGTACTACGCTTTGTCCAATTGAAACTCATCATCTGTTTGTTTTTCTTTTTCGGGATCATGATAGCATGAGACTGATATGCTTTCATCCCTATCTATAGGTATTGTCATTAGCTTACACAGTCTTTAAGGGTTTACCTGATGGTATTGTGGAAGCTAAATCCGACTTGGAATTAAAGCCGTTATGGTCAAGTCATCCAAAATTAAAGGTATCTGTCACTACGCTGGTCCTGTTTGTATCTGTTAGGGTTGCTCTAAAAAGCACAATTGTACAACTATTATTACTTTTCTCTAATCTACAATTGTTAGGCATATCAGCCTAATGTTTCCAACCATCATAACTTGCTGGCAATGTCGGTAGGTTTAAAACAGAAGCGCAACGTTAATACCATTGTGCAGAAGGTATGGACTAGACTGTATTATCATATCTGCACCTTTGTACATATATATTAACGATAACTAATCAGCATTGGTTTTATCTGTTTTGAATGCTAGTATCATTGCTCTCTTAGTTAGAGTTGGGTGTTTTGAAAATCATGCGCTTAATCCAAATGGTGTCCTTGTAGCCGAGCTAGATACAGTCATAAATCCCATGCCAAGAGAATATCTAAGCATAAATTTGAGCAATGGAATGGCTCTTTAACATGTAAGATAATTTTTGCTGCAAAAAATAGGTAACTTCATTAACAAAAATTGACAGGAAAAAGACCTATATCGACGCATATACTTTAAAATCATAGGCAAAAAAAAGTGATACAATTTCTTGCAGAAATGTTATACATTATCTTGTTTAAGTTAGAATATGTATAGCATGATGTATGCAAAACTAGTTTTGGTGCTGATCCTTTGCACAAAACTGAACCCTTATACTTATCTACTGCATTAGTTTTGGTCCAATTGACACTAGTTCAATGGTTATAGCAGACCCTGGTGCTTATACTTATTATTCATAGTTCGATTGGGATGGGCAGTAGGATTTTATGTCAACAGTGAGAATGCGTTTAGCGAGGATAAAAGGTACTTGAATGATCAATTTACAAAGCTTGTTGAATACAAGAAGGAACAAAATTGGTTGAAGACACCGTGTGATTATCTTCTTTTCCCTGGAGGAGGTACTCAATTCAAGGAGGGATCGAGTTGATCATTACATCCAGTACATAGAAAAGGTAATGTATGTCACCATCAAGTTACCTTTTATTTTGTTTGGGTGCTAAATTAGTAGTTCGTGCATAGCTAAATGTTGCAGCTTCCAAGTGTAAAATAATTGAAAACAACAAAATTCCGCCCGCGTCATGAAAATGAAAAGCGGTTAAATATATAATCTTTGTAATTTACACTTCGTGAAACTTGAGGTTGTCACAGCTTGGTATAATTCACAAGTTTATGATAAACTCTCAACACTATGACCGAATGTTTGGACCATATAATTTTGGCAAATCATGTTGGCTTAAAATAAGATGATGTCTATGGTGTCAAGTACTTGCAGATATTGTGTTACTTATGTTACAATAATTATATGGCAGGGGCTTCTGGTCATATAAATTGTTATTGCCCATCTGTTGCATTAGTTGTATATATGTGATGGTCATATGCATAAAGATGAACATATCTTAGTTGTATGTATGTGTTCCTGGGTTGATTGATAGAATTCCCTGAGGGCCAGTGTAAAAGTATCCTCGTGTATATAAAACTAGTCTTCTAGAAATCTTTATATAGTCAATAATGCCAGTGAGTTTTGAAACTGCACTTCTTTCCTTGTTTGGTTTTCTAGATTATTTTAGCACATTCACAATATCCATATAAATGTGGTTTGCTCTATGCAGTAGTGTCTTTGTCATCGAGCATCATATGAGCTACATTATACATAGATTATAGTTTTATTACTTATACATTTAGTGTATATTTTCTCATTAACAATGTCGTTGCTTTACTATATTATCACTTGCTTATGTTTTCGCTTCATTTATTCTTTTAGAATCTGCCAAAAATTGGTTGGGGGAAGTGCACTAGGGTGATTCTTGATGTTGGTTGTGGTGTTGCTAGCTTTGGTGGAATCTGCTGGATAAAGATGTTATAGCCATGAAATCTGCTCTAAAAGATCGACATGAAGCCCAAATACAATATGCTCTGGAGCGAGGAATTCCTGCTACTGTCAATGGTTGGACTAAAGATAGAAGTAAAGATGAAGATTTTATAGCTAGGATTTCTTGTAATAGACGAAAATAAGGAATGATAATACTGGGTTTTTTTGCTCTTCGAAATTTGATCTAATGGATGAATGCTAGTGCAAACTTACAAGTGATGAATGTTTATGAAGTTTATGTATAAGTTAGCGCAAACTTTTTCAAATAGTGTCCACTATTTATATATTTTGGGCATCTAGTTAGAATAGTTGGGCAACTAGGCTTCCAAGAATCGAGCAAAGAATAAAGTTTTGATCTTTAATACTATGCAAGAGTAATTCTAATTCTTATACGTTTATAGGTGCGTGATCCAATGCCTGTTGTGTTTTTCTTCCTCATTGATGCATCAATGAACGCCGTACAAACTGGTGCTACAGTCGGAGCTTGCAGTACTATCAACCAAGTTATCACGGATCTTCCCATAAGTTTGTATGCTCAAGCTTACGAAATGTTAATATGATCTCCAACTGATGGGTGTTAGTCGATGTAACTAATCTCTCAAAACAGGTGACACTGTATGTTCAAAATACATGTCTATGGGTGTTAGTCGACTCGCATAATCTCTCAAAACAGGTGAAATTGTATGTTCAAAATATGTATATTTTCATAAACAATTATTGTGATCGTAGCTAAGTACTATTGTTACAAAAAATTCTAATGCTGGACCAGAAGAATGACAAAAATATCGATGTTCCAAGTTACCATCACCATTAGGTGCAGTCTTTTGGCAGTTGCTCCTAAGCTTGGCTGCAAAAGTAGCATCTATGTTTGAGGTACTGATGTATATCCTGGCCCTTAATCTTACACATCGTTCCTGCCCGATTGTATGAGAGCCTGCAAGACAACAATCAATTCACAATTCAGATATTAGATAGTTGGCGTGGGATCCTGTAAAATGGTCAAATTTCCTAGGAAGGTTATTTCAGCTTAACTGTATCATGTACAACTGTTTTTCATGGGTCGTCATATGGGTCTAAAGTTGCACAAAGCATATTTAATGCATAAAGACATCAAAAAGTATAGTATGATTTCTGAAGATCAGATTTGAAGAAAATTTACTCATTTTCACCCATTACCCAATGTCCCCAACCCACGTATTTTGTCACCTTTGGAGAAAAGTGAATTTAAGAAATTGGTTCAAAGTTAAAAAAAACTACCTTTTCAAGATTTCCGTCAGGAAGCTGTTGATCTCTCCTGCCACTATACTGAACCGAATCTTCACCATCTTATAATTCAGTAATCAAAGTTGTCTCAACTTAATTTGAGCCTAAAGATGATGAATCACCATTAACAGACTTCACAGAATCAGCATGGAGTTCATGGTCTACTTTTGCATCTTCCACATCTTAAGTTGTTAACAAAATCTCTTTAGCTTTTTCTGCCTCTAGTTGTTTCCTTTTAGCTTTTTCTTCTTTTAATTTCTTAAATCTGACAATACAAAAGATTACAATAAACACGATTGGCATTTGAACACTATTATTAAAACGACAATATGGGCAGGGGTGGGTAACCAAACTGTCTTTAGTAAAAAAAAAAAAGCATTTCTAGCATAACCACTAATGCTTTTTTTCTTTAAATTTCAAATATTTCACTAAAACTTGCCTTAATTGTGACTACAGATAATATCTTTTTACAATAACTAACCTGAATCTTTAAATAAAACCATTTAAATGTTGTGCGCGCTAAAATATGTCAGAAAATTTTCAATCTGTTTGATCCGTTAGATCCATTTGACTTGGTTGATTAGGAAAGGATATGCTATTGACCTTTCACCAGGGCAATACCTTTGGGCATCAGGATTCTCTGTTTTGGGTGGTTCTTTAACTGATGTAGTAGGAAACACAGGCCAAGAAAATAGCAGACTTATGATATGAAAATATGACTGAGCAGTAGAGATGGCAAGTTTGACCCATCTATATACAAACTCATACCAAACCCGAACCCATTACCTACGCACCTGACCCATTCATTTTGCTACCTCTACGGCGCAATTCCGGGAAGTAAGAACAAATACAAATATTAACACAAACCTCTTAGAGGTCTTCTTCCTGGTTCAAACCATCAACGGCTGCGATCAAAGCCTTTACTCCTGTTTGGCAGAAGTCTTGAATGTTTCGGCCTCCGCTGTCATCATGCACCTGCTTATTTGGCGTACTACTCATATTGCTACTGCAAAATCAAATAATAAACACGTGTTATCTTAGCTGTAATAGGAATACGACCAATCGTACTATCAATAAAAAAAAACAAATAAAAGGATATAAGATAGAGCATAAATCGCCATATGTGATAAGCACTTCAACTTTTCTTAGTGTAGAATATAATTCTAACACTTATGGTTGTGTATCAGTTTATCTAATGCAAGGGGAATTGAAAATTGAGATCTTTGAAATGAAGAACATACAATGAATGAAAAAGGTGTAAACGAATACAAATTAAGCCTAAATTAGATCAAACCAACTTAGAAAACCAAATCCGAAACAAGTGAGATAAAAAAAATATATTTAGTGAACCTACGAAAATTTCTTGCAATTGATAAGAACTTGTTGTTGGTATGCCTTGTATTCTGGGGTTGTAGCCTATAAACCAAACAAAATATAGTCAAAAGTTATCTAAATTGGCTTACAAAAAAGGTCGAGCAATGGTATTGGAAAGAGCATAGCTTGATTGATTTTATCTTCAAAGCCATACATCACCTACACATAAACACATCTGTAAAAGCTAATCAACATGAAGTGAGATAAAATAGTAGAATTTATATAAGTCATATAGATACAGTAACTCACTTGTTCGCCTTTTTTGTTGATCTCATTAGCCCATTCCTGAAAAAGATCATGGCTTCACGTGGTCCACGTAGTGACTTGTGTGCCATGGTTGTTACAACATCAGCATATTCAAAAGGAGATGGTATAACACCAGTAGCAACCAACCCGCTGATGTGTGCCATGTCAGCTAATAGAATAGTTTTTTGTTTGTCGCAAACCTGTCAAAAAATGAGACAGTCAAAGATTTGAGATATCAAGACTCATGAATAAAAAGAAGAAATAAGACATTATTGCCATTTACCTTGTGCATACGGACATAATCATATACTCGAGCATACACACTTGCACCACCTAATTTTGGCCTAAAGAGGACAACACTTTTCTCCATCTGCAACATAGATAAACTTTTTTCATTAGTAAAATAAAGAAGTCTGTTATTTTGAACATGAAACATAACGCTAACTCATGCAGCTGTATAACTTACTTGGTCATAGCCAATATAACTGGTGCTTTCATCCAATCTTTATGGCATTGTCTCAAACAATATTGATACAGCCGAAATCTTCTTCGTATCCGTGTGCATCATGAAAAAGAAGAGAAACATATCAAAATAAATACTTGTTGGAAATTACTCATACGACATGACAAACCCTTAGCTTGAAAAAGAACTTCACATCACCTGATAACCATACACGTCATTTGTTTTGGTTGAAACCTATGGAAGTCAAGCCACCAAATTATTACCACATGGATTGTCATCAACCAAGTAACCACCAATAAATTAAATTCAAGATCTAACATGTCTGATAAGAGCAGCAATACCAACATTTTCCATGGCATCAATTAGCATAATAGCTCTGGAAATCATAACAGCATCATTAACCACTCCGGTTAACTGTATACGTCCAATGCAACATTCCACCCTACGCAAGACAGTGTGATACGCTTATTGCCGAATACTACCAAAAATTGATTAAAACAAAAATTGCATAAAGTACTCATTGCAAAACACAATTAAATTTGAACATAATCATACATATTGATAAATGTGATTTTCCCAATATTTGACTTTTCTTTGTAAAAAGGCATCAATTTGACTTTTCTTTGTTCGTCTACAGAATGCAGTTAGAATTAGGTCAAAAGAAGTGTCAGCCGCCTTGTATGTTTGGTGGTCAGAACGAAAAGAAACTTCTAAGTAACCAAGAGGAACAAAAAGTGAACTTTTTGAAGGAATGATATTCCCTTCAAATTACCAAACAAACCTGGATTTGAAATTTGTCACAGGCCTGAAAGTTCACAAAGAAAGATATTTATTCCAACATTTGCAAAAAGACCTCAAACATTTTTAAAAGACCAGTATCTATACTAGTCTGTCAGTATGCATATGTAACAATCACAATAACGGCAAACAAACACCTATAAATAGTTTCCCTGAACTTGATTACTAATTTTAGTTTTTTCTGCTTGAAAACTGAGGATAATTCATTTAGGTCAGAAATGCTTTAAGTAGATATATGAGCATTCAGCATTGATGACATGAGATATGCATTAAGATCATCACGCAGAGCATACCTAACAGAGAAGACATCAACATGCCTTTCACCTTTGAAACTTTTCAAGTGTCCATCAACGTGAACATAAATCCCTTCTCTGCAAAACAGCAAATATCATAAGCATTTCATAACAAAACCAAGACCACCCAAAAAATTAACTCCAATAACTAAGCTTAGAAATAACAATCAAGAAAATAATAACCTGCCTAACCTCTTCCATTAGCAATTTATCAACTGGTTCGTTAACCCTACCAAACAGTACTTAAAATATTAGCTTGACAAAAAGATGATATTCCACTCAGATTCGATTTTAGCAGTTCAATCGACAACATGTATTAATTCAAGTTTCACAAAAAAGTCACAGTCTATAGTTTTACCGTTTCTTGCATGCCAGTTTTCCAGTTCCATCATCAACAGTGAGGGTAGCATCAATATTCCTTTCCACTTTGTTGGACACCATCCCCACAATCGTAACCTAAAATTTTGAAATAAATACAAAACTTAAGTTCAACAAATAATACTGACATATAGCTTTGAATAACTGAGAAGCCTAGCAGTGGTATCAATATAGGCTAGCAGTGGTAACTGATAAGCCTAGCAGTGGAAACGACAAGCTAGCAGTGGTAACCGATAACTTAGCAGTGGAAACGAGCAGCCTAGCAGTTGTTACCGATCAGAATTAGTCAAATCATTTAGTCAAATAATCAGATTATTACTGATTACCGAGAACCCCCCGAACAAGTGCTACTAAGCCAAAAATACAAGTTAAAGATAAGTATCTCCAAAACCGTTTATCGCCTTATCTGCTTACAGAATAAACATACTGCTTAATGACTGTACTCTATCTACGTTTAAGTGATTATTTACCCCAAACACCGTCTAAGAAACTTTAATGGGTAATAAATATCGCACAACTTCATGTATTCGTGTATGCACATGATAGATGACAGAACATAAGGGTCATAATTTACCCTTTATAAACCCTAAAACAGTAAAAACCAAAATTCACTAAATTCACTGCATTATACTAAAAACTAAGATATGGGTTTTCATCAGAAACATATTTCAATCATGTAAAAAGTTATAATTTAATGTACCTGTTGAGAGTGAGTTCAATGAAATGCTGGATGATGAGGTTAAGGGTTTGAAGGATGATGACGTGGCATAAGGGCGTGAGGAGGAGTTGTTGCTGTTGCCGGAAACTCCACTTAATTTGTTTTTACCCAAATCCAACTGTTCAAGCTGAGTGTAGTTGTGAAATAACTTGGAATAGAGCCAGATATATTGTTATCACCCAAATCCAGCCTTCTTATTCTAGTAAAATTTCTAAATGATACTGGAATGGTGCCGTTTAATAGATTATTGCTTAACTTGAGATCTATGAGGTTGTGAGCATCACCAATTTCAGATGGAATGGACCCAAAAAGAGAATTATTATACAATATAAGGTAGAGATTGATTAAATATAAGGTAGAGGAGATTGGTTAGATTTCCTATAGAATGAGGGAATCAGGGTTTGAAAAATATTTGGGGAGAAAATTGGCGGATAATGGGGGAAGGATTGATGTTTTAAATAGATAATTATATAAAAACATGTGTATGTAAAATGGAAAAAAAAAACCTTTTTTAAAAAATACGGTTGCCCAGCGCTTTTTCCTTGCCCAAAAAACAATACCTTACACATACGGGACACTTGTCGCAATGTCGATGAGTTGCCCAATGACAGCGGTTGCCCTCGGTCTATTTGCAAATTTAAAATAAAAGTGGTTCATAAAGTGATATGCGTCAGGGTGCGCGGTCTATTTGTATCATTTTCCCTTCTACAAATCACATGTGATTTATACACGAATCACAACAAAAAACAGAATCATGTGTGATTTACTGATTTTTAAATTAAAACAGAATCACGTGATTTATACACGAATCACAAGAAAAAACAGAATCATGTGTGATTTACTCATTTTTACAAATCAATTGTGATTTTTTAAAAATAGCAAATCACATGTGATTTTTTTACGAATCACGTGTGATTTTTCTGGACGGAAATTTTGAAAAAAAAAATGGTCGAAAGTATATAAAAGTGCATGTCTATAGAAAGATAATTTAATTCTCGTCGCGATGGTGTATTTTTCGTTCCTTATAGTTTTACCGTTTACAAGATATGTTGTTTTTTAAAAAAATATGAAAAGTGGGTTTTTTTATTAAATGAGCTAGAATGACAATTTTGCCCTTCCTTTGTTATTTTTTGGTTTGATCTCTACCGTTGGATGAAAACAAAATGAAATGCTAGGATGTGCTTATTTGTTCTTTTAATTTGCTTTGTTTGTCATGAATATCACCCCTTAACATAAATACTGTAACTTGTTATACACATATCTAAATTTTTTACTTTTAAACAAAACCTACTTTTCGTATGAAATTTTTATCTTAATCTTTATATCTCAAGAGAAAATATATTTGCTATGTGTCGTGATCTTAGAGTTAGACATACCCATGGTTTTAATTTCAAATTAATGTCTTACAAAATGTTGTCGGTTTGATACACGATTCAAAAAAGTTATTTTTATTTTCAGTTTCACTGAATGTTTTTATACGACTTTTGATACATTTTAAAATATTCATTTAGTTGAATTATCGTATATTACATGAAAAACTTAATTAAATATCGCAAGTATAACTATTTACCGCTATAAATTTCGTCGCTATGCACAGGTTTCACCCTAGTTTTAATATATAAAGAAACACATCTAGTTGGTTTAAGTTTCCAATCAAACATTTTTGTGAGGAAAGAAACCTTAAAAGGAATTATACCATGCTTGGTCATTTCTGTCAAGAAACCTTTAAAAGGAATTATACCATGCTTGGTCAATATTGTGAGGAACATACGAAACCTTTAAAAGGAATTCTCTCTGCAACATCCATCAACAACAAGAAACCCAAATGCTTTTGCTTTTAAAGAGAAAACTAAACCTATGAAACCCGAAGTGGGCTATAAATCCAAATCTTAATATCTAAAAATAATGTAAACTAGTCTCAAAATCATCATTATCACCTTCGTTATCACCTCTAAACTTTCCTATTCTGTCATTATAATGTCACTAGTCACTTTTCAGACCTTTGTAAATGTAAAGCTGAAACCCTATGAAAAACCAACATTCAGCAGACTTCCTTCAAGAATCTCCATAACAAGTTCCCATCACAAACCCGAATGCCAGTTTCCGCCTTTTTTACCGGCCAACCAGGTCTCATTTTATCGGCATTATATAACTAATGATCATAACATTTCTAGTTTTCCTTAAGATATACTAATATGAAATGTTTTTAGAGTGTCGCTGCGGTGGTGTTTGGAGAAGCGTCACAGCAGTCGAGATTATATCCATTGACAAAGAGAAGATCAGAAGGTGCTATTCCTATTGCGGGAAGTTATAGGCTTATTGATGCAGTTATAAGTAATTGCATCAATAGTAATATAACGAAGATATACGCTCTCACACAGTTTAATTCCACTTCATTAAACTCGCATCTTTCAAGAGCTTACTCTGGTGGATTCTTAGCAAATCATGAATTTCTTGAAGTCATTGCAGCTTATCAAAGTCCAGAAGATAATAACTGGTTCCAGGTTATACATTAATCACATTTTTATACAAAACTATTTTTGTGCGTACATAATGTGGCAGTTTCGACTAGCTTAATTGTAAATGTGAACATATAAATTGTGTTTTATCCGAAACGGGTCAATACTAAACACTTAACTAGGTATAAGGGGAGCAAATTTAAATGCATTTGATGGGTTGAATATCAACCGAATTTAACTTTAAATGATTACAACCTCCTAAGAGTCCTAACTCCTTAAGTCATTTATATATGGACATATGGTAGTAATAATCCTTTTGTATTAATGATTAACGCATTAGTTATTTATAGAACTTTTCCTTACATACGAACAAGAAAGGATTCGCAGATTGCAGATAGACCCAACCCAACCTGTTTCCACTTTCCACCCATAAAATTAAAATGGCCCGTTAAAAACCGAACCCATTTTCACCTTGTCCCCAACAACCCATCTTGCTTCCTCCAATACATATAAAGAGTGGCATATTTATTGCCAAAACATATTCTCTTTTGGGGAAACATTATATGGAGTATTAACAAATTATTTTTTGTCTTTTTTTCTCTACAAAATGCTATATGAAAGTTTTGTGCCCCTGCATATAGATATGTGCATAAACGCGGTGGTTAATTTCTGGTGCTTTTGGGATTGCAGGGAACTGCAGATGCTATGAGAAGATGTTTATGGGTATTAGAACAACATCCAGCAGCCGAATTTCTGGTCCTTCCAGGTCACCATCTTTACAAGATGGATTATCAAAAACTTATCGAAGCACACAGAAACCATAAGGCTGATGTAACAGTTGCAGTTTTAGATAGCATGAGAGATTATAATACAGGCTTTGGCAGTTTCAGTGTAGATTTTAGCAATCGAGTTACCGGCTTCCAAGAGGAGGCAGAATCAATGCCAGTCACACCGATATCAGTTAAGTGGTTTACATTTATAAGGTTATTGTTCACATTTTAATCTGATTCTCAAAGAACTTTATGTTAATATCTTTAACAGGTTCATGGCGCAAATTTTAACGGTGGTTTAAATGAAGCGGTTTCTAGTATGGGAATATATGTGATGAACAGACATGTTATGATAAAGCTTCTAAAAGAATCTTTTCCAACAGCAAATGATTTAAAGCATGAAGTAATACCAGGTGCAATATCCTTAGGCTTGAAGGTTAGTATTTTTTACAATTCCTAATAATTAAATAGTTATAAAAGGTTTAACAATGATGCAATGATAGGTTCATGCTTACCGGTTTGCTGGATACTGGGAAGGCGTGAGAAGCATCGAAGCATATTACAAAGCAAATATGGAAAACACAAAGAAAACGAACATCAAATATAAGTCAGTAACTCTGAAAACCCGAAAAAGAATGTATAGCCAAAGAGAAACAAACTAACTACATATACTTAAATTCTTGGTAGCAGTTTTTATGATAGAGATTTTCCAGTGTACACTCTGCCACGACATCTGCCTCCGTCTTTAGTATCCGATGCTGCCATCACAGATAGTGTCATCGGTGATGGTTGCATTTTAAATGTATGAAACTTTCATTAAACTAGTAACACATGTATATATTAGTACAACATTTTCTTCTTATTGATGCAATCTTTTATGGGTCTTTAAAAAGTAGAGATGCCGCATTAGAAGTTCAGTGATTGGTCCAAGAACGAGGGTAGGAGATGGAGCTGTGATACAGGATTCAGTAATTATGGGATCAGATATCTATCAGGTAATGATCATCATTACTTTATCAATGAATTTTTTATTTTCTTAAAACTTAAAGTTGGTCATTTTGTTTTCATGCCAACAGAGGTTACATAAAGAGTGCATTGGTGGTGCAGACACAAAGCAAGTGAATGTCCCAATTGGTATCGGAGAAGGCTCTCATATAAAGAAAGCTATAATAGACAAGAATGCAAAGATTGGGAGAAATGTTAAGGTAATTTTCACCAAGATAAACATGCACTAAAAATACCGGCTATTTGACAAAATGTAATTCATTCTAGACCTTATAAAGACCAATATCATGCTTTTAACATGATAAAGAACATATATTGTCTTGTAGATTATAAACAGGGACAATGTACTAGAAGGGGACAATGAAACTGCTGGCTACATAATCACATCAGGCATTGTTGTTGTCATACAAGGTGCAGTTTTGCCAGATGAAAGCATCATATGAGATCAACTAAAAGAAATCATTCATATATGTACTAGAAGTGACAATGAAACTGAGGTGCTTCATGTTTTTGAAGATATACGGCTATGGGGCACTAAAAGTGAAATCTTTTATAATGCAGACATACTAAAGGGAATTTTTTGGAGACAGACATTATACTGAGATCTGAGGAATGTTTGTTGCAATTGCTTTCGAATATTGTAAATTTATAAAGTGAATGAAATTACTGTTCTGCAAAAAATTGATGGCACAGTTATACAAATGTGATTCGATAATACTATGATAACTTAGAAAAGCTAGAATTTGTATAAGTATAAACTTTTCCGTATTTACATCAAAACCAACAATCAAACTTTTCCGTATAAACTTTTTTTCTCTTCCAACTTATACAAATTCTAGCTTCCACAATACCTTTTACACCACTTGGAAAAGCTAGAATTTGTATAAGTATAAACTTTTCCGTATTTACATCAAAACCAACAATCAAACTTTGCTTGCTGTAGGAAGGATCCCTTACAGTTAAGTAAAGACTTTGTCAAAAGAAAGTAGCTGGTGACTAGTCGTTATAGGCACATTCAATGCTGTCAACTGAAAATGTGATCTGTTTCCATGAATCCAATCTTTCGGAATAGATAAAAGCGGCTACTAGTACCCTGGTTAGCCACATGAAGAAGTTTGTAATCATTGGAAGAGTCAATGTAAAAACCAAAAACATCGTCAAAGATATTATAATGAAAAGGATAAAGGTGTTAGACGACAACTTCTATTAGGCACCCGTTAATGGGTTCCAAAATGCATGCTGTCCACTTTTCGTTGAGCCTAAACATACTAGTCCATCCACGCTAACATATCATGAACACTAGAGTCAGCTTCAAATGGGATAGAAAGGAGACTATGCTAGTTTAGTGTTTCACAATCAAGTGTACAGATACCACGAACTCGTTGTTGTTAGCCCGTATCTTGTATCTCATATAATGTAACATTGTTGTATCCGGCTCAAGCCCATCTCTAGAATATTCTGTCATATCTTATATATTTGTACAATGTATTGTATCATTCAATCAATCAAATCAGTATCAATTATCCCTAATAACATGGTATCATAGCCAAACAATCTCACCGATCCTAACCATAAAAATCCCTCAATCGCCATTTTTTTTTCAACTTTCTTTGTGTTGGTGATTTGTGCACAAGGTCACAAATCCACACTTATTTGGTGTATATTGATCGTGCAAAGGTCACGACCTCTTGGTATTTTTTTATTTATTTTTTTGTTTCTTGTCCTTCCTAAACCTGTGCACACGTATACTCTATACATGTCATATAAACCCTAAATATTATTCATCATGACTGGTTCATAAAACACCTATTAGAATCACTCCTAAACCATATTTTTAAGTGTTAGTGATTCATATGTAATAGTTAGCTTAATATGGCTTTTATGTTAGTAAACATGTCAAGGCTTATGTAGAAAGCCCATGAGCCTTGGCCCAAGTCCAATAAAGAAATGAAGGGACTAGGAGTGTTGCCCTAGCTCCCTCTCCTATAAATAGTCTTGTAATACCCTCACTTGAGGGTTGGTTGTTCAATTTCATTCTCTTTCACTTCATACGCTTAACCATTCTTTATTAATACGCATAAGTGTTTGTTTGTTATTGTTCAACCGATCTATTCTCTTCTATTTCTTCTTTTGATGCTTGTGTTACTAACATGAGAACCTAAAGTGGTATCAATCGCCAAATAGTTGAGTGAAAAGAAGTTGTTTTTGAAGCTTTTGGTTTTACGCGTAAGTCACGGTTCAAAAACTTGTTCACGTTTAAAAACTCATTTTTTACACTTTTCAATCCAAGATTCTTGTACTTTCAACGTTTTTAAGTGTTCAAATTTCAGTTTTAAGCAAAAAGTTTCGAACTTTACGTGTTTTTCCTTAGTTTTAAACTTGGTTTTATATGCGTGTTCATCGTTACGCATAAGGTATTTTGAAGTTTTGGATCATCTAGTTTCACACTTTTGTGTTATTTTGGTGATATTGAAGCTGTTTCATCACAAAAAATCTGGTTTAGAAACATCTTTGGGCAAAAATCATTTTTGGTAAAGTTCTACGCATAACGAAACCCTAAATTTACGCATAAGAGTTCCTTGGTTTGATCTTCAGTTTCGTGGATTACTCAGTGTTTTTCTTGCTTGGATAAGCCTGAAAACACTTCGACTTTGGATATCTTTTGCACTGTGATAGTGTAAAAGATCTTTTGGGTAAAACCCTAATCTTACGCGTAAGCTCATCCCTTACGCGTAGAACTCTTTCCGCATAAGATTTTCTTACGCCTAAGCCCTATCTTACGCATAAGCTAATCCTACGCCTAAGTTTTCTACGCCTAACTTTCTGTTTACGCATAACTTTAGTGTTTTCTCATTTCTTACGCGTAAGCTAATCCTACGCGTAACTATTGCTGTTACGCGTATCTTTGGTGTTTTTACGCATAAGTGGTACTTTGCTTTTCTGTGATTTCTACGCCCAAGGATACTTCATCAACAACGGTTCATTCGACTACAAAGATCCATTTAACAACACAAGTTTTCAACATGTCACAACCACCATACTCTAGCTATTTTCCTTACACCTATAATCAACAACAACAACAACTAAGTCCACAACATCAACAATTTAATCATCAACAACAAATTTATCAACAACAATTTAATCAACAACATACTCCACAACTTGGTGCAATTCCACCACAAATGGTTCAACCACCACCTAGTCTTCAAGTACAACCTTACACAAACTTCTACAATCAACATACATCCAGGAGTACTATGAAGGAACCAACATGGTTTGGCAAGATGTGTGAAGCCTTAAGTAGCCAACAATCAATTCATGAAGCTGGCTCACTTGATAGACCTCCAATGCTCACTCCCGAAAATTATGATCAATGGGTGATAAGGTTCTTTAGGTTTTGTGATCTAAAGAAGCCACATGGAAAGTTCTTAAAGAAGGTCATTATGGAAGGTCCATTTCAGATGCCTACTGTTGTCACACCCGCAGATCCTAATGCCAATCCACCAAGAGATGCTGTCACCAACATTGCAACCGTCTCAGGACCTTACAGGTGATGAACTTCTACATTTTGAAGCCGATGAGCTAGCAATGCAATACATCCTTTGGGATTACCCAACCCGGTCCTTCGAAGTGTTGATGCTCAAAAGACTGCTAAAGCAATGTGGGAACATATTCATCTTCTTATGGAAGGCACAACGCTCAATCAGGAAGACATGGAATCCAAAATCTACTTGGCTTATAAACACTTCATTATTGAACTAGGAGAGATATTAGAGTCATATCATCATCGCTTTTCAGACATCATCAATGATTTGGACAAACACAATATCATCATGCCACGAATTGCTGTCAACACTAAGTTCCTAAGTAGTCTTGGTCCGGAATGGGAGAAGTATGTCATTTTTCTCCGTCAAGCTAAAAATCTTCATCATGCTACATACGAATTGTTGTACGACTATTTGAAGCCTCACCAAAAAGAAGTTGACAAAGAAAGGGCTATTCGTGGACTCCCGGCTCCACAGTCACTTCCGGATAATCAACAACTTGCTTTGTGGGCTCAAACTAGTGTTCCTCCTCAACCTGCTCCTCAACCAACTGCAACCATCACACCATATGATCCGTCACAGCAACAACCTCAACAAACTCAATTGGTTCCATACAACAACAACAATGCTCAAGCACTTTATAGTTAAGCTGATGAGGACTCCGATGCTTTTGATGAATTACAACAAGGATTTGCTATGATTGCTAAAGCCTTCGGCCGGTATACAAACAGATCCAACAATCGCATTCGTTCCTCATCAAACACAAGGAATCAGGCTGTTGTGAACAATGGACGCGTTGAAGTTCAGAATTGAGGTTATGGTCGTCAGATGGGAGGTGGTCAAGGGTTTAATGCTATGGGCAGGAATAACATGGGTGCTCCACAACAACAGAGAGCTCAAGTGGTTGAACAGGGAATGCTCGAATGGGGTTAATGGTCTTCGTTGTTATAACTGTAATGAGAAGGGTCATCTGGCTAATGCATGCCCTAAGCCGAGGACAAGAGGCGGTGCTTATCACAAAGAGGCTTTGCTCTTGGCTCTCAAGGATGAAGCTGGTGGCACTCTTACCAACAAGGAACGAGCTTTATGGCGATGCAGATTCTGATGACGATATGGAGGACTTGCAGGCTAATGCAGCAGTGATGTTGATGGCACACATGCAAGCTCTACACATGAGTGACACAGGCCCGGTGTATGACACTGATGGCTTGTCTCAGGTACCGGAACAAAATATACTCATTACTGATCTGATATCTCCGCCAATTTCCCCATCCGACAAGGATCAGAGTGTTCAACATGAGCCATCCACATCTCATTCTGATGATTATCAAATAGATCCCGTAGTTATATTTGATGATCAAGATAACCTTATGGTTAATATTGATAATCAAGTTGACTCCGTGGTTATATTTAACGATCTAAATAATGATCATGTTGAGACTAACGTTGAACAAGATGAGCTTTTGTCTAATAGAGAAATTGAGCTCTTGACTTTAATTAAAGACCAAGAATCTCGTTTGGAAATTTGCACGAAATTAAAAGAGAAAAATGCACTGTTAATTAGGGATAATGAATGCTTAATTCGACAAATCAATTTTTTCAAAACTCAAGAAAACCGTGAAAAAGGTTTTGAAGCCGCTTTTGCCAAATCACATCAAAACGAAAAATCTTTGGAACGACAGATTCGTGATCTAGCCGCTTCGAAGAATGCTTTTTTGTCTCAAATAGAACAAATGAAACATGAACATAAACAACAAATTTACGCTCTTACTTTGGAAACTCAAAAAGCCAAGGCTGAGTTGTTAACTTGTCAAAAACAGTTCTCTGAATACAAAAAGCATTCCACGAAACGGATAGATAACTATCTTGAAGAAATTGTCGACTTACAAAACAAAATCAAAGAGTTTCGAAATGTTGTTTATAAACATGGTGAATCAATCTCAACGATTCAAAAGTTTACTTTCAAACCAAATCCAAATGGATATGGACCGAATCTTGCTGATTACAAACCTAAGTTTTCACACAGAGCATTCAAACCAAATCCTGAAGTTTACAGTGCAGAACATTGAATTGATGATTCAATTATGACTGTTGTTGAATATAATCGCATGGAGGAATTAGATGCTGATGACGAGAGTCGGTCAAAAATGGAAAATTTCGTTTATAACAAACCATTTAACTATTCAAAAGCCGTAACTTTTGTCACACAACAAGATACTTCTAACAAACCTTTGGTTATCACTCTAGTTTCTGAAGTTAGTCCCAACACAATGGTGCACAAATTAATGGTCCTTTACCTTCACTTAGTGAAGTAACAGCTAATGCCGAAAGTTGTCGCGTTATCAAATATTTTGACACTTTCTTATCTGACCTCAAAATTTTGGAACGTGAGATTGAATTTCATTTTGAAATAAAAGTTCAACATTTTTAATCGCCAATGGCGCGAGAACAAAGAGATATTCTTCAGAAAAGAATTTTACCCCATGTCAAAAATTTGAAAACTTGTGCACTATATTGGGAAAGGGATTTTCACAAGGAACTTGGTCTCATGAAAACAGTTTTCGAGAAAACAGAAACATCGATTTCAAATACTAAACGTAAAAAGAAACTATTGAGAAAAGATGTTGATCAACTCTTAGAAGATGTTATCTGTGCTGATATCCATAATGTTGTGTTATTACAATTTGTTGCATATGCATCTGATTATCTCTCTGCTGATACTGTTGATTCAGTTGAAATTGTTGAGAATACTGATAATGTGCTTCAAATCGAGTCTTTAAAAGTTGAAAATGAACGATTATTAAATGAACTTTCAAATGCAAAACGTCGTCTTAATTGGTGTCAAAAAGATATTCACGATCAACAACTTGCTTTTCAAAACAAAATCGCCAAGTTGCATGCAAAAAATCTTAATCCAAAACTTGAGCAACTGGATGATCAAAACGTGTCTTTTAAGTGTCAAATCTCAAAATATGAACATGATCTTTCCAAAGTTAAACAGGAATATGGTGTCATATTTGATCTACTCAAACAGACTCGTGATGAAGCATCAAACGAACTTGATCATTATCTTGCACACACTAAAGAAGTCATGAATTTTGCTGGAAATCTTCGTTCTGAAAATCAAGATTTGGTGCACACTATCATTAAGTTAAGGGAAATGTTAGGAAAGTATGAACAAGTTCAGCCTAGCATCATTAACAGAATTGCACCTGTAACACTTAGCAAACGTGAACCCAGATTGCCTACTGACAAATCACAAGATACTAATGTGCTTCCCTCTACTGAAACAGGACTAGTTGCCTCTTTTCCAAACGTCCGCACTTCACAGCCTAAGAGCAATACAAGGAAGAATAGGAAGTTGCGACCTAAGAAAAGAATAATAAGGAATGCTGAAGTAGAAGAACACCCTAGGACTTTGAATAAGACTCACGTTGCACCTACTTTAGATATTGCGTCTGACAAATGTAATGGAAAAAGTGTTGTAACGAATGCTAAACCTTTAAGTACTTTTGATATTCAGTCTGATGCTTCTTGTGTTATTTGTCGTAAAAGTATGCTTTCAGATTGTCATGACAAATGTGTTGCTAGAGCTATCTTGTCTCGTTTAAGGAATCCTAAGAATCGGAATACCTCTAGGCCTACTAATGCTTCTAAGTCTGTGCTTGGTAAACCGCCCTCCTTAGATTCTAAGAAACGCATTGATGTCCCTGTAGTTCAAGTATCACCTCCAAGGAATGTAGTACCACCTAGTGCATTCACTAAGACTAAAGCTAAGACTAGTTGGAGATGGCAGAAATGGATACATAATACACTAGGATTTAAATGGATGCCTAAAATCATTGATTTGTGTATTTCTTCTATAACTGCAGAGGAACCCTCTAACTCATCGGGTTCCACATCTACTTCTATTCCATCCGTGTCGCTTTTTGTGTAATGCGGTGATACGATCATCCTTTGGATTATTGATAGCGGATGTTCCCGACACATGACAGGCAACCTTAAACTGTTATCAAACTTTATTGCAAAGTTCATTGGCACTGTCAGATTCGGGAATGATCACTTTGCAGCTATCATGGGCTACGGAGATTATATCAATGGCAATATTGAAATTAGCAGGGTTTATTATGTGGAAGGCCTCGGTCACAATCTCTTTTCAGTCGGTCAATTCTGTGATGGAGTTTTGGAAGTTGCTTTTAGGGAGAAAACTTGTTTCATTCGTGATCTACAAGGAAACGATCTTATGTCTGGCTCTCGCAATTCTAGTCTATACACAATCTCAATGCAAGACATGGTTGCTTCATCTCCCGTCTGTCTACTCTCAAAGGCTACATCTACAAAATCTTGGCTATAGCACCGTCGTCTCTCACATCTAAACTTTCAAACCATCACCAACCTTGATCGACACAAACTTGTTGAAGGTCTCCCGAGATTCCGGTATTCTAAAGATCACCTATGTTCAGCTTGTGAACAAGGAAAAAGCACCCGTGCTCATTTTCCCTCAAAGGTGGAACACATGTCTCAGCATGTGCTTCATCTTCTTCACATGGATTTGTGTGGCCCGATGCGCGTGCAGACGATTAATGGCAAAAGCTACATCTTGGTAATTGTTGATGACTACTCAAGATGGACTTGGGTTTATTTTCTTCGATGTAAAGACCAAGCTCCACAGATGATCATCACCTTTCTCACAAAAATTCAAATTCAGCTCCGAAACACCGTCAGACAAATTCGAACAGACAAAGGAACTGAATTTGTGAATCAAACTCTTCGGGAATATTATGAGAAAGTGGGAATCGAGCATCAAACATCCATAGCACGTACCCCAGAACAAAACGGAGTTGTTGAAAGACGAAACCGTACGTTAGTGGAAGCTGCTAGAACGATGTTAATCAATGTTAAACTTCCAGATTACTTATGGGCTGAAGCTGTCTCAACTGCATGCTACACTCAGAATCGCTCAATGATTACAAAACGCCACAACAAAATACCGGTTGAGCTTATCCACAACAGAAAACCGAATCTCAAACACTTTCAGGTATTTGGATCTCTTTGCTACCCAAATAATGATCGTGATGACTTTGGAAAGCTCAAAGCCAAAGCTGACATTGGAGTTTTTATTCGATACTGTGATAATTCTAAAGGTTACCGGATATGGAATCGTCGTAGAAAGCAGGTTATGGAAACGATTCATGCTAATTTTGATGAGCTTACTGAAATGGCTTCTGAGCATAACAGCTTGGAACCCGGTCACAACCATTTAAACTTCCCTCAAACCCCATCATCAGCTAAATCAAGCCCCAGCTTACTCGTCAACAAATGGAAAAGCTATTTGCTCCACTGTTTAGTGATGACATTGATGAACGTGCTCCAGGTGTATCCGATGTTTTCGCTGCTCAACCTGATACTACTCTTATACCTGATACACCTGCTACAACAACTACTGTTGAAGAAGCACCACCAGTTGACTCTACAACAACAGTTGAACAAACTGCATCCAACGACGCTGAACCAGCTGATGATGTTCTTAATGAAGTACCCCCACCTGCAGATTTTGATCCAAATGCGTTCTTTAACCCGTTTGCTAATGAAACTGATGCACCTGATGTTGCGGAATCATCTACAAGCCATTTGAATCCTCAAAATCTGCACAATGTATACCAACATCAACCCTCTACACATCGTTGGACAAAAGACCATCCTCTTGAGAATATTATTGGTAACCCGAATCAACCAGTCGTAACAAGACAACGTCTTCACACAGATGGTGAACATTGCATTTATGCACTCACTGTCTGCCAATTTGAGCCTAAAAACATTAAAGACGCAATGACAAAGGACAACTGGATTGAATCCATGCAGGAAGAACTCAACCAATTCAAACGTCTTGAAGTATGGGAACTGGTTGAAAGACCAACAAGGGTCTTCGTCATTGGTCTAAAATGGATTTGGAAAAACAAATTGTATGCTGAAGGAACCGTAATTAGAAACAAGTCACGTCCGGTGGCTAA
This sequence comes from Chrysanthemum makinoi, assembly GCA_910596185.1. Lineage (NCBI taxonomy): Eukaryota > Viridiplantae > Streptophyta > Magnoliopsida > Asterales > Asteraceae > Chrysanthemum > Chrysanthemum makinoi. The sequence goes on along the minus strand of OU343219.1, from coordinate 76,389,424 downwards.
GGGTTATAGACAGGAAGAGGGTATTGACTTTGAAGAATCATTTGCTCGTTGCTCATCTTGAGGTCGTTCGGATTTTTCTGGCTTTTGCGGCTCACATGAACATCACGATCTTTCAGATGGATGTCAAAACTGCTTTTCTAAATGGACAACTGAAAGAAACGGTCTATGTTAGCCAGCCAGAAGGATTCGTTGATCCAGAGTTCTCTAATCATGTCTACAAACTGAAGAAAGCTCTCTACGGTCTCAAACAAGCCCCTTGGGCGTGGTACGATAAGTTATCATCCTTCCTTATTGCCAATAATTTTACCAAAGGTTCGGTCGACCCTACACTCTTTATACAATATCACGGGGCTCACATCTTAATCGTTCAAATCTATGTGGATGACATCATTTTTGGGTCAACACATTTAAAATACTCAAATGCTTTTGCAAAACTTATGACAAAACATTTTGAAATGTCAATTATGGGTGAACTCACATTCTTCTTTGGAATGCAAGTTCATCAATCACCCCGTGGTATTTTCTTGAGTCAGTCCAAATATGCCCTTGAATTGTTAAACAAATTTGGAATGCAAAACTGTGACACCTATGCCACACCAATGGCTCATACCAAGAAGCTAGACGCTGATTTACATGGGAAATTGGTGGACCCTACCAAATACCATAGTATCATTGGGTCTCTCATGTATCTAACAGCTAGCAGACCTGATATTGTTTTTGCCGTCTATCTTTGCTCCCGTTATCAATCGAGACCAACTGAAACCCACCTCTCCGAGGCTAAAAGAATCCTCCGATACATCAAGGGAACCATTAACTTGGGGATCTGGTATCTGAAGGATTCTGATTTTGAACTAATAGCTTTTTCAGACGTTGATCACGCAGGATGCTTAGATTCACGAAAAAGTACTTCAGGAGCATTATAATTTCTTGGTGATAAACTGGTGTCATGGCAATCGAAGAAGCAGGATTGTACATCGCTGTCCTCAACCGAAGCATAATATGTAGCCATGTCGGCGTGTTGTGCTCAAGTCATTTGGATGAGAACACAACTCAATGACTATGGTTACGTATTTGACATAATCCCAATGTACTGCGACAATCGGAGTGCTATTGCGATCTCGTGCAATTCAGTTCAACATTCGAAATCAAAGCACATCGATCTTCGATATCATTTCATCAAGGACCACGTGGAACAGGGTACTGTTGAATTATATTTTGTGGGTACTGAATACCAACTGGCAGATCTTCTCACCAAAGCCTTAGCTCCTGCTAGGTTTAATGAGTTGGTCCACCGGATTGGTATGCGGTGTTTGACTCAAGAGGAATTGGATGAACTCTTAAAACATTCTTAAAAATCAGTCAAACACCAAAACCTCCTTTTTGTAAATATTTTTCAAAAACAAAATACAAAATTATAAAATCAGATAAAACAACAAAAATATTCTTCTATCTATATTTCTTTTAACATTGCAAGTACAATTCTTCCGTCAACACTCAAATCTTTCAAAATTCAGTATTTTTTCGATCAAGTGTTGAGGGGGAGAAAGAACATATGTTTCCAGTTTCATATAAACCTTGTACTTGCATGTTACCTTATCCCGGTTGTTTCGTCTATAAATGGTGGTCACATTTTCTGGTTTTCTGACACTCCTCGGACTAAAATTTATAAAATTTCATTATTTCTTAAGTCAAGGGGGAGTGTCGTCAAATTTCTTTCCAAATATCACTCGTTTGTTAACCAAAATGGAAGTTAAAGGCATTGGATGTAAATGGTAAAGGTGGAGGGACTAATATTGTCAAAAGCTCAAAGTTATTTTTCATAAAAAACTTCCACCAACCTCATTTATTTCACTTCATTTATTATCTTACCAAACTTAATCCTATGCCAAACATTCAATCTCTCAATCCGCTTGCTCGATCTTCATTTTGTAAGTGGTTTCATAATCTAAACATGTTTGTAAACAAAGGTTTTGATTTATATTTAAAACTAACGGTTAGATTTTCACTTATGAACGATTTGGTGTTCTACGCATAAGCGTATGAACACCTAATCAAGTGTGGGTGTTTGTGGTGAAAAAGATAGTGTCAAAACGTTTAAATAACATCATTGAAACTATTTTGATTATAAAAACACACCCAGATACATGAATTGATTGATATTGTGAATTAGGGTTTATGCGTGAAATTGGGTGTTTTCAAATGAGAACGTTTTTGGTCAAAAAGATAGTTGAGTGATGTTGTTCTTATGGTGAATTGATGGTATCTAGGCTCAGAACCAATCCAGAAACACTAATTGATCTTTAATTAGAAATTAGGGTTTAAGTTCATACGCATTTGGGTATGATTCACTCAAATTCTGATGTTAAAACTTAGATAGAACTACTCATAAGGCTTCTTAGACCTCCCAGAATCATTTTGGTGCAATTTCTATGGCTAGATTACTTACTCGTAAAAATTGAACCTTAGGGTTTAGGTTTACGCATAAGTGTTCTTACGCGTAACTGTCATATGTGTATTCATGATATGATCTGATGGTGAGTGAATGTAGATGTTATTGATTGTGTTATGACGAATTTATTTCAGGTCTTCCACGTTTGAAAAATTCAGAATCAAGGTTTCTAGCAAACTACGCATAAGGATCACCCTACGCGTAGAATGTTATGCGTAAGAGTAATCTTATGCGTAACTATTACGCGTAAGGTTCTACATAAGGGACTACGCGTATCCTGTGAAGGATATGCGTAAACAGTGACCTCTACGCATAAGGTTGACTCTTACGAGTAAGCCTTACGCGTAAGGTTTATATACACCTACGCGTAAGCTCTACGCATAAGGTCCCCTTTTCCCACGCGTAATATTTCTTACGCGTAAGTCAAGAACCTACGCATAAGCTTGCGTTTACGCGTATACCATTCCTGTTTACGCATAAGCTTGCCATTTCTACGCCTAAGCCTTGTTTAACCTTAATTATGAATTGTTACGCGTGCAAACATGTAAATAAATAAATCATAACGCCACGAAACCAATAATGTCACTATAAGCTTAAATGTTTAACAAGTTGTGAATAATAAGTGAAAATATGGACTTTAAAACTTAAAGTTAATCAACTCACGAAACTTATCACGACATCATTGGACTATTGGACAAACAAGTGACATTGGACTCGTAACAATCATCGACATATCACATTCAATAATTAGACAATATAACCATCTGTTGACTAACATAATGTCTTTCGATATTGTTGGAATCACTCCTAAACCTAAATCAAGTGTTAGTGATTCATATGTAATAGTTAGCTTAATATGGCCTTTATGTTAGTAATTAGCCTTAGGCTTATGTAGAAGGCCCATAAGCCTAGGCCTAGTCCAATAAGGAAAAGGATGGGAACTAGGAGTGTTGCCCTAGCTTCCCTCCTATAAATACCTTGTAATAACCCTCACTTGAGGGTTGGTTGTTCAATTTACTCTTTCACTCATACCTTATGCCTAACCTTTCATATTAACGTGTGTGTGTGTGTGTTTGGATATTGTTCAACCGATCTCTTCTTCATCTTATCTCTTCTATTGATACTTGTGTTGCATATTTAGGAACCTAATAGTGGTATCAATCGCCAAATAGTTGGGTGAATCGTTATTGTTCTTGAAGTGGGTTTTTTGGTCCTACGCGTAGAACATACGCTTCGTGGTTTGAACTTTGGTTAGCTTAAAAAACGTATTTTTTACACTTTTATTCCAAGATTCTTATACTTTCAATGTTTTAAAGTGTTAAAATAACTGTTTTTGGCATAAAGTTTCAAACTTTACGCGTAGATCTTTGCTTTTGAACTTGGTTTTAAACGAGGGTTTCGTTTTACGCATAACTGTTTTAGACGCTTTGGATCATCAAGTTTCACACTTTTGTGTTATTTTGGTGATATTGAAGCTATTTCATCACAAAAATCTGGTTTAGAAACATCTTTGGGAAAAAGTCACTTTACGAGTAGAACTACGCGTATCAAAACCCTAGTTCTACACGTAACTTGCTCCTTGGTTTGATCTTCAGTTTCGTGGTTTACTCCGTGGTTTCTTGCTTGGATAAGCCTGAAAACACGTCGACTTTGGATATCTTTTGCACTGTGATAGTGTAAAAGATCATTTGGGAAAACCCTAAACTTACGCATAAGCATAAGCTTACGCGTAGACTCTTTACGCATAAGATTCATCTTACGCCTAAGCTTAGTCTTACGCATAAGGTAATCCTAAGTCTAAGTTTTTCTACGCCTAACTTCTTGTTTTTCGCATAACTTTAGAGTTTGTTCCTTTCTTACGCGTAAGCTAAAACTACGCGTAACTCTTGCTGTTACGAGTAACTTTGGTGTTTTTACGCATAAGTGGTACTTTGCTTTATTGTGATTTCTACGCCTAAGGATACTTCATCAACAAAGGTTCATTCGACTACAAAGATCCATTTAACAACCCAAGTTTTCAACATGTCACAACCACCATACTCTAACTATTTTCCTTACACTTATAATCAACAACAACAACAACAACTAAGTCCCCAACATCAACAATGGAATCAACAACAAGCAGTTTATCAACAACATACTCCACTACTTGCAGCAATTCCACAACCTCATATAATTCAACCACCACCTAGTCTTCAAGTACAACCTTACACAAACTTCTACAATCAACATCCATCCAGGAATACTATGAAGGAACCAGCATGGTTTGGCAAGATGTGTGAAGCCTTGAGTAGCCAACAATTAATTCATGAAGCTGGCTCACTTGATAGACCTCCAATGCTTACTCCCGGTAATTATGATCAATGGGTGATTCGGTTCTTTAGGTTTTGTGATCTAAAGAAGCCACATGGAAAGTTTTTAAAGAAGGTCATTATGGAAGGTCCATTTCAGATGCCTACTGTCGTTACACCCGGAGATCCTAATGCTGTTCCACCAAGAGATGATGTCACCAACATTGCAAATGCAGAACTCACAGGTGATCAACTTCTACACTTTGAAGCCGACGAACTTGCAATGCAATACATCCTGTTAGGATTACCAAATCCAATCCTTCGAAGTGTTGATGCTCAAAAGACTGCCAAAGCAATGTGGGAACAGATTCATCTTCTTATACAAGGCACAACACTCAATCAGGAAGACATGGAATCCAAAATCTACTTGGCTTATGAACACTTCATGATTGAACCAAGAGAGTCGTTAGAATCTTATCATCATCGCTTTTCAGACATCATTAATGATTTGGACAAACACAATATCATCATGCCACGAATTGCTGTCAACACAAAGTTCCTAAGTATTCTTGGTCTGGAACGGGAGAAGTATGTCATTTTTCCCCGTCAAGCTAAAGATATGCATCATGCTACCTACGGATTGTTGTATGACTATCTGAAGCCTCACCAAAAAGAAGTTGATAAGGAAAGGATTCTTCGTGGTCAAACTGTTTCACCATCACTTCCGGACAATCAACAACTTGCTTTGTGGGCTCAAACAAATATTCCTCCTCAACAAGCTCCTCAACCCGCTCCTCAAACAACTGCAACCATCAAACCTTCTGATCCGTCACAGCTACAACCTCAACAAAACCAATTGGTTCCATACAACAACAACACTGCTCAAGCTCTTTACAATGAAGCTGATGAGGACTCCAATGCCTTCGATGAATTGCAACAAGGATTTGTTGTGATTGCTAAAGCATTTGGCCGTTATACAAACAAATCCAACAATCGCATTCGTTCCTCATCTAATACAAGAAATCAAGCTGTTGTAAACAATGGACGCGTTGAAGTTCAAAATCGTGGTTATGGTCGTCAGATGGGAGGTGGTCAAGGGTTCAATGCTATGGGAAGGAATAACATGGGTGCTCCGCAGGAACAACGGGCTCAAGTGGTTGAACAAGGGAATGCTCGGAATGGGGTTAATGGTCTTTGATGCTATAACAGTAATGAGAAGGGTCATCTGGCTAATACATGTCCTAAACCGAGGACACGAGGCAGTGCTTATTTCAAAGAGGCTTTGCTCTTGGCTCTTAAGGATGAAGCTGGTGGAACTCTTACCAACAAGGAACAGAGCTTTATGGCAGATGCAGATTCTGATGATGATATGGAAGACTTGCAGGCTAATGCATCAGTGATGTTGATGGCACAAATGCAAGCTCTACACATGAGTGACACAGGCCCAGTGTATGACACTGACGGCTTGTCTCAGGTACCTGAACAAACAATTATCATTAATGAACTGATATCTCCATCAACATCTGCATCTGACATAGATCAGAGTGTTCAAAATGAGCCTTCTACATCGCATTCTAATGATCATCAACTAGACCCCGTAGTTATCTTTGATGATCAAGATGACCTTATGGTTACTCTTGATGATCAAGTTGACTCCGTGGTTATATTTGAGGATCTAAAAAATGACCATGTTGAGACTCCCGTTGAACAAAATGATTCTATGTTTGATCCAAATTTTGAGCTCCGGACCTTAGTTAAAGACCAACAATCCCGAGTGGAACATTACCATAATCTCAATACCAAATTAACAGAGAAATATGCACTGTTAACCAGGGATAATGAATGCTTAATTCGACAACTCAATTTTTTCAAAACTCAAGAAAACCGTGAAAAAGGTTTTGAAGCCGCTTTTGCCAAATCACACCAAAATGAAAAATATTTGGAACGAAAGATTTGTGATCTAGCCGCTTCGAAGAATGCTTTGTTGTCTCAAATAGAACAAATGAAACATGAACATAAACAACAACTTAACGCTCTTACTTTGGAAACTCAAAAAGCCAAGGCTGAGTTGTTAACTTATCAAAAACAGTTCTCTGAGTACAAAAAGCATTCAACGAAACGAATAGATGACTATCTTGAGGAAATTGTTGACTTACAAAACAAAATCAAAGAGTTTAAAACTGTTGTTTATAAACATGGTGAATCAATCACAACGATTCAAAAGTTTTCTTTCAAACCAAATCCAAATGGATATAGACCGAATCTTGCTGATTATAAACCTAAGTTTTCACACAGAGCATTCAAACCAAATCCTGATGTTTACAGTGCAGAACATAGAATTGATGATTCAATTATGACTGTTGTTGAATATAATCGGATGGAGGAATTAGATGTTGATGACGAGAGTCGGTCAAAAATAGAAAATGTCGTTTACAACAAACCATTTAACTATTCAAAAGCCGTAACTTTTGTCACACAACAAGATACTTCTAACAACCCTTTGGTTATCACACCAGTTTCTGAACTCAGTCCTCAACCAAAAGGTGCACAAATTAATGGTCCTTTACCCTCACTTAGTGAAGTAAAAACTAATGCCGAAAGTTGTCGCATTATCAAATACTTTGACACTTTCTTATCTGACCTCAAAATTTTGGAACGTGAGATTGAATTTCATTATGAAATAAAAGTTCAACATTTTACCTCGCCAATGGCGCGAGAACATAGAGATATTCTTCAGAAAAGAATTTTACCCCATGTCAAAATTTTAAAAAATTGTGCACTATATTGGGAAAAGGATTTTCACAAGGAATTTGGTCTCATGAAAACAGTTTTCGAGAAAACAGAAACATCGATTTCAAACACTAAACGTAAAAAGAAACTGTTGAGAAAAGATGTTGATCGACTCTTGGAAGATGTTATCTGTGCTGATATCCATAATGCTGTGTTATTACATTCTTTGCCATATGCATCTGATGATATCTCTGCTGATTATGTTGATTCTGTTGATAATGGTGTGAATACTGATATGGTGCATCAGATCGAGTCTTTAACAGTTGAAAATAAACGATTGTCAAATGAGCTTTCAAATGCAATACGTCGTCTTAATTGGTGTCAAAAAGATATTCACGATCAACAACTTGCTTTTCAACACAAAATCGCCCAGTTGCGTGCAAAACATTCTGATCCTAAAATTGAGCAACTGGATGATCAAAACGTGTCTTTTAAGTGTCAAATCTCAAAATATGAACAAGAACTTGCAAAAGTTAAAAAGGAATATGGTGTCATATTTGATTTACTCAAACAGACTCGTGATGAAGCATCAAACGAACTTGATCATTATCTTGCACACACTAAAGAAGTCATGAATTTTGCTTGAAATCTTCGTTCTGAAAATCAAGATTTGGTGCACACTATCACTAAGTTAAGGGAAATGTTAGGAAAGTATGAACAAGTTCAGCCTAGCATCATTAAGAGAGTTGCACCTGCAACACTTAGCAATCATGTCCCCAGAATACCTACTAACAAAACACAAGTTACTAATGTGCTTCCCTCTACTGAAACAGGACTAGTTGCCTCTTTTCCAAACGTCCGCACTTCACAGCCTATGAGCACTACAAAGAAGAATAGGAAGTTGCGACCTAAGAAAAGACAAATAAAGAATGTTGAAATAGAAGAACACCATAAGGCTTTGAATAAGACTCCAGTTGCACCCACTTTAGATATTGCGTCTGGCAAATGTAATGGAAAATGTGTTGTAACAAATGTTGAACCTTTAAGTTCTTTTGATATTCAGTCTGATGCATCTTGTGTTATTTGTCGTAAAAGTATGCGTTCTGATTGTCATGATAAATGTGTTGCTAAGGCTATCTTGTCTCGTTTACAGAATCCTAAGACCCGAAATACCTCTAGGCCCACTAATGCTTCTAAGTCTGTGCTTGGTAGACCGCCTTCTTTAGATTCTAAGAAACGCATTAATGTCCCTGTAGCCCCAGTATCACCTCCAAGGAAGATTGTACCACCTAGTGCATTCACTAAGACTAAAGTTAAGACTAGTTGGAGATGGCAGAAATGGATATATAATACACTAGGATTTAAATGGATGCCTAAAGTTATTGATGTGTGTATTTCTACTATAACTGCTTTGGAACCCTCTAACACTTCGGGTTCCACATCTACTTCTATTCCATCTGTGTCGTTTGTGTCTAATGCAAGTGATACAGATCATCCTTTGGATTGTTGATAGCGGATGTTCCCGACACATGACATGCAATCTTAAACTGTTATCAAACTTTGTTTCAAAGTTCATTGGCACTGTCAGATTCGGGAATGATCACTTCGCAGCTATCATGGGCTACGGAGATTACATCAATGGCAACATCGAAATTAGCAGGGTTTATTATGTGGAAGGCCTCGGTCACAATCTTTTTTCTGTTGGTCAATTTTGTGATGGAGAGCTGGAAGTTGCTTTCAGGGAGAAAACTTGTTTCATTCATGATCTACAAGGAAATGATCTTATGTCTGGCCAACGCTCATCCAGTCTCTACACTATCTCCATGCAAGACATGATTGCTTCATCTCCCATATGTCTACTCTCAAAGGCTACATCTACAAAATCTTGGCTATGGCACCGTCGTCTCTCACATCTAAACTTTCAAACCATAACCAACCTTGCTCGACACAAACTTGTTGAAGGTCTCCCGAGATTCCGGTATTCTAAAGATCACCTATGCTCAGCGTGTGAACAAGGGAAAAGCTCTCGTGCTCATTTTCCTTCAAAGGTGGAACATAGCTCTCAGCATGTGCTTCATCTTCTTCACATGGATTTGTGTGGTCCGATGCGCGTGCAGACAATTAACGGTAAACGCTACATCTTGGTAATTGTTGATGACTACTCAAGATGGACTTGGGTTTATTTTCTTCGAAGTAAAGACCAAGCTCCACAGATGATCATCACCTTTCTCACGAAAATTCAAATTCAGCTCCGAAACACCGTCAGACAAATTCGAACAGACAAAGGAACTGAATTTGTGAATCAAACCCTTCGAGAATATTATGAGAAAGTGGGAATTGAGCATCAAACATCTATTGCCCGCACACCAGAACAAAACGGAGTTGTTGAAAGACGAAACCGTACGTTAGTGGAAGCTGCCAGTACGATGTTAATCAATGCTAAACTTCCAGATTACTTGTGGGCTGAAGCTGTCTCAACTGCATGCTACACTCAAAACCGTTCAATGATTACAAAACGCCACAACAAAACACCATTTGAGCTTCTCCACAATCGTAAACCGAATCTCAAACACTTTCATGTCTTTGGATCTCTTTGCTATCCAAATAATGATTGTGATGACTTTGGAAAGCTCAAAGCCAAAGCTGACATTGGAGTCTTTATTAGATATTGTGAGAATTCAAAAGGTTACCGGATATGGAATCGTCGTAGAAAGCAGGTTATGGAAACGATTCATGCTAATTTTGATGAACTTACTGAAATGGCTTCTGAGTATAATAGCTTGGAACCCGGTCACAATCGTTTAAACTTCCCCCAAACCCCATCATCAGCTGATACAAGCCCTCAGCTTACTCGTCAACAAATGGAAAGACTATTTGCTCCTCTATTCAGTGACGATATTGATGAACGTGCTCCAGGTGTATCCGCTGTTTTCGCTGCTCAACCTGATAATCCTCCTATACCTGATACACCTGCTACAACAACTTCTGTTGAAGAAGCACCACCAGTTGACTCTACAACAACAGTTGAACAAACTGCATCCAACGACGCAGAACCAGCTGATGATGTTCTGAATGAAGTACCCTGATTCGTTGAGGTTTAGGGGTGTGTGTGTATGGATAAAACCACAATATCGATATAAAAAATAACCACAAGGAATGATTTAAAATCCCTTTAGGAAAAAGGATAATGAATCAAAACCCGTGAGTGATAGTGATACGGATTAGGAAATCCGAGTCGTTTCCCAACGAGGTGTGAATGAGCAACGTCGCTATTGGTTCGTTATTAAAATGCTCGATGTTTTGGATTTTTGATTTTAATAAAACTACGGGGAATGGGAAAACAATAAAGGGAAATTATACTACGGGGAATCCTAAATACGCGATTTATTCTAAAACGAAACGTAAATAAAATGCAACTACGTCTAACCTAAGTCCTAAAAATAATCTAAAATTACTTTCTAACTAAAAATGATATTAGAAAATTAACTAAGAATTAAAACTAATTTTTATGATTTTTCTGGAATTTATTTGAATTAAAAACTAATTTAAAACTAATTTAAATGCTAAAAATTACAAATTAATCTAGGAAAATTTTTTTTTTTTGCTTTTTATAATTTCCTTAATCTAGGAAAATTGAAAAATTATTTTTTGAAGCTTTTCTGATTTAATTGTAATAAAAGCTATTTAAAAAAATCTTAAAAACTGATTTAAATAAAGAAAAATAGCAAACAGTAATGGAAAATTATGAAAAATTCAGGAAAAGTCTAAAATATTATTCTAAATCTATTAAAAATATAAAAATAATAGCTTATGTGAGAGATTTAGAAGCTGATGTGTAACTGCTTATGAATAAGCTAGACAAAATAAGCTACAAGCTAAAACAGTGGACCAAAGGATTACAGAACCTAAATTATGCTAAATCTACTTTAAATAAACTAATATCAACTACTCTAAGCCTCTGAAATGCACATAACCAGGATTTGGTTCAATTTTACTTAAGTACCACAACAGCCAAACTAGCTACTTTTAAGCTATAGCTCAAGCTTATCTAAAAAGCCAAAGTGGAAACCAGCACTTGGGAACTTAAGACTACCAGTCAGAGAATACTTGCACCAAATTTCAGCCAATAACAAGCTAAAGTGAAGCTTGTACAACTTTTGCACAAAACCTGTTTTGACACCATTGTGTGCACAGGGCACTTTCAGAAAATAAGACCAAGTTTAAGCACTTCAAAAGCTATTTTAGAAAATTTATAAAAATAAAATAAAAATATCTCGAAAATCACCACCAACTGAAGTTATGAAATCCAAAATTTCAAATGAATTTGAGTAATGATCACTGATTTAAAAATCTATAAAGTTTCTTAAAAACTGCTATTGATGGTTTGACTATTTTGAAAACAGATATGAGATTTTGACTTTTATGATATATGAATCAAATTTGTGAACTGATTTTGATGTTTTATAGTAAATTAGAACTGATGCAAGCTAGATTATAAAATTCTACACCTATATGCTTAATTTTAATAACTAACTTCAACTGAAACTGAGATTGAATCAGTTAACATGTAATTTTGACTTTTACTAATCTAGTATGCAAATGAGTAACTAAACCAAGCCTAATTATCCTAAATACTACTGATGTGACAAATCCTAACTACAAATTAAGTCTAAAACTCACTAAAACCAATTGATCCAAACACACCTTTAATGAAACTAAAATGCTATCAAATCTATTGCATCCATGAAACTAATCCTTGACAGCATACAATTACCATCAAATAACTAAAAGAGAGCTAAAAAATACAAAACTAACAATGATATCTAACAGATTCAAGTAATACGGATTATGCAGCAGAACAGATTCATAAAATAAGCGATATATTAACTTACAAAGGTCCAGCCACTGTGGCTTGCTACAATTGATCAAAGAACCACTATCCTAACTCTCATATCAACCCAAAAGAATGCAAATCAACCCAAATCCCGAGCCATATCAGTAATCCAGAACCTAGTGATCTTTAACTTATGCATTTTGACTTTTGTTGACCAAGTGATTTGAGATGATATAATCTGAGTTAAGAGAGTTTTAAGAAAATATTAAGCTAAAGTGAGCTTGTAGAAGCTTGTTTAAACAGAAAACTTAAAGTGGATTTAGATAAAAACAGATTTGATTTTATTTTTTTATTTTTTTTCAAATATTTTTCAATTTTTTTTTTATGATTTTTGTTTTGAGAAGATCATTAACTGAAAATGATTATCAACCAAATAACAACTGATATCAAAAGTAATAAGAGATTTGATGAAACAGTAACTAGAAACAAATTAATATAGAATTTTATTAATGAGAAATTTTGATTACAAAAGTAAAATATTGAAATTACAAAAGCTACTCAGATTTAATACTGAAACTACACTCTCTCACTAAAACTACACTACTTTCTATCACTAAAAACTACTTCATGATCTGTGAGAAATCCGGGGCTTTTTATAATTGAGCTTGAGGCCTTGGAAACATCTGGAATGTGAAATTGTGTGTTTCTTTTGATTCGTTTATCACCATTGATCAAATCCCATCTTATCTTGACCCTTGGATTAACACCTCCACGTAGCTTCGACCAATCAGGAGCAAGGGATGATGTGATTGACACACGGATTGCCAGCGTGGCATCCGTGTGTCAGTCACGTGTCAGAGTTGAATGACAATTTAGCTTGAATTTGAGTTTAGTGTGGGGAATTAATTAAACGGGTATCTAGGGTTCTAAGCTGGGAAATATTGGGGGGGAAAATGAGCGGGTAATGTTTTTGGGTTATTTTATTTTATTTTAACTATGTTGACCGGGTAAATGGGGTTATGTGGTAACCGGGTTTTATGATGGGTGGACCGGGTATGGATTAAGGTTATTAGACCGGGTAGAGGTTTTGGACTTGGTTTAGTATATTGGACTTGGTTTAGTATATTGGACTTAGGATATGAAATTTGATCCATTTAGCTTATAAGGGACCAAAGGTGTAAAAGCTGAAAATCCAGGGACCATAAGTGTAATTCTGAAAATGTAATCCAAGGGCCGAGTTTGCAACTTCTGAAACTTGAGGGTATATTCTGCCAATAACTGAAAGTTCAGGGACTATTTCTGACAATTCTTCAAACTTGATTATATCTTTCAAATATCATTCTCTGAGCATAAAAAGCTTCACAAATGCATAATTCTGATCTTCCGGCTCAGCTTTAGCATTCTTCTTTCTCTCGTGCTCGGTTTTCTTTGGATTTGGCTTCTTTTTGTGTGTTTTGACATATCCGTACCTGCACATGTATAAACTCAAGAAACCATTAAATATTAGCAATAAACGGCTTTTTTCTTGGTTATTTTGGGTCTTATTTGATAAAGAAATTATATGTGTTTTAACACATATCAAAATACCCCAGACGAGACCATTGTCGTGTCCCCACGCAATGCAATCAACTCACGCTTCTAAAATAAAGGATTTCAATCTCTTTCTACTAAACCAATGAAGAAGTAGCAAAGATTCCTCAAAAGAGATTAAGAAAACCTTAATTCTAAAAACGCCTCGTTTACCTTTCTTATTTCACATATAGATATTATGATTAAGCACATTCTGATTATGAGTGACGGTTTGTTGAACTTTCATGTCGATCAATAACTCCAACATTTTTCAAACGACACGTTAGGATCACGGAATAGGAAACACAACACAGCGTGAAGTGACCATACGGATAGAATACATCATCCCTGATTTTTCACAAGTCCCCAAACTAAGCGTAAAATCGAAATCATTGTTAAATATGATTCTAGATGCTAACACTACCCATGGAAGTTACTTGTATAATTACCTTTTGCTCCCATTTTCCTATTTTCCTCTAGATTATTTTATTTTTGTGAGAAATGAATTTCTTCAAGTTTCTCGTTTCGATAACTTTTTATTCCGATAAAGATATGAAGCTAAGTCGCTAATTAGTTATCCACCTTCCCTCGAAAACCATTGCACACAAGAATGAGGTCCACATCAAGGTCCTAATTTCGCACGATTTAGGGAGATATCTCCCGGATTCAAAGTTTGGCTTAACACTTATTTCAGCACATTTGCATTTTTGCAATTTAGGCCCTTGGTCTTTTCAACCACTAACTCAACGGGATTACCGTTTTATCAGAAGTCTTATTATGACTTTGGATTTTCCTCAACCTTTTAGAAGTCCATGACAACGGGGGTACCGTCAGACATAGAAAACTTTTATGGCTTTGGATTTTTCAACTTTAATACATTTGGGCTTTATTTCATGTTAATTTTTGTGCCAAACTCCGAATCCTACGGCTTTTATAACAATAGAAACAATAGCAAAAACTATCGGAATCACGTCTATTACACCGCAACAATGACAGTACCTTGATGTGTACCCAACTCTCATGGGCAAAGATTCTCCAAAGAAGAATAAAGAACTAACTATCGCCAAAAACTCAACATCTCTAATTATTATTTGACAAATATGGGGTGAAACAATTTTGTGGGAACAAAAAGCCATAAGTACCTTCGATGGGCTCTAAAGAGAACCATCTACTCCACGCTTAGCATCTAAACTCATAAGTAACTCTATCATTCCTCGATCTCCGCAAATTTAAAATCCCAAATAATGAGATCCGCGGATGCTTAGCCGATAATTTTTAGATTATCTATGGTTAAGGGAACAAGCTAGGGCTCAACACGCCCGGTCAAGTCAGAATTCTATTCCTACCTTCACCAGCGGAAAGTCAACAAGGTGTCAAAACATATATTAACTTAGCAAATGCTTCGTCAAATAATCTCAAGTCTCGCATTTTTAAAGTCACTTATAAGAAACTAGCAAATCTTGTCAAAGCTTCGCATATTTAAAATCACTTAGGGAAGCTTGCAAATCCTTGGCCTTGTGAGCTAGAATCGCATTTTATAGCCTCTTTTCTAAGCAATTAGCAAAGGCTATTTCAAGAAAAACGCATATTTAAAGAAACTTCTAAGAGACTAGCAAGAACTTTTCGATCATAAAACTAACAAAAGCTTACAAAAATTTTAAATTTTTCTCATTTTTGCACAATTTTTTCATTTTCAAAGGAAAAACGGGGTTGCGAGAGTACACGACAAAAATAAGCAAGTGCGGTCAAATCAAATCGAAGATTACCCTACCCCAGACTAAAACGAAACATTGTCCTCAATGTTTAAAGGCAAGGGTATC
The DNA here is from genome assembly GCA_910596185.1 of Chrysanthemum makinoi. NCBI lineage: Eukaryota > Viridiplantae > Streptophyta > Magnoliopsida > Asterales > Asteraceae > Chrysanthemum > Chrysanthemum makinoi. The sequence continues at coordinate 76,373,731 of OU343219.1, read as the reverse complement.
AACGAAAATCTAAAATCCGTTTATTAAGTATGCTAGAAGATAAACGTTAGTCGATAAGATTTCGGATATAGGATTTCCATCAGCAACGATACATGAAACTCGAGTGGAGAAAAGACAAACTTCGAGCACGAGAGTCTTCATATCGGGAACATCCTAAACACAACATCACAAACAACCAAACACGAGAAATTGAAGAGGCTAACCCCTTCACGTCACTTATTAGAAAATAGAAAGAAGATAGAAGGATAAGCATGGGGTGCCTCCCACGAAGCGCTACTGTTTTTGGTCACCGAGTCGCTAGCCTGACTCGTCCCCGAATTCATTTGTCCTTGGGGAAGAAAATGGTAGAGATACCAGGGTAAAAAACGGTGTCCTCATTCCCGAAAGAATGAGACTGGGTGGGTTGGGATGGAAAGAAAATGTCGGGCTCAAGCACAAAAGAAATAACTCCTCCCAAACTCACATAAGGCATATGAAAGATCGATCCATCATCCGGCGGTTTTGCGGGCGGACGAAGGGATGAAGGATCGATAAAAGGATACTCCAAAGAAGAACGGAGTCCATGGTACATAAAGGTGTATTTCAAAGGCTCATCAACGAAGGCATCCAAGAGAGGATCCTTATCTCGAATGACATTTTTAGCATAAAACTCATCAACGCGTATCCCGGGGTTGAAAATCTTGTCTTCGGAGAGGAACGAAATCAATGTATCATCTTCATGAAAATCCTCACGAGGAGAGGAATCACTTTCGGATAAAAAATAATATTGGACCTCAAGATCAACAAGTTCATCTGTCAAAATCTTCACTTCCTTATCTTTCTTCGGAAAAAACGGATCATCGTATTCTTCTTCATCCTCAGAGAAAATCGAGTCGGTAGGAGCAAGTTCATCGGTGAACTCCTCACTTTCTTCGTCAAAGAGTTGATTTTCAAAATTTAGAGTATATTCAGAATCAAATTCAAACAAGGGATTTGTGAATGTTTTAAAAGATTCTGGATCGAAAGATGTCTCAAAAGAAGGTTCCATGATTTTAGAAATCGGAGGTGGGACAAGTGGTGTGCTCTTAGAGCTAGCAGTTTCCACCACTACCGTTGTAGACTCCTTTTCTTGTTTCTTTTTCCGTTCAGCTTGTATTGTCGACATACTCTTGATCGTAAACCTTGAAAGATCAATTCGAGACGTTTTAGGTTCAACTTTCTTCACATCATCCGGATCATCCGGAGGGGGGTAAGAAGACGGTTCATTATATAACAATTTCTCGAGTAAAAAGATGTCCCCCTCTGGGTCAAAAGTAGCATTATTATTAATCTCAACTGGAACTGAATCATCATTAAGAAAGGCCTCGATCTCTTCCCAAATGGGGTCACTTTCCGTAATGAGAGACGGGAAAGAGTCGGTCATAATCGGATTAAACGGTAAAATGGGATCGCCACTTTCTTGAGAAAAATCAATCACACCGATGCTATGAATCGAATGATCATCGGGTGGAGGTTTTGACGTTTTTTCGGCATAAAACACTATCTTTTCATTTCCTTTTCTGATCGTTAACGTTCCTTGGTAATGATCCACAAGGACTTTCGCGGTTCTCAAGAATGGTCTTCCTAAAGTGAGAGGGACTCGGGCGTCAACCTCTATATCAACTACGGCGAAATCCACGGGAAAATGGAATTTATCCACTCGAACCATAACATCGTTGACTACACCAACCGTGTGAGCAATTGTTCGATTAGCTAATTCGATAGTCATACGAGTCGGTATAAGAGTTTTCAATCCAAGCTCATGATATATCGCAAGAGGCATGAGACTTATGCTTGCAACTGAATCGGTTAGGGCATTACATTCCTTAATAACATTTAAGGAGCAAGGAAGGAGAAATTTCCCGGGATCACCAAGCTTCTCGGGAGCTTGGTTCGAGGAAGAATTAAACGGTGTAGGCTCAAGTGAAATCTTTGAAATTTGTTCCAATTTTTCTTCATAAATCATGTCTGCAGCTTTGATCATATCGCGTAAGTTTGAACTTTATTCCGGAAACAACTTTCATTTTGTCGAACCGTGATTGAATCGATTTGCACGGTGTAAGGTTAGAACTTGACATTTTGACAGAGATAGAAGGAACTTGGGCAACCAGAGGTTGGACGTATTTGGATTTTCCATTATCAAGAGGAATTACCGGGTCCTTTGTCACCTCGGTCTCTCGTGCTACACTCATCACCGGAGAGGAAGTAGTCATCGAGGGCCCATCATCTCGAATGGTAACGGATTTCATTTCTCCCTTTGGGTTTGGAATGGTGTTACTTGGGAGAGAACCGGAACCCGAGGGTTGATTCATTTGGCACAAAACAGCATTCAACATGTTCTCAAGTTTATTCTGCGAAGCATCCAATTTGTTGTTTTGAAGTCGAATTTCATTCCTAAACTCATTGCTTTGTCTAGTCAATGAAGATTGAAACTCATTTCTCAAACTTGAAATTTGAGTTTGCATGGTGTGGATGGTAGCATTATTGTGTTGAACGTAATTCGTGAATTCATTAGGGGGCAAAGTTGGAGCTTGATAGCTTGAAGCTTGATATCCTTGATTGTAATTAACCCCTTGGTTCGGGTATTGATTTAGTGGGGCTTTGAATTGGTTTTGAACATTTGGTCCACGAACTTGATTCTGATTAAAACGAGTCTGATTGTTCGATTGAGAAAAACCCGGAGGTCCCATTTGATTACTAACACGAGGATTCGGTTCAACTTGAGGACGGTATTGGTTACCTCCGGTTACGGCATTCGCTTCGAAAGGATTTCCATCGGTGGCGGTACAATTGTAGTAAGCATGCGGGCCACCACAAGTAGTACAAGTCGATTCCACCGCTATGACTTGAGCGGGTGGAGAAGAATTAATCTTAGCGGTCTTAATCTTAACCAAAGCCTGAATCATATCCGTAAGCTTATCAATCTTAGCATCGGTGCTAGACGTATTTTCGTAAGACGAGGACGATGGTGTAACACTCACTCGGGCAGCAACCGATTTGCTACGTGAGGTACGAACTTTAGATTTGTTCTCAATAATCGACAAGGCATCTCTCGTTGATCGGATCAACAAATTACCACCACGCGGCATTGAGAGAGTCTTGATCAGTCTCATTCAAATCGTTATAAAACGTATCAAGTTGGTGTAATTCAGTAAAACCATGATGGGGACATTGCCTAAGCAAATCTTTGAATCGGTCCCATGCCTCACTAAATGATTCATCAAATCTTTGTGTGAATTTTGTTATTTCATTTTTAAGCTTGTTGTTTTAGACGGTGGGAAGAATTCGTTCACGAATTTTGACACTAAATTCTCCCATGTGGTTATCGATCGAGGTGGTAGTTTTTCGAGCCAAATGCGGCCCCCCAAGTGAAAACGGAAGAGTAGTAGCTTAATAGCCTCTTCCGGAACGTTACGGTACTTGATCGTAGACGTGAGCTTGTTGAACCGTCGGATATGAGAGTGAGGATCGTCCCTCTCAAATCCGTAAAATTGGCTTGACGAAACCAAATTTATCAAACCATGTTTAAGCTCAAAGTTATCGGCAACGATTGCCGGGACGACGATGGCTTCTCCATAACCCTCGGTGGGTGCTTGGAGTTGCTCTAGCATAGATCGGTTGTCCTCCGCCATTTCGACAATGGGCGGAGTCGGATTAGTTCGAATCTCGGGTTCGACTAATTGAGCACGTCTATTTCGCCTTCTTGGAATTGTAGCGCTTAACGTGATCGGTCCAGTAGTTATTAGAACGAGAGCGCATGCACTTTCAAAAACCAAGGCAATTAAAACGAACGGTATTCGAAAACAACAGTGAACTTAAACCAATAATCCCAAGTGAATAAATCACTTCTATAAGACAAACACACAAGCGAGAGGAGAAGCTTTTTTAGGTCAGCGCGAAGCTTATTAAAAACCCGCTTCTTTTCAGCCGCAATTTAATGTCAAGCCGTCCTTATACCCACCACACAGTTTGTTTATCCGATAGAAATAAATTGATTCACAAGCGACACAAAGGCAAGTTTTTGATCTTTGGTTCGGGAACTTACTAATGATAACACCTCCGTTGAGAATGTTATATAATTGGTGTCTTCTATTTATTAGCAAAAAAACACAAGAGAAAATCTTTTTGTAATTTTAATATGATATATATATACAAAAGAAAAAGGAAAATATTTTTTACTTTTTTGATTTTTATAAAAAATAGTAACTTCACAAAGGAAGGATCTCGAGTCACTAATCGTCAAACCTTTAACGATATTGTCGCGACACAACCTCCCCGGCAGCGGCGCCAAAATTTGATTCGTTGAGGTTTAGGGGTGTGTGTGTATGGATAAAACCACAATATCGATATCAAAAATAACCACAAGGAATGATTTAAAATCCCTTTAGGAAAAAGGATAATGAATCAAAACCCGTGAGTGATAGTGATACGGATTAGGAAATCCGAGTCGTTTCCCAACGAGGTGTGAATGGGCAACGTCGTTATTGGTTCATTATTAAAATGCTTGATGTTTTGGATTTTTGATTTTAATAAAACTACGGGGAATGGGAAAACAATAAAGGGAAATTATACTACGGGGAATCCTAAATACGCGATTTATTCTAAAACGAAACGTAAATAAAATGCAACTACGTCTAACCTAAGTCCTAAAAATAATCTAAAATTACTTTCTAACTAAAAATGATATTAGAAAATTAACTAAGAATTAAAACTAATTTTTATGATTTTTCTGGAATTTATTTGAATTAAAAACTAATTTAAAACTAATTTAAATGCTAAAAATTACAAATTAAACTAGGAAAATTTTTTTTTTTTGCTTTTTATAATTTCCTTAATCTAGGAAAATTGAAATTTTTTTTTGAAGCTTTTCTGATTTAATTGTAATAAAAGCTATTTAAAAAATCTTAAAAACTGATTTAAATAAAGAAAAATAGCAAACAAGAATGGAAAATTATGAAAATTTCAGGAAAAGTCTAAAATATTATTCTAAATCTATTAAAAATATAAAAATAATAGCTTATGTGAGAGATTTAGAAGCTGATGTGTAACTGCTTATGAATAAGCTAGACAAAATAAGCTACAAGCTACAACAAAGGGACCAAAGGATTACAGAACCTAAATTATGCTAAATCTACTTTAAATCAACTAATATCAACTACTCTAAGCCTCTGAAATGCACATAACCAGGATTTGGTTCAATTTTACTTAAGTACCACAACAGCCAAACTAGCTACTTTTAAGCTATAGCTCAAGCTTATCTAAAAAGCCAAAGTGGAAACCAAAGACTTGGGAACTTAAGACTACCGAGAGAATACTTGCACCAAATTTCAGCCAATAACAAGCTAAAGTGAAGCTTGTACAACTTTGCACAAACCTGTTTTGACACCACTGTGTGCACAGGGCACTTTCAGAAAATAAGACCAAGTTTAAGCACTTCAAAAGCTACTTTAGAAAATTTATAAAAATAAAATAAAAATATCTCAAAAATCACCACCAACTGAAGTTATGAAATCCAAAATTTCAAATGAATTTGAGTAATGATCACTGATTTAAAAATCTATAAAGTTTCTTAAAAACTGCTATTGATGGTTTGACTATTTTGAAAACAGATTTGAGATTTTGACTTTTATGAGATATGAATCAAATTTGTGAACTGATTTTGATGTTTTATAGTAAATTAGAACTGATGCAAGCTAGATTATAAAATTCTACACCTATATGCTTAATTTTAATAACTAACTTCAACTGAAACTGAGTGAATCAGGTTAACATGTAATTTTGACTTATACTAATCTAGTATGCAAATGAGTGACTTGCACAGCCTAATTATCCTAAATAGTACTGATGTGACAAATCCTAACTACAAATTAAGTCTAAAACTCACTAAAACCAACTGATCCAAACACACCTTTAATGAAACTAAAATGCTATCAAATCTATTGCATCCATGAAACTAATCCTTGACAAAGATACAATTACCATCAAATAACTAAAAGAGAGCTAAAAATACAAAACTAACAATGATATCTAACATGATTCAAGTAATACGGATTATGCAGTGAAACAGATTCATAAAGTAAGCGATATATGAACTTACAAAGGTCCAGCCACTGTGGCTTGCTACAATTGATCAAAGAACCACTATCCTAACTCTCATATCAACCCAAAAGAATGCAAATCAACCCAAATCCGAGCCATATCGGTAATCCGAACCTAGTGATCTTTAACTTATGCAGTTTGACTTTTGTTGACCAAGTGATTTGAGATGATATAATCTGAGTTAAGAGAGTTTTAAGAAAATATTAAGCTAAAGTGAGCTTGTAGAAGCTTGTTTAAACAGAAAACTTAAAGTGGATTTAGATAAAAACATATTTGATTTTTTTATTTTTCAAATATTTTTCAATTTTTTTTCATGATTTTTGTTTTGAGAAGATCATTAACTGAAAATGATTATCAACCAAATAACAACTGATATCAAAAGTAATAAGAGATTTGATGAAACAGTAACTAGAAACAAATTAATATAGAATTTTATTAATGAGAAATTTTGATTACAAAAGTAAAATATTGAAATTACAAAAGCTACTCAGATTTAATCTTGAAACTACACTCTCTCACTAAAACTACACTACTTTCTATCACTAAAAACTACTTGATGATCTGTGAGAAATCCGGGGCTTTTTATAATTGAGCTTGAGGCCTTGGAAACATCTGGAATGTGCAATTGTGTGTTTCTTTTGATTCGTTTATTACCATTGATCAAATCCCATCTTATCTTGACCCTTGGATTAACACCTCCACGTAGCGTCGACCAATCAGGAGCAAGGGATGATGTGATTGACACACGGATTGCCAGCGTGGCATCCGTGTGTCAGTCACTTGTCAGAGTTGAATGACAATTTAGCTTGAATTTGAGTTTAGTGTGGGGAATTAATTAAACGGGTATCTAGGGTTCTAAGCTGGGAAATATTGGGGGGGAAAATGAGCGGGTAATGTTTTTGGGTTATTTTATTTTATTTTAACTATGTTGACCGGGTAAATGGGGGTTATGTGGTAACCGGGTTTTATGATGGGTGGACCGGGTATGGATTAAGGTTATTAGACCGGGTAGAGGTTTTGGACTTGGTTTAGTATATTGGACTTGGTTTAGTATATTGGTCTTAGGATATGAAATGTGATCCATTTAGCTTATAAGGGACCAAAGGTGTAAAATCTGAAAATCCAGGGACCATAAGTGTAATTCTGAAAATGTAATCCAAGGGCCGAGTTTGCAACTTCTGAAACTTGAGGGTATATTCTGCCAATAACTGAAAGTTCAGGGACTATTTCGGACAATTCTTCAAACTTGATTATATCTTTCAAATATCATCCTCGAGCATAAAAGCTTTACAAATGCATAATTCGATCTTCCTACCAGCCTTTTAGCATTCTTCTTTCTCTCGTGCTCGGTTTTCTTTGGATTTGGCTTCTTTTTGTGTGTTTTGACATATCCGTACCTGCACATGTATAAACTCAAGAAACCATTAAATATTAGCAATAAACGGCTTTTTCTTGGTTATTTTGGGTCTTATTTGATAAAGAAATTATATGTGTTTTAGCACATATCATACCCCCACCTGCAGATTTTGATCCAAATGCGTTCTTCAACCCGTTTGCTAATGAAACTGCTGCACCTGATGTCGCGGAATCATCAACAAGCCATTTGAATCCTCAAAATCTGCACAACGTATACCAACATCAACCCTCTACACATAGATGGACAAAATACCATCCTCTGGAAAATATTATTGGCAACCCAAATCAACTAGTCGTTACGAGACAACGTCTTCACACAGACGGTGAACATTGCATTTATGCACTCACTGTCTGTCAAACTAAACCCAAAAACATTAAGGATGCAAGGACAAAAGATAACTGGATTGAATCCATGCAAGAAGAACCCAACCAATTCAAACGTCTTAAAGTATGGGAACTGGTTGAAAGACCATCAGGGGTCTACGTCATTGGTCTAAAATGGATTTGGAAGAACAAATTGGATCTTTGAAGGGAATGTCATCAGAAACAAGTCACGTCTGGTGGCTAAGGGTTATAGAGAGGAAGAGGGTATTGACTTTGAAGAATCATTCACTCCGGTTGCTTGTCTTGAGGTGTTAGGATATTTCGGCGTTAGCGGCTCATATGAACATAACGGTCTTTCGGATGGATGTCAAAGCGCTTTTGAATGGTCTGAAAGAAATAGTTTATGTTAGCCGCCCGGAAGGATTCGTTGATCCTGCTTCAACCATGTCTACAAACTGCATAAAGCTCTGTATGGTCTCAAACAAGCTCCTCGGGCATGGTATGATAAGCTATCATCTTTTCATACAATATCATGGGGAACATATTTTAATTGTTCAAATTTATGTGGATGACATCATTTTTGGGTCAACTCATAAAAAGTACTCAATGGCTTTTGCAAAACTAATGAAGAAACATTTTGAAATGTCCATGATGGGTGAACTTACGTTCTTTCTAGGACTACAAGTTCATCAATCACCCGTGTATTTTCTTGAGTCAATCCAAATATGCCCTTGAAATTCTGAACAAATTCAGAATGAATACTTGTGATACTTATGCCACACAAATGGCACATACCAAGAAGCTGGACGCTGATTTGCATGGGAAATTGGTTGACCCTACCAAATACCGTAGTATTATTGGGTCTCTCATGTATCTAACGACCAAGACACGATATTGTCTTTGCCGTTTATCTTTGCTCCGTTATCGATCGCGACCAACTGAAACCCACCTCTCAGAGGCTAAAAGAATCCTCGATACATCAAGGGAACCATTAATTTGGGCATCGGTATCCGAAGGATTACGGTTTTGAACTAATCATTTTTGAGACGGTGACCACGCGGGATGCTTAGACTCTCGGAAAAGTACTTCAGGAGCACTACAATTTCTTGGTGACAAATAGGTATCTTGGCAATCGAAGAAGCGGGTACATCGTTGTCCTCAACGAAGCGAATATGTAGCCATGTCGGCGTGTTGTGCTCAAGTCATTCGGATGAGAACACAACTCAAAGACTATGGTTACGTATTTGACAGAATCCCGATGTACTGCGACAATGGAAGTGCTATTGCGATCTCGTGCAACTCTGTTCAACACTCAAAATCAAAGAACATCGATCTTCGATATCATTTCATCAAGGACCACGTGGAGCAGTGCTGTTGAATTATACTTATGGAGTCTGAGAATACCAATTGGCAGATCTACTCACCAAAGCCTTGCCTACCGCTAGGTTTAATGAGTTGGTCCACCGGATTGGTATGCGGTGTTTGACTCAGAGGAACTGGATGAACTCTTAAAGCGTCTTAAAACCCAAAACACCAAAATCTCTTTTTGTAAATATTTTTCAAAAACAAAATACAAAAATATAAAATCGGATAAAACAACAAAAATATTCTTCTATCTATATTTCTTTTAACATGGCAAGTACAACTCTTCCGTCAACACTCAAATCTTTCAAAATTCAGTATTTTTCCGATCAAGTGTTGAGGGGAGAAAATAAATACTTAACTGTTTCAAAATAACATTGTACTTGCATGTTACCTAATCCCGATTGTTTCTTTAAAATGATGGTTACATTTCTGGTTCACTGACACTCCTCGGACTAAAATTTATAACCTTTCATTATTTCTTAAGTCAAAGGGGAGTGTCGTTAAGTTTCTGTATTAAAATCTTTCGTTTGGTAACCAAAATGGAAGTTAAAAGGCTTTGGATGAAAATGGAAAAGGTGGAGGGACTATTGTTGTCAAAAGCTCAAAGTTATTTTCATAAAAACTCTCCACCTAACTTATCATTTCACATTTATTACACAAACCAAACATAATCTACGCATATAAATCGCTCAACAAATCCGGTTATTGGATCATCAATCTGTAAGTGATTTCGTGTTTATAACAAGTTTTTAAACAATGGTTTTGAATTTTTCATAAATCCAACGGTTAAATCTTGAGATAATATGATTTTCATGTTCTACGCGTAAGTGTAAGAACACTTAATCATTGGTGTGTGTTTGTGGTCAAAATGGTTGTGTCAAAACGTTTTTAAAACATCAATGATACCATTTTTATCCTCAAAACTTACCCAGAAACACGAATTGATTGAATCTGGAAAACTAGGGTTTATGCGTGGTTTGGGTGTTTTCATTTGTGAACGTTTTTGGTGATAAAGATTGTTATAATAGGTTGTTTTCAAGTTGAATTAATCATAACTAAACCCAGAAACTACCCAGAAACTCTAATGATTCATTAATTGGAATTTAGGGTTTATATTCATACGGTTTGGGTATTTTTGATTCATGACTTGTTTAATGTTAAAACTTGGATAAAACAACTCTATAGGCTTCCTAGTACTGCCAGAAAAACTTTGGTTCAATTCCTATGGTTAGATTTCATATGCGTAATCTTTAAGCTCTAGGGTTTAAGTCTACGCATATGCTATCTTAAGCGTAATCTGTTTGATGAGTTTTCATGACATAATCTGTTATAGAATGGATGTATGTGTTAATATTGTTGCTATGATGACTTTATTTCAGGTCTGCTACACGTATAATTCAAAATCAAGGTCATTAGTAATCTACGCATAAGGATCACCTTACGCGTAGAAGGTTATGCGTAAGAGAAATCTTACGCGTAACATTTACGCGTAAGGTTCTACAAAGGGACTACGCGTATCTTGTGAAGGATATGCGTAAATAGTGACCACTACGCATAAGGTCTACTCTTACGAGTAAGCCTTACGCGTAAGGTGTTATATTCGCCACGCGTAAGCTCTACGCATAAGGTCCCCTTTTTCCTACGCGTAATATTTCTTTGGCGTAAGTAAGGTTCCTACGCATAGCTTCGTGTCTCGGCGTATAACTCTGTTTACGCATAAGCTACTATTCCTACGCATAAGCCTTGATCAAACCTTCATTATGAATTGTTACGCGTGCAAACTTGTAAATAAATAAATCATAGCGTCCGCGAAACCAATAAATGTCACTAATAAGCTTAAACGTTTAATATGTTGTGAAAAATATGTGATAACATAAACTTTAAAACTTAAAGTTAACTAACTCAAGAAACTTTTCTCGACATCATTGGACTATTGAACAAACAAGTGACATTGGACTCGTAACAATCATTGACATATATCATTCAATAAGTAGACAATAAAACCTTCTGTTGACTAACATTATGTCTTTCGATATGTTGGTTCTTTTGGCTAAATGTGTTTCAGATCACGACATGGAAGCTCAATTGAATGTGGATGCACCAAATGTCCTCACCATTGCTGATATCTTCCCGCATGGCTATCCAATGAAGATTGGAAAGAACAATCTCAGAGTTGACTTTGAAACTCTCACCTGCTCGGAATCTTCTTGTCTCATTGCGGTGGATATTCTGAAGAATCATCCCTATCAAAACATGCTTACCAACTCTGCCACTGTTCCGGAGATCTACATACAACAATTACGGAATACAATGCGATGATCAAAGGTTAAAATGCTGTGACGGTGACGCTCAATCACAAGAAACTCACCATCACTCCTGCAGACTTAAGGCGGTTCTCCTCATTCGACATCTTACCAATGAATTCTCTGCTGCACCTACTTTGAAGAGACGTTATGCAATTCTTGATTGATATTGGGTATGACGAAGCTTCAGGGGATATCATTAAGCATTCTCACGTGGATCTCAAGAACATCCCTCAGCCTTGGAGAACCCTTTATATCATCATCACAAAATCTATTTACGGTCATGACAAGGGCTATGAGCATCCTAAGCTCGAGAACTGCAAATCTTCTAGGTCGATCAACATGAAGCATATCAAGTAGAAGCTCGATTTGGGATGACATGATGACATTCCTCAAAAAGCTTGGCTCAAAGATTCCTTATATCGGATACACTAAACTGTTGATCGAGAGCACTTGGGTATAACCGGATATCCCAAGAGAATCAATGACCCGACAATCACGACATGTTGTGCGAACCTACCCTAACTGCAGATTCAAGGAATCAACAACTAAGAACAGGGTCTTTGTGTTGCGGAACCATCTTCTCTCGATGAACTCAAAAAGCTCTACTCTTATAGAAGATATTTGGTTGCTTTGGAAGAGAACAAAGTTGGTTTTCTAGATGATAAATCTTACGGTACAACTACCGGAAAACCGAAGAGGAAGTGGAGGAAGTCTGCAAGCACTGAAGTCGAAGGAAGTTCCCCAAGAGGAATCCTCCACTTAAGAGGAAAGTTCCCGCCAAGGAAGCTATTCCTATTCCCATTCCCAAGTCGAACCGCAAAGAAAGCTAACAGACAAGGACTCGAAGGTACTGCATCGATGAAGAGATTTTCTACTCTGTGAAACTGCTAAAGATGACACTACAGCGGTACCTAAACCTCCCACCACCACTAAACACGGCAAAGGGAAGACTCTAGTAATTGAGCAACAAGAAGAAGAAGATTCAGATGAAGAGCCTCTGGACACCAAGTACAGAAGGAAGTTGAAATTCCTTAGACTCCAACACGTTGCGAAAGAATTTGCTAAAGACCAAATGGGTGGCCCTAGAGGATCAAGTGGAGGAGTTCAACCTACACCAAATCCTGATGTGGTTTATCAACCCGATAAGGGATCTGGTGCCACCACTTTGGAGCAACAACAAACACGTGTGGAGGACACTCTTGAGTATGACTTTGAAGAACCAGAAAAGGAAAAGACTTCTGGTGATGAAACAAAGACTGATGATACGACTAAGTCTGGAAAAGATGATGACGCTGATTATGATAAGCTTCTTCTAGACAGTCCAACACATCCCAAGGATAAAAACCTCGGAACCTCCTAAGGACCCCGAGTCTCCTCATGTCTCTTCGTCATCAGATTCTTCTTCTCATTCTTCACCACCACCATCAAAAAGATCAACCAAATCATCATCCAAATCAGTGAAGAAACCAACTACCTCTTGGAAGTCTCATGCTATGACTTGAATCGTCAAAGTCAGCGGTCAAAAGAAAGACATACTCTGAAAGTTTGAATTTCCTTGTGACCGGATCTGATATCTTCATGATGAGAAAGATAAGATGCAAGTTGAAAGGGAGTATGTCCAAAAGCTCATGAAAGATGATCTTCAAGGGAGAATGGGCGAGATGATCAAAGGATACTCTCACAAGTTCCTCATGGAGTCGTTCCTAAACTGAAAAGGAGATGTATACGGACAACTTTATCCGAATCTCTTACATCCGGCCAAGCAAGCCATGAAATCAACTCCAATGAATTTGAGCATCAATCCATTTGAACTCACAATCTTCTCAGATGATGAATTGGTGAACCGGCTAGTAGCTCAAATGTCGAAAGCGCTCTTAGCAACGTTTGCCTCCCACGAAGCTAAATTGTTTGAAGCATTTCGGAATATCAACTCGGTCGACATCTGAGAAGAAGTAGGCCTAAACGTCCAAGAGACGACGAAGACAAAGATAAGGATAAGGATAACGAGCCCAAATGCCCGAAAAAGTCTGGTGAATCATCCTCCATTTAGTACTCAATGCAGCCTCCACCTCAAAGTACTCCAGCTCAACAAAGATCTCCTCCTCGCTCTTCTGAAAAAAACCTCGAGGATTACGAGACACCACCCCAGACTCAGAAAACCGGTGATCACTTTGAGTATACGGGTGGTGACGATGAGAAATCCACGAGCCACAACAACAACCCATCTCTCCCGACACAGCTAAGAAACCAAAATCTTCAACCGGGCCAAAGAAAAAGAAGAAAAAGCGCTTTATGACCGACGTCTTATCATGGCTAGACGAGGATGATATTGAATTTGAATGGTTCTCGAAGCTTGTTGATTCCACTCCCTACCCATCTGAAGGTCAAGAGGTTACAGAATGTAGTACATTGGAGCATGCGAAACTTCTGCAAGAAAAATTCCGTGTGAAGAAGATGACGAAATCCGAGTTGAAGCGAATCAAGAATGAAGCATTTCAACTTCTCAAAGACAGCTTGGAAAGTGCTATAGAAGTTGAGTATCACCTTGATAATATAGCACGAGCCATGTCTAACAACATGGATTGGCTCAACCGAGAAGCAAACATCGACTTCACCAAACGGGACAATCCTCCATATTACACCACTGGTCCAAACCTCGCCAACAATTGGCCAACCAAATCAGCCTAGGATTCCATTCAGATATTTCTTCAACAAAGACTTGGAATTTCTTCTTCACGGTGGCGATGGTTCAAGGAAATACGCTACATCATCGACACTTCCATTCCCGGACCATATACTCTAACTACATAGCCATCGAGGAAAGAGCTAACCACATGTTCTCCAACAATGTGGAAGAGTATGACCGTGATGCACCGTATGGGATTCACCATTGGCGAACGACGAATCTACTACGAGAAGGCTGCGGTTGAAGTCTCAACATGAAGTGTTCGACTAAGAATATCATTGCCATCAAACATGTTGATCTTTCGTCCAAATGGGACTACACTTTTCTCAAGAATATTGTGGTCAAAAGGCAAGACGAAAGAGATTATGCATTCTCTGAAGCGGACTTTGAGAATTTGTCTCTCAACGACATTGAAGACATGTACCTTGCCAAAGTACAGGGTCGCATGAGACAATTTTCAACTGAAGTACAATGTGAATTCATCAAGTCTTTGCTTATCTTCATCAGACGCATAGTCATCAAAGAACATGTAGAAGATATCCAGCTCGCAGTTGAATCATATCGGGCACCGTGTCAACTTCACCCCACCTCAGCTAGATCTTCCCGACATCAACCAGCTTTCACAATATACACTCATCAGCCAACCATTCGGAGTGGTTTACCTTAGTGAAACACTACGCAACTGCTTGATGGTGTGTAGAGATCTTCACAAGTTTGGGGATCACACATTGAAGAAAGTTAGGGACGGATTGGCTTATAGGTTTAAGGATATTCATGAAGGAATTGGGTCTAAAAAGCGATGGAATTCTAAGGAAAGACGGGATGTGAAGAGGATCATCACCATGATTGATGAAAGGTTGTATCGAAGGGATCAATTCAGAACACTGGAGAGCTTTGTAGGCGGTCGTCCCAGGATTGCTCTCGCCAGCTATCAACGCCCAGTTCGCATTCCTGGAAACATTGATGGACTTCCTGGTACCCCTTGAACTGCTTCTTTTTTCATATAATTTGGATGTGTGATTTTTATGTCAATGGCTTGTGCACACATAACAGTGTATAACCCGTACTTGTAAATAAAGGACCCTGTGGTACGCTTCAGTGCCACAATCCTTATAAAAGGAGCGAAAGCTTCTTACTTTTGAGTAAAACCTATCAAACCTTTCACTTTTCAAGGTTTTGCTCAAAAGAACAAGTACTTCCCCTTATGATTTTTAAAACCTCAACCGTTTATATCACTTGTTGAGGGGGAGTATTTGACTCAAAATCTTTGTTAACAAATTGTTCTCAGTGGTTATCTTCCCACAAAACTCAAAATGGTCATATTTATTCTCAACACTTCTTCAAAAATAACATTGATATGCCATTTTTGAAGGGGAGAAAAATACGTGATAAGAAATATGTTGTGTTTTGCTCATGAATTCTCGTGTGAAAAGACTTTAACCCATGAATTGACGGGATCTAAACAGTCTTACATTGAAAATATTTGTCTTCCAAGACTTATCCAAGTAAATTGTACCTATTCGAGAAGCTCTTGATAGACATGAACTTTGACGGGTTTTGACAGCCTTTCGGGGTTATCCACATCTTCAAGGTAGTTATTAGAGCCAGTTGTCACCTAAAAGCTGACAATGTATCTCTTTAACTATACAACGTAATCGTGTCTCGCAAGGAATTGTCTATCTTGAGTCGATCAATTCAAAAGTGCTGCGCTCTTTCCTCAGTCTGATTTATGTCAAAACACTTAAGCACATGTTGAGGGAGTATTTACGAAAAGATCAAACTCTTGATGTACAAAATGTTTTTTCATTCATAAACACTTTAAGAGATTTTCATGTAAATGGTTTTATGGCAATGGAGTTATAAGGTGATTAAGGTTAGGAATAACCATCCTATGATCCGCCAGAGATGGAGGGATCTACCCAAGGACACTACCAATAGTTAGAATTAGAAGTCCTTAGGTTTGATCATAAAAGGAGAAAATTAGAATGGGAGAAAGAAGGAGTTGAAGAATTCAAAAGAAAAGCAAAGAAAAGGGTGAAAAGAAATAGCCCTCCAGTTATTCAACTTAGAGGCGGAGACCAGGGTTCAATTCATATGCTACTTGGTTTTCACTTGATGACGCCGGTATTGAAGATTAAAAGTCGTCATGGACCCAGTGAGGCATGCACTAAACCTTCTTAGCCACTCAAGTTTCTCTCAAAAGAACCTTGTTTCATTCTCACGAGAAACCCTACGTAAACTATCAGCTTTCTCTTAGAGATTTTTGGTATTGAAGAAGGAGACCCTCTCCCTAGTCTCCTTTCGGAAAACCAAAGCGCAATATTGAGTCTAGAGCCACGAGATTCATCAAAAGATCTCTTAGGTACACTTGACATTTCATCACTTGCTTTTCAACAATAAGAACATCGGTGTGCGTTATCGAGTCCTTCCGATCTTAGCAATGTCACATCGAGAACATTTATGAGAGGTTCACAATGTGTGATCCATAGTGATTGAATGGAAACTCCGGGTCAACATCAAACGACGGCATAAGTCACTTCGGTAACTCCACGTGGATTAAGCGCTTAGTGGTCTCAAGCGGTCTATGCGTGAGGTGATGCCGATGTACCTTAGCGACTCATCGAACCGTAGATGTTACATCGGTACATTGTGTTAGCTCACTTGTGGGACTCCGGTTCGAGAGCGGCCTTTGTGAGAATTAGAGTTGTGTTTTCACACTATCTTTAACACTCTCGAAGTTCAAAATTGTAAGTGCCGGTATCCGCTTATTACTAACCTTTCTTATGTTTTCTTCTTATGGAAGCTATGGAGCGGACTGATCGTCTGATTCTTCACATGCTCATGCCAACATCATTACTAATGGAAGTTCTCTTAAAAAGCAACACAAAAGTCAGAATGATTCTACGTCAAATCAAAGAATCTACAAAGTCTAAAGACTTAAAGAACTTCATCATCGTAATTCCAGCGTTAAAAAGGCGTGTGAGCATGTTGAAGAATGGCGTGGAGACATTGGAGCGACAAAAGCGGAACTGAGGCTGACTTGATGCAGACAACAACAACATACTATCACTTTCATCACAAAAGAACAATGATCAAAGAACAAAGATTAAGATGACGCCAAAGCTGTTTAAAGAAAACAATTTCTCTACACTGAGGAGATTGTTCAAATCAAGGCAATTTTTCTCACAAGAAAGAAGAATGTCGGAAGGCGTTAAAGCTATCATTACATCGATACCTTAACCGTTCATATTTATTCATCACCAACACTTAAGGGGAGATTGTTGGAATCACTCCTAAACCTAAATCAAGTGTTAGTGATTCATATGTAATAGTTAGCTTAATATGGCCTTTATGTTAGTAATTAGCCTTAGGCTTATGTAGAAGGCCCATAAGCCTAGGCCTAGTCCAATAAGGAAAAGGATGGGAACTAGGAGTGTTGCCCTAGCTTCCCTCCTATAAATACCTTGTAATAACCCTCACTTGAGGGTTGGTTGTTCAATTACTCTTTCACTCATACCTTACGCATAACCTTTCATATTAACGTGTGTGTGTGTGTTTGGATATTGTTCAACCGATCTCTTCTTCATCTTATCTCTTCTATTGATACTTGTGTTGCATATTTAGGAACCTAACAAATATGTTGGTTCTTTTGGCTAAATATCTTTCAGATCACGAGATGGACACTCAAATGCAGAATGTGGATGCACCAAATGTTCTCACCGTTGCCGATATCTTCCCTAATGGCTATCCGATGAAGATTGGAAAGAACAACCTTCGGGTTGACTTTGATACTCTTACCGCTTAGAGTCTTCTTTCACGATAGCATGGACATTCGAAGAACCATTCTTATCGAATATGCTCACCAACTCGCCGCAGTTCCGGAGATCTACATACAGCAATTCGGCACACAATGAAGCGGATCAAAGAGCAAAATCTGTATGTGACTCTCAATCACAAGCAAGTCACCATCACACCAGCAGACTTGCGAGCTATTCTCCTCATTCCTGTCATTGAACCAATTGAGTACAACGCTACACCTACTGAAGAGGTCGTTATGCAATTCATGATCGACATCGGTTATGAAAGCTACGGGGTAATCAACAAGCACTCTTACTGATCTGAAGAATATCCCTCGACCCTAGAGAACCCTCTTCATCATCATCACAAAATCTGTTTCTGGACGGGATAGTTGTCTCAAGTTTTCTCCGCAAAGTGACCACTTGTGAATGGCCAACTGTAAGCAACTTAAAACAGCTTAAGCACGAATGCAATGAAGATCTGGGGAGTATAGTGTTTCCCCGGTCGTTATGTCCCAGCGAGCTATGCAATGGATCACCCAACATATAGTGATCGAGAAATTTGAACGGAAAAAGAGGATTTGTGATTATTATAACTACAGGAAAAGTCTATAAATTACAACGGCTTAAATGCAAATTAAAGAAAATTAAAAAGATAAAAATATTAAATAAACGCTATCACTATTTGCAAAATGATGTTTTTGTTTTATGTTTTTATAAAACTTAATTAAAACTACGTGGTACAAAAGAAAAAGTGAAACTAAATCGATATTAATCCTAAAAATATGAAAATGATATTTTTACAAACCTAAAGATAAAAGAAAATTTATAGAAAAAGAAAATTATTTTTATAGCTATTAAATTAATTATTATTAATTAAAAACTATTTTTAACTATTAAATATTAACCTGAAATACAAGAAAATATGAAACAAAGCTAGAAAAATAAAATTTTGATTTAGAAAAATCTAAAATAACAAAATAGAATTTTCAAAACTATTTTTGTATTTTTCTGAATATTTTTGTATTTTCTAGGAATTAAAAACTATTAAAAACTAATTAAATTACTTAAAAACACAAATTTAACTAAGAAAAATCTAGAAAAATATTTTTTTGGCTTTTTATATTTATCTTAACTTAAGAAAAATGAAAAATTATTTTTTTGAGACTTTTCTTAATTTTTTGTATTAAATGCTAATTAAAAATGCTTAAAAACTAATTTAAATCAAGAAAAATAGCAAACAAGCTAGGAAAAATCTGAAAATTTCAGGAAAACTCTAAAATTATATTTGGAATCTAGGAAAAATGGAAAAACAGGTGCTTATGTGGAAGAATTTAAAACTGCTAAGCCAAGGGCTTATAAATAAGCACTTATTTTGAGCAAATAAGCACCAAAAGGTACCAACTGATAACAGAAGATAAAAACTGCTAAAAGAACTAAAATGCAACAAATCTTAACTGCTTATAACCTCTGGAATGCAAGTTGCAATGATTTGACTTGTTTGAGTAAAAGTGCTAATAACAGTTTTGGGTGCTACTTGCAGCCTATCAATAAGCTCTCAAATAAGCTTGAAACTAGAAAACAATTATTGGAACTTAAATAAGACCTGGCTAGGAACTTGTAACCCAAAATCTGAGACCTAGAAAAGCTTCTGAGAGCTCTGTGCAAGCTTTCAAAACTGCAAAGCTCGTTAAAACTGAGCTTGTGAGGAAATAAGACCACATTCACAAGCTTATTTGGAACTTATAAAAAATGTATAAAATTCCACAAAAATGGTAATAAGAAAGGAGACCAGCTGAAGTTTATGAACCCATAATTTCACTTGATAAGACCAAAAAATGAGCTCATGAAAATTCTTCTCGGTTGGGCTCAAACAGATTTTCACTTTTGACTTTTTAGAACAGTTATGAAGATTTGACTTTAATGAGTTTTGAGCTCAATTTAAGGACTGATCATGATGTATAATGATGAAATGAAGATATCACAAGCTATGTTTATGAATTTTAAACACAAAACCAGATTTTGAATTGCAAAAATCTCAACAGTTAAACTGTTGAGATAGTTTAAGTGGAATTTGACTTTGACAGGTAGCAGGCACAAGTTAATGACTCAACTGAGTATATTTGGAGTTAATAAACATGAACCAACAGAACTCCAACACTGAACAACCCTTAAACTCAATTTGACAGTAAATCCAAACACTCCTTTATTTGACTGTTTTGCAATTTTACTGAGATAACAACTGATTCAGTTGTTATAATTGATCAAACTAAGTCCTTATATCCTAAATATAGCTTAATTAACAAATAAAAAACAACCTAGACTACAAGAACAGATTTTGCACATGAAATTTTAAAATAACTTACAAATAGTCCATAGCCACTATGGCTTGAAACAATGAACCCATGAACCCTATCCTATGTCATCCAACCCAATGATCTCTGAATTAACCCAAATCCATATCTGAATCAACCATTGCCCCTTTCCACTGCCATTTGACCCAATTTGACTTTTTGTTGACCAAGAACCAAAATGAATTGAAACTTAAACTTAAGCTTGCAAAAAGCTAAGATAAGCTTGTTTAAGCTTGTTGAAGCTTAAAGATAAGCTAAGAAGAGCTTGTTTGTCAGACTTTGAAATGGAAATTTTCAACAGTTATGCAAAAATGTGAAAATAGATAAAACCTTGGAATCACTGATTAAAACTTGATTATACTGCAAATATAACTTGAGTTTAACACTTGGGAACAAAAAAATTACAGCTTTGAAATTAAACTAATACATTAATAAGAAAAACGACAATAGGAAAATTTTAAACTAAAAGTCTACTCTCTTCTGAATAGTTCCCATCAAATTCCTCAGCCATTGGATGCTTTAGAGTGATCTTGGCCATTGAATGGATTTTTAGCGCCAAAACTAGCTTATCCACTGGAAGGTTGAGTGAGGGGGGAAGGGTGCATTAAATGCTTGGAGGGTAGGTGAGGTGGAGGGAACAAGGTTGAGTGGAGGAGAGAGGAGGGATGGGTGGTAGCTTGTTGCAGAGAAGCAGTTGGAGGGGAAGACTTTTGGCGGGTTGGGTGGTTTTTATATTGCAAGGGGTTCAAAATGGTATTGACAGGGGTCCAAAGGCTAAAAGCGAGGGGGTCAAATTGGATTGACAAGGGTCCAATGGTTTAGGCTTATTAATGACAAGGACTCTTTTGTAATTTCTGAAAAATGCAAGGACCAATGCTGCCATTTTGAAAAGTTGCTCCAAGGACTAAAAGTGACAATCTCAAAAAGTACAAGGACCAAACTTGTAATTTTCTCAAACTTTTTATATTTTTCACCAAAGGACTAATTTTGACAAGTTATGATTTAAAAAGGACCTTTGGTGATTTTTCTTTTGAAATTAGGACTCAGGGACTATTTTTGACAATTTTAGAAACTTGGGGGTAGAAACGCCAATTATGCAAACTTAACTCATTTTCATCTGATTTTGAACATTTTGCATCTGAAACATATAAAATGCAATTTTGGAATATTTTCAGTATTTTGATGCATTCGAGCATTTTAAACGTTTTGCAGTTCAGATTAAACCAAAAATGATGAGTATTTACACACTCATCAATCCCCACACTAAACTATTGCTAGTCCCTAGCAATGATTTGAGAAAATTTAATGGATTTCATCTCTTTACCAAAAGCCATTATACGGAGTAGCCAAATGTCTCAGTTCAAGTAAGAACCATGGTACACTGATAACCATGTGATTTTGAGCAAACCACCGACTTCAACGGATTTGATTTGTCTTTACCAGAAGCCGTTTGCTCTGGACTAGCAACTCTTAGATAAATTATCAATATTATCTTTGGTGAGCTGACTACCAATTATGGTTTTTCCAACTGCCTTTACCACAAGCCATAAACTTGCGGGCTAGCCAACTCTTCACTAATTAAAGATATGGTGAACTGAATACCATACAATTTTGGGCAAATTGCAAGCCGTCAACGGATTTGAGATATCTTTACCAAGAGCCGTTTGCTCTTGGATTAGCCAATCCTTTTGTTTATTAGACAAGGCGGATTGATAACCAATTGAGTAAGTGTAGAACACTTACTCCAAAACGGCCAAAAACGGCAAAGTGAATTAGGCGATATAATTACATGATAAAATTCGTGAGAATTCCCCCCACACTTAGAAATGAATATTGCCCTCAATATTCAAAGTACCGGCGGTTATGCCGAAACAAAGAACGTAAAAGGGAAATACTACGGCCATTATTTAGAAAGAAGATTTTTTTTTTTTTTTTTTTTGGAACTTACTTATATACACAACATGTGGGGCAACCCCCCCCCCACACTAGGGTGGTAGAAAGATAGAAAGAAGTCAGAAATATGGGTGAAAACCCATATGGCATGCTACTGTTTTTGATTCCCGAGTCGCTAGCTTGACTCGACCCCGGATTCATTTGTTCATGGGGAAAGTAACGTGGAAAACCAATCTCGATCGGACTTTCGTTCACAATGTTAATAAACATATGAACATCAGAAAGTTCCACACCGACGAGATATAACCGCGTTATTGTTAATAGTAGAAACTATAAAGGATGATACCGGGGTCAAAGATGGTGTCCTCATTCGAAAGAGAAAAGGGAACGAGCAACCACACCATCTGTGAAGAATGGAATAAAGACGTACATGAGAATGCAAGTCCATTCCTCAACAGAAAGAAGAGAATCACCATTTTTAACATTTTTAAGCTTAAACTTGAAGCTTAGATGGTGATTGTCAATAAGATGTCCGGGAGGGAGGGTGGGAAACGGTTCTTCAATCAACGATTTTCCAAAAAAGGGCGTCTCCTCGGATCAAAGTAAGTATTGTCAATTCCCGTTTGAATTGACTCATCACTAAGAAATGCATCGACTTCATTCCAAAAGTTGTCATCTTCCTCATCAGGAGTGAGAGAAGGGATGGAAGAGTCGGGAATAAGACTAGAAGATGATGGATCATTTTTGAGCAATTCATCAATGGGAAGAATGTCTCCCATTGGATCAAAAACATCATCTTCCAATTCAGATGAAACTGAGGAGAGTTTGGTTTCATCCACAGAGTTAACAAACTCGATGCGACAAACTGATTCCGGAGGTGGGACAAGTGGTGTGCTCTTAGAGCTAGCAGTTTCCACCACTTCGATGAAGTCTCCGAATCATCATCATCAAGAACACTCTTGACTTCCCTGGTACAGCTTTCAAACCATTTTTTTGAACCAGGGGTGATTTTCAAAGCTTTTAACTCCGCACGTTTTTGGTGACTCGTCTTAACCGTGAAATTTGAGAGTGTTGCATTGAATCTTTCAGATTTGTGATCAATTGTGGCAACACTCTGTTTGGACAAAGGTTTGGAGTTCTGGTTGATATTCAATGTGAGCTCTTCGTTGTCAACCCGTATGGTCAACTCTTCAGCAAACACATCAATCAGAGCACGACTCGTTCTCAAGAAAGCTCTCCCTAAGATGAGGGGAACTCTAGGATCAGCATCAAAGTCTACTACAACAAAGTCAGTAGGAAAGTGAAACTTTCCCACTTTCATCACGACATCCTCGGCTATCCCAAGTGGACGAGTTATGGTGCGGTCCGCTAGCTCGAGTGTCATACAAGTGGATGAAAGTTTAGGAAGAGACAGTTTCTTCCATGCTGAGAGTGGCATGAGGTTAATGCTAGCGCCAAGATCGGCCAAGGCGGAGCATTGAACCATCCCAAAGAAATCACACGGGATTAGGAATCGCCAGGTCTTCAAGCTTTTTAGGAAGCTTCTTGAGAAGGACCGCTGAGCATTGCTCATTGAGAGGAGTTTTAGCCATCTCAGATAGCTTATCTTTGTTGGTCAGTAAGCCTTTAAGCGTGGATGCAAATTTAGGCATTAGAACGAGAGCATCAACGAAGCTTATATCAAAGTGCAGCTTATTGAAGATTTGGAAAATTTTTTCCATTTGCTCTTTGTTTTTGTCTTTGAGCTTCTCATTATTCATTCTTGATGGGTACGGAAGCTGACTAGACTTTTGAGCCGGGATGGAAATGTTTTCTGGCTTAGAATTTGTCTTGAACTTGGGTTCGGACTTAAAGCTTGGACTACCGAAGGTGGGGCGTGTGCGATTCGTGGGCTTGAGAATTGCACCTTATCCGTTGTATCCTTGGTAACTTGACTCAATGCTACAGGAGGAGGGGGCATTGGAGTCGAAGGTCCATTGTGCGTCTTACCACTACGAGTGGTGACGGCTTTCAACTCGGCATTGGGATTAGGAATTGTATTGCTTGGGAGTCCTCCAGAAGATGATGAAGCTTTGTTCATATTCATGTTCATGAAACTGCTCATCATATTCTTCAACTCATTTGTCTGCCGAGACAATGTGGTATCAATTTCCTTTCTTAGCTCAACTCTCATGTTATTGATCTGAGTTTGCATTGAACGCATGTTTGACTCAGTAATTTTCATGAAGTCATTTGGCATGGGAGCTTGAGGAGGTTGTTGATAACTTTGATGATTAGGAGCTTGATATGGTTGGTTGAAATTGTTCCGGTTCTGATTGAAATTTTGAGAGTTATTGAAATTTTGTCCTTGATTCGGAACAAAGCGATTTTGATTGCCATGGTTTTGCACAGGGAGGAAAACCGGTGGTGTCATACCGCTAGGTGCACGGTAGTGAGGATCAACTTGTGGTCGGTATTGATTGTGGTTTACAGCAGCTACGGGAGCTTGGTAAAAGGAAGCATCGGTTGCTTGACAATCATATCGTGTGAGGACCACTACAAATTTAACACACCTTGTTTATGGCTTTGATTGGTTCCGGCTTATGAATTTCGCTTTTGATCTCCTTAACATCCTTAATCATACAACGGATGGCGTCCGTTAGAGCGGCTATCGGAGCTGCTAACTCAGAAGAGTTATTGGATGAAGAAGCGGAGTGTTGAATATTGACTTTGTTACGAGAAATAGGAACTTTTGATTTTTGCTCGCAAATCTCAATCACATCTTTAGGTCTACGATTCAAGATATTGCCGCATGCGGCTGCATTCAAGGAATCTTGATCGTTACCGTTCAACCCATTGTAAAAGATATTGACTTGTTGAAGCTCCGTGAATTCATGATGGGGGCATTTCTTGAGGAGATCTTTGAATCTCTCCCATGCCTCTCCAAAGTTTTCATCGAAATTTTGGAAATCCGAAATTTCATTTTAAGATTAGTCGTCTTTGATGGAGGGAAGAAATAATTGACAAATTTTTGAACAAGATCCTCCCAAGTTTCGATGGATCGAGGGGTTCTTTTTCCACCAAATCTCTTTGTCCCCTCAAGAGAGGATGGAAAAAGCATCAACTTGATCACTTTTTGTGGCACATCTTTGAAATTGATTGTTGCGGTCAACTTGTTAAACCAACGGATGTGTGCATACGGGTCTTCTCGATCAAACCCGCGGAATTGATTCGTAGACACAAGTTGGATCAAATGTGTCTTCAATTCAAAGTGATCAGAATTGATTACTGGTAAAACGATGGCATCTCCATAACCCTCGGTGGGTGCATGGAGCATTTCCGCCATAGTTCGTTAAGTCGCCATATTGTTGCTTGAAATAGTACGAATCTCGGGTTCTACTATTTGGGCAGCACGTCTACGAGAACGTCGTCTAGGAATTTCTGCTAGATCACGCAAAGGACTCAATGATCTAGAAGAACGAGTGCGCATGCACTAGAGTTAACTCTAAGGACCTCAGAGTTAAGGAAAGAAATGGGAATTATGAAGATGAATTATAAAAATAGGGTGAGAAGAATCTTTATGGGTTTTATGTTTTTGACAAGTATATATAACAACAAAATCAATCAAAACAAGATCGAGGCAAAACAACAGTGAACTTGAACCAATAATCACAAGATGAATGGCTTCTTTGAAAAAGGTACACCAATCACAAGGACACAAAGGTAAGTTTTGAATCTTTGGTTCGGGAACTTATTATGGTCGTACCCCCAGTTAGGTAGTACACTGCCTTGGTTTGCGGTGGTAAGATTTTATGTTATTATTATTAAGAAAACGACAAATCTTTTTGTATTTTTATATTTGATACATATATAGAAACAAAAGGAAAAATATTTTTGTGTTTTATACGTTTTTGGCTGTTTTTGGGTTTTTGGATTTTTTATAAGAAAATATGGATATATATATAGATAGAGATGGATGATATAAACAAATGAGTGAGTATTCAAACAACTAATTTGCTAAACGGAGGATAATCAGCACAGCTCCCCGGCAGCGGCGCCAAAATTTTGGTCCGTGCCAAACCGTCAAGTTTTCTCACGCAAGCTGACCACTTGTGAATGGCCAACTGTAAGAAACTTAAAACAGCTTAAGCACGAATGCAATGAAGATCAGGGGAGTATAGTGTTTCCCCGGGTCGTTATGTCCCAGCGAGCTATGCAATGGATCACCAACGTATAGTGATCGAGAAATTTGAGCGGAAAAAGAGGATTTGTGATTATTATAACTACTGAGGAAAGTCTATAAATTACGAAGGCTTAAATGCAAATTAAAGAAAATTAAAAAGATAAAAAATATTAAATAAACGCTATCACTATTTGCAAAATGATGTTTTTGTTTTTATGTTTTTATAAAACTTAATTAAAAACTACGTAGCGTACAAAAGAAAAAGTGAAACTAAATCGATATTAACCCTAAAAATATGAAAATGATATTTTTACAAACCTAAAGATAAAAGAAAATTTATAGAAAAAGAAAATTATTTTTATAACTATTAAATTAATTATTATTAATTAAAAACTATTTTTAACTATTAAATATTAACCTGAAATACAAGAAAATATGAAACAAAGCTAGAAAAATAAAATTTTGATTTAGAAAAATCTAAAATAACAAAATAGAATTTTCAAAACTATTTTTGTATTTTTCTGAATATTTTTTTATTTTCTAGGAATTAAAAACTATTAAAAACTAATTAAATTACTTAAAAACACAAATTTAACTAAGAAAAATCTAGAAAAATATTTTTTTGGCTTTTTATATTTATCTTAACTTAAGAAAAATGAAAAATTATTTTTTTGAGACTTTTCTTAATTTTTTGTATTAAATGCTAATTAAAAATGCTTAAAAACTAATTTAAATCAAGAGAAATAGCAAACAAGCTAGGAAAAATCTGAAAATTTCAGGAAAACTCCAAAATTATATTTGGAATCTAGGAAAAATGGAAAAACAGGTGCTTATGTGGAAGAATTTGAAACTTCTAAGCCAAGGGCTTATAAATAAGCACTTATTTTGAGCAAATAAGCACCAAAAGGTACCAACTGATAACAGAAGATAAAAACTGCTAAAAGAACTAAAATGCAACAAATCTTAACTGCTTATAACCTCTGGAATGCAAGTTGCAATGATTTGACTTGTTTGAGTAAAAGTGCTAATAACAGTTTTGGGTGCTACTTGCAGCCTATCAATAAGCTCTCAAATAAGCTTGAAACTAGAAAACAATTATTGGAACTTAAATAAGACCTGGCTAGGAACTTGTAACCCAAAATACAGACCTAGAAAAGCTTCTGAGAGCTCTGTGCAAGCACTGACAAAACCATGCAAGCTCGGTTAAAAGCTGAGCTTGTGCACAGGGGAAGTAAGACCACATTCACAAGCTTATTTGGAACTTATAAAAAATGTATAAAATTCCACAAAAATGGTAATAAGAAAGGAGACCGGTGAAGTTTATGAACCCATAATTTCACTTGATAAGACCAAAAAATGAGCTTATGAAAATTCTTCTCAGTTGGGCTCAAAACAGATTTTTCACTTTTGACTTTTAGAACGATTATGAAGATTTGACTTTAATGAGTTTTGAGCTCAATTTAAGGACTGATCATGATGTATAATGATGAAATGAAGATATCACAAGCTATGTTTATGAATTTTAAACACAAAACCAGATTTTGAATTACAAAAATCTCAACAGTTAAACTGTTGAGATAGTTTAAGTGGAATTTGACTTTGGCAGTAGCTTGAGGCACAAGTTAATGACTCAACTGAGTATATTTGGAGTTAATAAACATGAACCAACAGAACTCCAACACTGAACAACCCTTAAACTCAATTTGACAGTAAATCCAAACACTCCTTTATTTGACTGTTTTGCAATTTTACTGAGATAACAACTGATTCAGTTGTTATAATTGATCAAACTAAGTCCTTATATCCTAAATATAGCTTAATTAACAAATAAAAAACAACCTAGACTACAAGAACAGATTTTGCACATGAAATTTTAAAATAACTTACAAATAGTCCATAGCCACTATGGCTTGAAACAATGAACCCATGAACCCTATCCTATGTCATCCAACCCAATGATCTCTGAATTAACCCAAATCCATATCTGAATCAACCATTGCCCCTTTCCACTGCCATTTGACCCAATTTGACTTTTTGTTGACCAAGAACCAAAATGAATTGAAACTTAAACTTAAGCTTGCAAAAAGCTAAGATAAGCTTGTTTAAGCTTGTTGAAGCTTAAAGATAAGCTAAGAAGAGCTTGTTTGTCAGACTTTGAAATGGAAATTTTCAACAGTTATGCAAAAATGTGAAAATAGATAAAACCTTGGAATCACTGATTAAAACTTGATTATACTGCAAATATAACTTGAGTTTAACACTTGGGAACAAAAAAATTACAGCTTTGAAATTAAACTAATACATTAATAAGAAAAACGACAATAGGAAAATTTTAAACTAAAAGTCTACTCTCTTCTGAATAGTTCCCATCAAATTCCTCAGCCATTGGATGCTTTAGAGTGATCTTGGCCATTGAATGGATTTTTGGCGCCAAAACTAGCTTATCCACTGGAAGGTTGAGTGAGGGGGGAAGGGTGCATTAAATGCTTCTTGGAGGGTAGCTGAGGTGGAGGGAACAAGGTTGAGTGGAGGAGAGGAGGGGGGATGGGTGGTAGCTTGTTGCAGAGAAGCAGTTGGAGGGGAAGACTTTTGGCGGGTTGGGTGGTTTTTAATATTGCAAGGGGGTTCAAAATGGTATTGACAGGGGGTCCAAAGGCTAAAAAGCAGGGGGTCCAAATTGGATTGACAAGGGTCCAATGGTTTAGGCTTATTAATGACAAGGACTCTTTTGTAATTTCTGAAAAATGCAAGGACCAATGCTGCCATTTTGAAAAGTTGCTCCAAGGACTAAAAGTGACAATCTCAAAAAGTACAAGGACCAAACTTGTAATTTTCTCAAACTTTTTATATTTTTCACCAAAGGACTAATTTTGACAAGTTATGATTTAAAAGGACCTTTGGTGATTTTTCTTTTGAAATTAGGACTCAGGGACTATTTTTGACAATTTTAGAAACTTGGGGGATGAAGCTGCCAATTATGCAAACTTTGCTCATTTTCATCTGATTTTGAACATTTTGCATCTGAAACATATAAAATGCAATTTTGGAATATTTTCAGTATTTTGATGCATTTCTGAGCATTTTTAAACGTTTTGCAGTTCAGATTTAACCAAAAATGATGAGTATTTACACACTCATCAGTTGTTATGAGCATCCCAAGCTCATGGAACTACAGATTTTCTGGGCTTTGGTCAACATGAAACATATCGAAGTTGAAGCTCTGATATGGGATGACATGATGTCATTCCTCAAAAAGCGAGGCACCAAGATCCCATACATTAGATACATAAAACTGCTGATCCAGAGAGCTCTTGGGTTAAATCCCGATATTCCCTTAAGACTCGAAGACCCAAACAATCACTCCATGTTGTATGAGCCTACACTCACAGTCAGATTCGAGGAATCTACAACAAAGAAACAGGGTGCTGTCCTGCCGGATCACCTTCTCTCGATGCAATCAAACACTTTACTCATACAAAAGGTATCCGGTAGCAGTTGATGAAGGTAAAGTTGGTTTTCGATGACAAGTCTTCGGCACACCTTCTAGGAAAACCGAGAAGAGGCAGGCAGGAAGTGTTGCAAGCACTGAAAGTCAACGAAAGTTCCCTAAGAGGAAACACGCACTCAAAGGAAAGTTTCATCTAAGGAAGTTGTTCCCATTCCCATTCCCAAGTCTGAATCGCAAAGAAAACTAGTCGATGAAGACTCGAGAAAACTCTTGATACGGATGAAGAATTTTTCTACTCTGAAACTCCAAACGTTGAAACTGAGAAAGTAGCAAAACCTCCAAGTCCCAAAGGTGACAAGGGAAAGACTCCGGTGCTTGAGCAAAAAGAAGAAGAAAGTTCCAAGGAAGAGAAACTTGACAAGATTACGGGAAAAGGTGAAAAATTTGAGACTCCAACACGTTCTTTGAACAATTCAAACAACAACAAATTCGTGGCCCTGGAGGGTCAAGTGGTGTACTAACTACACGACTCGATGCGGTTAATCAACCCGATAAAGAGGCGGTACCACCACCCACGATCCACAACAACAGCGACTGGAGGAGACCATCATCTATGATTTTGAAGAACCAGAAAAAGAAAAGTATGAGAAAGAAAATACTGATGAAGAGGCTGCAGCCTGCAGCTCATGCCAAAGCAGAGGAAGAGGCCAGGATTCAGGCTGAAGAAAAGGCTAAGACTGCAAAGGATGACGAGGTTGAATATGATGACTTCCTTCTACAAAGTTCAGCACGTTCCAAAGAACAAACCTCTGAACCTCCAAAGGATCTAGAGTCACCTCACGACTCCTCATCATCAGACTCGTCTTCTCATTCTTCACCTCAACCATCCAGAAGATCAACCAAATCCACATCCAAATCCGTGAAGAAGCCAATGGACTCTTGGATTTCTCAAGCAAAGACAAGGATCGTTAAAGCTGTCAAGTAGGTCAGGAAGAAAGACGTGCTTTACAAAAAGCTGAATTTTCTCACTGACCAGGTTCAGTATCTTCATGACGAGAATGACAAGATGTCAATTGAAAGGAGTACATCCGAAGTTCATGCAACGTGATCTTCAAAGGGAAATGAACGAGATGATCAAAGGTTACACTCACAAGTTCCTTCTTGACATCGTTCATGGTATGACAAAAGAAATGTACACCAGACAACTCTATCTGAATCTATTGCATTTGGCCAAGCAAACTATGAGATCAACACCTATGCAAGTGAATATCAATCCAGTTGATCCATAATATTCTCGATCTGAATTGGTTTCCAGGCTAGTAGCTCAAATGTCTAATTTATCTGCAACATTTACTTCTCACGAAGGTAAATTGTTTGAAGCATTCTTTGGAATACCAACTCAAATAAGCATACAGAGAAGAGGCTCAAAGGCCTAAACGTCCAAGAGACGATGAAGATAAGGATAAGGATAAAAATGACGAGCCTAAACGTCCAAAGCAGTCTGGTGAACTATCATCTATGCCATCACCACCCCAAAGGACTTCACCACCAAGACAATCTCCTCCTCGCTCTTCTACTGACAAACCTCAAGACTCTGAGTTACCACCCTAGATAGAGAAAATTGGTGATCACTTTGAGTATACTGGTGGTGACAATGAGGAAGACCCTGAGCCCCAACAACAACCCACCTCTCCAACTTCAACAAAGAAACCATCATCCTCATCAAAGCCAAAGAAGAAGAAAAAGGCGCCTAAGGCTGATGTCGTCTCATGGCTAGATGAAGATGACACCGAGTTTGAATGGTTTTCTAAACTTGTTGATGCCACTCCCGCCCTAACTGATGATCCAGATATGGTAGAAGGTCGTACGTTGGAGCATGCTAAGCTACTGCAAGAAAAGTTCCGTGTGAAGAAGATGACGAAATCAGAGTTGAAAGGAATCAAGAATGAAGCATTTCAACTACTCAAAGACAGCTCGGAAAGTGCTATTGAAGTTGAATATCACCTTGATAATATAGCACGAGCCATGTCTAACAACATTGATTGGCTCAACCCTCAAGCAAACATCGACTTCACCAAAAGAGACAACCCTCCATACTACACCTGGTCTAAACCTCTACCAACGATTGGCCAACCAGATCAACCTAGTATTCCATTTCGCTACTTCTTCAACAAGGATTTGGAATTTCTTCTACATGGTAGCGATGGTTCAAAGAAATACGCTACATCACTTACAGTTCTGTTCCTGGCAGCCATATACTCCAACTGCATAGCCATCGAAGAAAAGGCTACCCAATGTTTTCCAACGCGTGGAACGGTATGATATTGATGCAATGTACGGATTCACCATTGGCGAACGCCGAGATCTACTACAAAAGCTGCCAGGTTGAAAGTCTCCACATGAAGTATCAGATGATAAAAGGATCGTTCTTTTTAAGCATGTCACCCTTTCGTCTAAATGGGATTACACCTTTCTCAAGACTATAGTGGTCAAAAGACAAGACGAAAGGGACTATGAATTCGTGAATGGACTTTCAGAACTTATCCCTCAACGACATTGAAGATCTGTATCTTGCCAAAGTCCAGGGAAGAATGAGACATTTCTCGACTGAAATTCAACGTGAATACATCAAATCCTTGCTCATCTTCATCAGAAGCATAGTGATCCAGGAACGTGTAGAAGATTTACAACTTGCTGTTGAATCATATCGGACCGTGTCAACTTCACGGATCTCGGCTAGAAATACGACACCAACCAGCTCTCACAATACACTCTCATCAGCAAACCATTGGAGTAGTTTACCTGCAGCGAACTACATATGCTTGATGGCGTGTAGAGATCTTCACAAGTTTGGGGATCACACATTGAAGATGGTGAGGGACGGTTTGGCTTATAGGTTGAAGGAGATACATGAAGGAATTGGTTCTCCAAGGCGATGGAATTCTAAGGATAGACGGGATGTGAAGAGGATCATCACCTTAATTGATGAAAGGTTGTATGCAGAAGGGACCGATTCGAGAACTCGGAGAGCTTTGTAGGTGGTCGTCCCAGGATTACGCTCACAGGCTATCAGCATACATTCGCATTCTGGAAAGATTGATGGACTTCCTGGTACCCCTTAATTTGTTTCTATTTCATATTAATTTGGATGTGTAATTATTTAATGACAATGGCTTGTTCACAAATAACAGTGTACAACCCGTTCTTGTAATGAAAGGACCTGTGGTACGCTTCAGTGCTACAATCCTTATAAAAGGAGCGAAAGCTTCTTACTTTTGAGTAAAACCTATCAAACCTTTCAATTTTAAAAGGTTTTTCTCAAAAGAACAAGTACTTCCCCTTATGATTTTCAAAACCTCAACCGTTTATATCACTTGTTGAGGGGAAGTACTTGACTTATAAAATTTTGTTCACAAATTGTTCTTTGTGTAATCTACCCACAAAACTCAAAATGGTCATATTTATTCTCAACATTTCTTCAAAAATAACATTTATATGCCGCTTTTGAGGGGGAGAAAATTATGTGATAAGAAATATGTTGTGTTTTGCTATTGAATCCTCGTGTGAAAAGACTTCAACCCATGAATTGACGGGAACTGAACAGTCATACATTGAAAAGATTTGTCTTCCAAGACTTATCCAAGTAAATTGTACCTATTCGAGAAACTCTTGATAGACATGAACTTTGAAGGGTTTGACAACCTTTCGGGGTTGTCCACATCTTCAAGGTAGTTATTAGAGCTAGTTGTCACCTAAAATCTGACAATGTATCTCTTTAACTATGCAACGTAATCGTGTCTCGCAAGGGATTGTCTATCTTAAGTCGATCAATTCAAAAGTGCAGCTCTTTCCTCATTGTGCAGATTTACATGTCAAAACTCTTAAGCACATGTTGAGGGGGAGAATTTCTGAAAATCTAAAACTCTTGAAGTGTTCAAACATGTTTTCATTCACAAACACTTCAAGAGATTTTCATGAAAATGATTTTATGGCAATGGAGTTATAAGGTGATTAAGGTTAGGAATAACCGTCCTATGATCCTTGAGTAGGAGGGGATCTACCCAGGACACTACCAATAGTTAGAATTAGAAGTCCTTAGGTATGATTATAAAAGGATAAAATGAGAATCAGAAGATAGAAGGAGTTGAAGAATTAAAAAGAAAAGCAAAGAAAAGGGTGAAAAGAAATAGCCCTCCAGATTATTCAACTTAGGACAGACACCGGGTTCAATTCATATGCTATTGGTTGTCACTAGATGACACCGGTATTGAAGATAAAAGTCGTCATGGACCCAGTGACGCATGCACTAAACCTTCTTAGCCACTCAAGTTTCTCCCAAAGAAGCTTGTTTCATTCTCACAGGAACCCTACGTAAACTATCGGCTTTCTCTTAGAGATTGCTGGTATTGAAGAAGAGACCCTCTCCCTAGTCTCCGCAGGAAAACCAAAATGCACTATTGAGTCTAGAGCCACGAGATTCATCAAAAGATCTCATAGGTACACTTGACATTTCATCACTTGTTGTTCAACAATAAGAACAACAGTGGTACGTTATTGAGTCCTACACAGATCCTAGAAATCTGTCGAGAACATTTATGAGAGGTTCACAATTGTGATCCTCAGTGATTGAATGGAAACTCCTGCCAGGGTCAACATTAAACAGCCTTGACAGCAAGTCACTTCGGTAACTCCCTGTGGATTACGCTTAGTGGTCTCAAACGGTCTACAATCGTGAGGTGATGCTTCGGTGTACCTTAGCGACTCATCTGAACCGTAGATGTACTTCGGTACATTGTGTTAGCTCACTTGTGGGACTCCGGTTCAGGAACGGCCTTTGTGAGAATTAGAGTTGTGTTTTCACACTATGCTGTTAACACTCTCGAAGTTCAAAATTGTAAGTGCCGGTATCCGCTTATTACTAACCTTTCTTATGTTTTCTTCTTATGGAAGCTATGGGCGGTGATCGTGCAATTCTTCACATGCTCATGCCAACATCATCACTAATGGAAGTTCTCTCAAAAAGCAACACAAAAGTCGAATGATTCTCACGTCAAATCAAAGAATCTACAAAGTTTAAAGACTTAAAGAACTTCATCGATCTTGTAATTCAACGTTAAAAAAGGCGTGTGAGCATGTTGAAGAATGACGTGGAGACATTGGAGCAGCAAAGCAGACCTGAGGCAGACTTGATGCAAACAACAACAACATACTATCACTCTCATCACAAAGAACAATGATCAAAGAACAAAGATTAAGATGACGTCAAAGCAGAACTGTTTAAAGAAAACAATTTCTCTACACTGAGGAGATTGTTCAAATCAAGGCAATTTTTCTCACAAGAAAGAAGAATGTCAGAAGACGTTAAAGCTATCATTACATCAGTACCTTAACCGTTCATATTCATTCATCACCAACACTTAGGGGGAGATTGTTGGAATCACTCCTAAACCTAAATCAAGTGTTAGTGATTCATATGTAATAGTTAGCTTAATAT
The DNA here is from genome assembly GCA_910596185.1 of Chrysanthemum makinoi. NCBI lineage: Eukaryota > Viridiplantae > Streptophyta > Magnoliopsida > Asterales > Asteraceae > Chrysanthemum > Chrysanthemum makinoi. The sequence goes on along the minus strand of OU343219.1, from coordinate 76,338,369 downwards.
GGCCTTTATGTTAGTAATTAGCCTTAGGCTTATGTAGAAGGCCCATAAGCCTAGGCCTAGTCCAATAAGGAAAAGGATGGGAACTAGGAGTGTTGCCCTAGCTTCCCTCCTATAAATACCTTGTAATAACCCTCACTTGAGGGTTGGTTGTTCAATTTACTCTTTCACTCATACCTTACGCCTAACCTTTCATATTAACGTGTGTGTGTGTGTTTGGATATTGTTCAACCGATCTCTTCTTCATCTTATCTCTTCTATTGATACTTGTGTTGCATATTTAGGAACCTAACAAATATGTTGGTTCTTTTGGCTAAATATCTTTCAGATCACGAGATGGACACTCAAATGCAGAATGTGGATGCACCAAATGTTCTCACCGTTGCTGATATCTTCCCTAATGGCTATCCGATGAAGATTGGAAAGAACAATCTTCGGGTTGACTTTGATACTCTTACCTGCTTAGAGTCTTCTTTCCTGATAGCAGTGGACATTCTGAAGAACCATTCTTATCAGAATATGCTCACCAACTCTGCCACGTTGGAGATCTACATACAGCAATTCTGGCACACAATGAAGCAGATCAAAGAGCAAAATGCTGTGACTGTGACTCTCAATCACAAGCAAGTCACCATCACACCAGCAGACTTGCGAGCTATTCTCCTCATTCCTGTCATTGAACCAATTGAGTACAACGCTACACCTACTGAAGAGGTCGTTATGCAATTCATGATCGACATCGGTTATGACGAAGCTACAAGGGTAATCAACAAGCACTCTTACGCTGATCTGAAGAATATCCCTCAGCCCTAGAGAACCCTCTTCATCATCATCACAAAATCTGTTTCTGGACGGGATAGTTGTCTCAAGTTTTCTCACGCAAGCTGACCACTTGTGAATGGCCAACTGTAAGAAACTTAAAACAGCTTAAGCACGAATGCAATGAAGATCAGGGGAGTATAGTGTTTCCCCGGGTCGTTATGTCCCAGCGAGCTATGCAATGGATCACCCAACGTATAGTGATCGAGAAATTTGAACGGAAAAAGAGGATTTATGATTATTATAACTACAGGAAAAGTCTATAAATTACAACGGCTTAAATGCAAATTAAAGAAAATTAAAAAGATAAAAAATATTAAATAAACGCTATCACTATTTGCAAAATGATGTTTTTGTTTTTATGTTTTTATAAAACTTAATTAAAAACTACGTAGCGTACAAAAGAAAAAGTGAAACTAAATCGATATTAACCCTAAAAATATGAAAATGATATTTTTACAAACCTAAAGATAAAAGAAAATTTATAGAAAAAGAAAATTATTTTTATAGCTATTAAATTAATTATTATTAATTAAAAACTATTTTTAACTATTAAATATTAACCTGAAATACAAGAAAATATGAAACAAAGCTAGAAAAATAAAATTTTGATTTAGAAAAATCTAAAATAACAAAATAGAATTTTCAAAACTATTTTTGTATTTTTCTGAATATTTTTGTATTTTATAGGAATTAAAAACTATTAAAAACTAATTAAATTACTTAAAAACACAAATTTAACTAAGAAAAATCTAGAAAAATATTTTTTTGGCTTTTTATATTTATCTTAACTTAAGAAAAATGAAAAATTATTTTTTGAGACTTTTCTTAATTTTTTGTATTAAATGCTAATTAAAAATGCTTAAAAACTAATTTAAATCAAGAAAAATAGCAAACAAGCTAGGAAAAATCTGAAAATTTCAGGAAAACTCTAAAATTATATTTGGAATCTAGGAAAAATGGAAAAACAGGTGCTTATGTGGAAGAATTTAAAACTGCTAAGCCAAGGGCTTATAAATAAGCACTTATTTTGAGCAAATAAGCACCAAAAGGTACCAACTGATAACAGAAGATAAAAGCGCTAAAAGAACTAAAATGCAACAAATCTTAACTGCTTATAACCTCTGGAATGCAAGTTGCAATGATTTGACTTGTTTGAGTAAAAGTGCTAATACATTTTGGGTGCTACTTGCGACCTATCAATAAGCTCTCAAATAAGCTTGAAACTAGAAAACAATTATTGGAACTTAAATAAGACACGGCTAGGAACTTGTAACCCAAAATCTGAGACCTAGAAAAGCTTCGAGAGCTCTGTGCAAGCCTGCACAAAACACGTGCAAGCTCGATTAAGCGAGCTTGTGCACAGGGGAAGTAAGACCACATTCACAAGCTTATTTGGAACTTATAAAAAATGTATAAAATTCCACAAAAATGGTAATAAGAAAGGAGACCAGCTGAAGTTTATGAACCCATAATTTCACTTGATAAGACCCAAAAATGAGCTCATGAAAATTCTTCTCAGTTGGGCTCAAAACAGATTTTTCACTTTTGACTTTTTAGAACAGTTATGAAGATTTGACTTTAATGAGTTTTGAGCTCAATTTAAGGACTGATCATGATGTATAATGATGAAATGAAGATATCACAAGCTATGTTTATGAATTTTAAACACAAAACCAGATTTTGAATTGCAAAAATCTCAACAGTTAAACTGTTGAGATAGTTTAAGTGGAATTTGACTTTGACAGGTAGCAGGCACAAGTTAATGACTCAACTGAGTATATTTGGAGTTAATAAACATGAACCAACAGAACTCCAACACTGAACAACCCTTAAACTCAATTTGACAGTAAATCCAAACACTCCTTTATTTGACTGTTTTGCAATTTTACTGAGATAACAACTGATTCAGTTGTTATAATTGATCAAACTAAGTCCTTATATCCTAAATATAGCTTAATTAACAAATAAAAAACAACCTAGACTACAAGAACAGATTTTGCACATGAAATTTTAAAATAACTTACAAATAGTCCATAGCCACTATGGCTTGAAACAATGAACCCATGAACCCTATCCTATGTCATCCAACCCAATGATCTCTGAATTAACCCAAATCCATATCTGAATCAACCATTGCCCCTTTCCACTGCCATTTGACCCAATTTGACTTTTTGTTGACCAAGAACCAAAATGAATTGAAACTTAAACTTAAGCTTGCAAAAAGCTAAGATAAGCTTGTTTAAGCTTGTTGAAGCTTAAAGATAAGCTAAGAAGAGCTTGTTTGTCAGACTTTGAAATGGAAATTTTCAACAGTTATGCAAAAATGTGAAAATAGATAAAACCTTGGAATCACTGATTAAAACTTGATTATACTGCAAATATAACTTGAGTTTAACACTTGGGAACAAAAAAATTACAGCTTTGAAATTAAACTAATACATTAATAAGAAAAACGACAATAGGAAAATTTTAAACTAAAGTCTACTCTCTTCCCATCAAATTCCTCAGCCATTGGATGCTTTAGAGTGATCTTGGCCATTGAATGGATTTTTGGCGCCAAAACTAGCTTATCCACTGGAAGGTTGAGTGAGGGGGGAAGGGTGCATTAAATGCTTCTTGGAGGGTAGCTGAGGTGGAGGGAACAAGGTTGAGTGGAGGAGAGGAGGGGGGATGGGTGGTAGCTTGTTGCAGAGAAGCAGTTGGAGGGGAAGACTTTTGGCGGGTTGGGTGGTTTTTAATATTGCAAGGGGGTTCAAAATGGTATTGACAGGGGGTCCAAAGGCTAAAAAGCAGGGGGTCCAAATTGGATTGACAAGGGTCCAATGGTTTAGGCTTATTAATGACAAGGACTCTTTTGTAATTTCTGAAAAATGCAAGGACCAATGCTGCCATTTTGAAAAGTTGCTCCAAGGACTAAAAGTGACAATCTCAAAAAGTACAAGGACCAAACTTGTAATTTTCTCAAACTTTTTATATTTTTCACCAAAGGACTAATTTTGACAAGTTATGATTTAAAAAGGACCTTTGGTGATTTTTCTTTTGAAATTAGGACTCAGGGACTATTTTTGACAATTTTAGAAACTTGGGGGAGGCCAATTATGCAAACATTGCTCATTTTTCATCTGATTTTGAACATTTTGCATCTGAAACATATAAAATGCAATTTTGGAATATTTTCGGTATTTTGATGCATTTCGAGCATTTTTAAGCGTTTTGCGATTCAGATTTAACCAAAATGATGAGTATTTACACTCATCGGTTATGAGCATCCCAAGCTCATGGAACTCTGATTTTCGGGCTTTGGTCAACATGAAACATATCGAAGTTGAAGCTCTGATATGGGATGACATGATGTCATTCCTCAAAAGCGAGCACCAAGATCCCATACATTAGATACATAAAGCTGGTGATCCAGAGAGCTCTTGGGTTAAATCCCGATATTCCCTTAAGACTCGAAGACCCAAACAATCACTCCATGTTGTATGAGCCTACACTCACAGTCAGATTCGAGGAATCTACAACAAAGAAACAGGGTGCTGTCCTGCCGGATCACCTTCTCTCTGATGCAATCAAACAGCTTTACTCATACAAAAGGTATCTGGTAGCAGTTGATGAAGGTAAAGTTGGTTTTCTCGATGACAAGTCTTCAGGCACACCTTCTAGGAAAACCAGAAGAGGCGGTCACGAGGAAGTGTTGCAAGCACTGAAAGTCAACGAAAGTTCCCTAAGAGGAAACCTACACTCAAAAGGAAAGTTTCATCTAAGGAAGTTGTTCCCATTCCCATTCCCAAGTCTGAATCGCAAAGAAAACTAGTCGATGAAGACTCGAGAAAACTGATCGGATGAAGAAGTTTTCTGCTCTGAAACTCCAAACGTTGAAACTGAGAAAGTAGCAAAACCTCCAAGTCCCAAAGGTGACAAGGGAAAGACTCCGGTGCTTGAGCAAAAAGAAGAAGAAAGTTCCAAGGAAGAGAAACTTGACAAAGATTACAGGAAAAAGGTGAAAAATTTGAGACTCCAACACGTTCTTTGAACAATTCAAACAACAACAAATTTGTGGCCCTGGAGGGTCAAGTGGTGCACTAACTACACCAGACTCGATGCGGTTAATCAACCCGATAAGGAGGCTGGTACCACCACCCACGATCCTCAACAACAGCGACTGGAGGAGACCATCATCTATGATTTTGAAGAACCGGAAAAGAAAAGTATGAGAAAGAAAATCTGATGAAGAGGCTGGCTGCAGCTCATGCCAAAGCGAGGAAGAGGCCGGGATTCAGGTGAAGAAAAGGCTAAGGCGCAAGGATGACGAGGTTGAATATGATGACTTCCTTCTACAAAGTTCAGCACGTTCCAAAGAACAAACCTCTGAACCTCCAAAGGATCTAGAGTCACCTCACGACTCCTCATCATCAGACTCGTCTTCTCATTCTTCACCTCAACCATCCAGAAGATCAACCAAATCCACATCCAAATCCGTGAAGAAGCCAATGGACTCTTGGATTTCTCAAGCAAAGACAAGGATCGTTAAAGGTCAAGTAGGTCGGGGAAGAAAGGCGTGCTTTACAAAAGCTGAATTTTCTCACTGACCGGGTTCAGTATCTTCATGGCGAGAATGACAAGATGTCGGTGAAAGGGAGTACATCCAGAGTTCATGCAGGGATCTTCAAGGGGAATTGAACGAGATGATCAAAGGTTACACTCACAAGTTCCTTCTTGACATCGTTCTTGGTATGACAAAAGAAATGTACACCAGACAACTCTATCGGAATCTATTGCATTTGGCCAAGCAAACTATGAGATCAACACCTATGCAAGTGAATATCAATCCAGTTGATCCCATAATATTCTCAGATGCTGAATTGGTTTCCAGGCTAGTAGCTCAAATGTCTAATTTATCTGCAACATTTACTTCTCACGAAGGTAAATTGTTTGAAGCATTGCTGGAATACCAACTCAAATCGCATCTGAAGAGGCTCAAAGGCATAAACGTCCAAGAGACGATGAAGATAAGGATAAGGATAAAAATGACGAGCCTAAACGTCCAAAGCAGTCTGGTGAACTATCATCTATGCCATCACCACCCCAAAGGACTTCACCACCAAGACAATCTCCTCCTCGCTCTTCTACTGACAAACCTCAAGACTCTGAGTTACCACCCTAGATAGAGAAAATTGGTGATCACTTTGAGTATACTGGTGGTGACAATGAGGAAGACCCTGAGCCCCAACAACAACCCACCTCTCCAACTTCAACAAAGAAACCATCATCCTCATCAAAGCCAAAGAAGAAGAAAAAGCCCTAAGTGATGTCGTCTCATGGCTAGATGAAGATGACACCGAGTGTGAATGGTTTTCTAAACTTGTTGATGCCACTCCGCCCTAGCGATGATCGGATATGGTAGAAGGTCATACTTTGGAGCATGCTAAGCTACTGCAAGAAAAGTTCCGTGTGAAGAAGATGACGAAATCAGAGTTGAAAGGAATCAAGAATGAAGCATTTCAACTACTCAAAGACAGCTCGGAAAGTGCTATTGAAGTTGAATATCACCTTGATAATATAGCACGAGCCATGTCTAACAACATTGATTGGCTCAACCCTCAAGCAAACATCGACTTCACCAAAAGAGACAACCCTCCATACTACACCTGGTCTAAACCTCTACCAACGATTGGCCAACCAGATCAACCTAGTATTCCATTTCGCTACTTCTTCAACAAGGATTTGGAATTTCTTCTACATGGTAGCGATGGTTCAAAGAAATACGCTACATCACTTACAGTTCTGTTCCTGGCAGCCATATACTCCAACTGCATAGCCATCGAAGAAAAGGCTACCCACATGTTTTCCAACAGCGTGGAACGGTATGATATTGATGCAATGTACGGGATTCACCATTGGCGAGCGCCGACGAATCTACTACAAAAGCTGCCAGGTTCGAAAGTCTCCACATGAAGTATCTGTGATAAAAGGATCGTTGCTGTTAAGCATGTCACCCTTTTGTCTAAATGGGATTACACCTTTCTCAAGACTATCGTGGTCAAAAGACAAGATGAAAGGGACTATGAATTACGTGAATCGGACTTTCAGAACTTGTCTCTCAACGACATTGAAGATCTATATCTTGCCAAAGTACAGGGAAGAATGAGACATTTCTCGACTGAAATTCAACGTGAATACATCAAATCCTTGCTCATCTTCATCAGAAGCATAGTGATCCAGAGGGCGTGTAGAAGATTTACAACTTGCTTTGTTGAATCATATCGGACCAGTGTCAACTTCACGGATCTCAGCTAGAAATACGACACCAACCACTCTCACAATACACTCTCATCACAAACCATTCGGAGTAGTTTACGCGGCGAACTACATCCTGCTTGATGGCGTGGAGAGATCTTCACAAGTTTGGGGATCACACATTGAAGATGGTGAGGGACGGTTTGGCTTATAGGTTGAAGGAGATACATGAAGGAATTGGTTCTCCAAGGCGATGGAATTCTAAGGATAGACGGGATGTGAAGAGGATCATCACCCTAATTGATGAAAGGTTGTACAGAAGGGACCGATTCGAGAACTCTGGAGAGCTTTATAGGTGGTCGTCCCAGGATTACGCTCACAGGCTATCAACGCCCTGTTCGCATTCCTGGAAAGATTGATGGACTTCCTGGTACCCCTTAATTTGTTTCTATTTCATATTAATTTGGATGTGTAATTATTTAATGACAATGGCTTGTTCACAAATAACAGTGTACAACCCGTTCTTGTAATGAAAGGACCTGTGGTACGCTTCAGTGCTACAATCCTTATAAAAGGAGCGAAAGCTTCTTACTTTTGAGTAAAACCTATCAAACCTTTCAATTTTAAAAGGTTTTTCTCAAAAGAACAAGTACTTCCCCTTATGATTTTCAAAACCTCAACCGTTTATATCACTTGTTGAGGGGAAGTACTTGACTTATAAAATTTTGTTCACAAATTGTTCTTTGTGTAATCTACCCACAAAACTCAAAATGGTCATATTTATTCTCAATATTTCTTCAAAAATAACATTTATATGCCGCTTTTGAGGGGGAGAAAATTATGTGATAAGAAATATGTTGTGTTTTGCTATTGAATCCTCGTGTGAAAAGACTTCAACCCATGAATTGAGAGGGAACTGAACAGTCATACATTGAAAAGATTTGTCTTCCAAGACTTATCCAAGTAAATTGTACCTATTCGAGAAACTCTTGATAGACATGAACTTTGAAGGGTTTGACAACCTTTCGGGGTTGTCCACATCTTCAAGGTAGTTATTAGAGCTAGTTGTCACCTAAAATCAGACAATGTATCTCTTTAACTATGCAACGTAATCGTGTCTCGCAAGGGATTGTCTATCTTAAGTCGATCAATTCAAAAAGTGCACGCTCTTTCCTCACTTGCGATTTCTGTCAAAACTCTTAAGCACATGTTGAGGGGGAGAATTTCTGAAAATCTAAAACTCTTGAAGTGTTCAAACATGTTTTTCATTCACAAACACTTCAAGAGATTTTCATGAAAATGATTTTATGGCAATGGAGTTATAAGGTGATTAAGGTTAGGAATAACCGTCCTATGATCCGCCAGAGCCGGAGGGATCTACCCAAGGACACTACCAATAGTTAGAATTAGAAGTCCTTAGGTATGATTATAAAAAGGATAAAATGAGAATCAGAAGATAGAAGGAGTTGAAGAATTAAAAAGAAAAGCAAAGAAAAGGGTGAAAAGAAATAGCCCTCCAGATTATTCAACTTAGGACAGACACCGGGTTCAATTCATATGCTACTGGTTGTCACTAGATGACACCGGTATTGAAGATAAAAGTCGTCATGGACCCAGTGACGCATGCACTAAACCTTCTTAGCCACTCAAGTTTCTCTCAACAGAAGCTTGTTTCATTCTCACAGGGAACCCTACGTAAACTATCGGCTTTCTCTTAGAGACTGCTGGTATTGAAGAAGGAGACCCTCTCCCTAGTCTCCGCTCAGGAAAACCAAAATGCACTATTGAGTCTAGAGCCACGAGATTCATCAAAAGATCTCATAGGTACACTTGACATTTCATCACTTGTTGTTCAACAATAAGAACAACAGTGGTACGTTATTGAGTCCTACACAGATCCTAGAAATCTGTCGAGAACATTTATGAGAGGTTTACAATTGTGATCCTCAGTGATTGAATGGAAACTCTGCCAGAGGTCAACATTAAACAGCCTTGACAGCAGGTCACTTGATGCTTGCCCGTGGATTACGCTTAGTGTGTCTCAACAGGTCTACATCGTGAGGTGATGCTTCAGTGTACCTCGTGACTCATCTGAGCTGTAGGTGTACCGGTACATCGCGTTATCTCACTTGTGGGACCCCAGATTCGAGAGCGGCCTTTGTGAGAATTAGAGTTGTGTTTTCACACTATGCTGTGCTACACTCTCGAAGTTCAAACTTGTAAGTGTGCCGGAATCTGCTTATTACTAACCTTTCTTATGTTTTTTCTTTTATGGAAGCTCGGAGCGGATGATCGTCTGATTCTTCACATGCTCATACCAACAACAATACTAATGGAAGTTCTCTCTAAAGGCAACACAAAAGTCAGAATGATTCTTCATCAAGTCAAAGAATCTACAAAGTTTAAAGACAAAGAGAACTTCATCAGTACTGAAATCCAACGTCAAAGAGCGTGTAAGCATGTTGAAGAAAGGCGTGGAACCTTTGGAGCAACGGCAGGACACGATCTGGACAACAACAACATACTATCACTACAATAACAAAGAACAAAGATCAAAGAACAAAGAAAATGATGACGTCAAAGCAAAATACTTCAAAGGAAACAATTTCTCTACACTGGGGAGATTGTTCTAATCAAGACACTTCTTCTCACAAGAAAGAAGAATGTCAGAAGACGTCAAAGCTTCTATTACATCAGTACCTACAATGTTTATCACTCTTTCATTCATCACTAACACTTAGGGGGAGATTGTTGGAATCACTCCTAAACCATATTTCAAGTGTTAGTGATTCATATGTAATAGTTAGCTTAATATGGATTTTATGTTAGTAAACATGCCAAAGCTTATGTAGAAATCCCATGAGCCATGGCCCAAGTCCAATAAGGAAATGAAGGGACTTGGAGTGTTGCCCTAGCTCCCTCTCCTATAAATAGTCTTGTAATACCCTCACTTGAGGGTTGGTTGTTCAATTTCATTCTCTTTCACTTCATACGCATAACCATTCTTTATTAATACGCATAAGTGTTTGTTTGTTATTGTTCAACCGATCTATTCTCTTCTATTTCTTCTTTTAATGCTTGTGTTACTAACATGGGAACCTAACACACCCCTATCATACCACTCTTTGAAAAGCTTGCTGCTATAACGCACCATTATCTTCTAACCAGCGTCCTCGTCAAGCTTGACCTTGATAATTGGAATTATGAGTCATGGGAATTTTTCTTTGAACAACTATGTTATACGTATGAGGTGCAATACATTGAAACCAACCCCACACCGGGCACCTCCGATCCTCTCACACAGGAAGAAATAAAGGTTGACAAAATTGTCCTCTCTTGGATTTTCACAACCCTCTCGGAAACGCTCCAAGCCAAGTTGGTAGTTGCTCGACCTCAAACCGCTAAACAAGCGTGTGACTCATCACAAACATTTTCAAAGACAATAAGAGGTCACACACTAATGCCCTAAAAGCGGAGTTGAGATCAATCAAGCTAGGTGATCAAACCATGGAAGCGTACTTTGGAAAGATCGAGTCAATTGCCACGATTCTTGCAAACCTTGACGCTACCATCAATGATGAAGACCTTGTCCACTATGCCCTCGAGGGCTTTTCGGATAAGTATGATCAAGTTTGTGGAATCATTCATCACAAGGATCCTTTTCCGTATTTCAAGACCATTCGTTCCATGCTAATAGGAGATGAGGTTGAAGTCCAAATCTCTTTCACTTCCTGTGGATCCTACATCGTCTTCTCCCTTGGTTCTTATGACCGGCAAAGGTATTTCCCACAACCCCTCTAACCCGGTAGTTAAATCATGGAGGCCGTGTTACAATTATGCCAAAGGTACGTGTCGTTATGGAGTAGGTTGCAAGTTTATTCATGATGCTAATGTTAAACCCTCTCTGCCTACTGTCGACACTAGAACAAAACCACTCACTGAGGACAGCTTAATTCAAATTATGGGCAAGTTGGGTTTGACTAATAATATTAACAAACCTACTGTTGGATCGCATGGAACTAGTACTAGCCTGTTACCACCGCCCTCAGCATATTATATATCTACAGGCCCAACACATGCAGCGGATAACACTGGCCTTTTTCCATACTTGAGTCCACCTGCCTACACAACCCAACAACCTCGCCCCGTAGACCTTGCTAGACCCCCACCCGGGTTCGGATACCAACCGAACCTACCCACAACACCTCTACACCACTCGCCCACAAAATTTACCTCACTGATCCACCCTACTTCAACCCAACAGATTTACACAGGCCCAATAGCCCCTCCTTACACCGCACCTACTACTCACCCACCACCACAAGCCCAAACCAGTCCAGCTATTACACCTATTGGACATACCGTAACTCCGGGACAAACACTTTTGCCCAATTCATTCACTGTCGAGACGCTCCATGATCCAACCACTGGTGTATGGAACATGGATACAGGTGCGAGCTCACACCTTAATGCTTCAGTTAATTGTCTTAGTAATGTTTTTAATACGTTCATGTATCCATCTGTCTCGGCTGGTGATGGGCATTCTATTCCTGTCACCAATACGCGTCATGGTATTTTGCCAACTCCCTTTCGTTCTATTCACCTAAATAATGTACTTATTACTCCTCATATTATGAAAAATATAATATTTGTTAGTCAGTTAGTTTGTTGAATTTGATCCTTTTGGTTTTTCTGTAAAGATTTCATGACGCGTCGGGTGATAGCACGGGCGACCTTTACCCTGTCACGGCATCGTCCCCCATCCTTCAAGCTCTTCTTGTTAGTCAATATACGTGGCATCAGCGCCTTGGACATCCAGGAAGTGAAGTGTTATGCTGTCTCGTTTCAAATAATTCCATTTCTTGTAATAAGGAAAAGCCTCCCATACTTTGTCATGCTTGACAGCTTGGCAAACATGCCAGACTTCCATTTGTTAGTTCCAATACTGTCGTTAATGCTTGTTTTTACATTATTCACTCAGATGTATGGACTTCACCAATTCCGAGTCTTTCGGGTTTCAAATATTATGTATTGTTTTTGGATCATTACTCGCACTTTGTTTGATTTATCCGTTAATTAACAAATATGATGTTTTGTCTAAATTTGTATTATTTCTCAACTATGTGCACACTCAGTTTAAGTGTGAAATCAGGTCTTTTCAGTGTGATCACGGCAGTGAATTTGACAATCGCAACTTACACAAACTATTTTCCGACAATGGCATTTAGTTTCACTTTTCATGCCCGAAAACATCACGACAAAATGGCAAGTCCGAACGTATGGTTCGTACCATAAATAACCTCATTCGGACCTTACCCTTCCAATCCAACCTTCCTCCAAAATTTGTGTTGAGGCTCTCAATATGGCCGTTCACTTAATTAATATATTATCATCTACTACTATCTCTAACAAAATCCCTTACACCCCGCCTATTTGGACAAAACCCGGATTATAGCCTTTTACGCACATTTGGGTTCCTATGTTACCCTCACTTATATCCTAATCATAAACTTGAACCACACACCACACCCTCCATCTATTTGGGTCAAGCTTCAAATCATCGAGGATATCGTTGCCTTGAATTAAACACCAATAAATCATCATCTCTCGCCATGTAACCTTTAATGAAACAGTCTTTCCATATGGCACTTCAAAACCAGCATCGACACCAAAACAAAATTTCTTAGATGCCTCACCCAATATAAATCCTCTACTTATTCCATCCCACCCCGTTGTACAACCCGCTGTGCCTCAACCCATACACGAACCAACAACACCATTTCCCAACGATCCCAATACAGTCCAACATGAAGCAACCCCTGACCATTCACCATCACCACCCGCCGCCCAACATCATACACCACCTCCGTCACCACCCACGCATCCACACCTATACATCATCCAAGACCCTCCTCACAACCCAAACCTTGTCTCAATTCATCCCACGGTCACATGATATCGTTAGCGGTACAAATCGACCTATGGTACGTCCAAACATGCTTGTGTCTTCGGTCTCACCATTTCCAAAATCTTATCGTGATGCATTTAATGATCCAAATTGGCAAAATGTTATGCGTGATGAATACATTGCATTTATTAAGAACGAAACTTGGAACCTTGTGCCCCAACCCACAGACACCAATGTTATTCGTTGTATGTGGCTTTTTCGTCACAAGTATTTGGCTGATGGTACTCTTAGTCGCTACAAGGCTCGTCTTGTGGCGAATGGTAGTAATCAATTGGAGGGGGTTTATGTGGATGAGACTTTTAGTATGATGGTTAAACCGGCCACTATTCGGACTGTTATGAGCTTAGCCACTTCTCGACATTTTCCAATTCATTAGCTTTAAGAATGCTTTCTTACATGGTGATTTATCTGAGACGGTTTATATGCATCAACCTCCAGGGTTTCGGGACTCTGAGCATCCTGATTATGTATGTCTATTAAAGCGATCTCTATATGGGCTCAAACAGGCTCCTAAGGCTTGGTTTCAGCGATTTGCATCGTACATCACCCGAGTTGGGTTTTCTCATAGTCGATGTGATTCATTTTTATTTATCTACAGACAGGGGATGGATAATGCTTACATGTTATTATATGTTGATGACATTGTTCTTACGACTTCCTCTGTGAGTTTGTTACAGTGGATTATTGGATCATTACATTAGGAGTTTGCTATGACACATATGGGCCCAATTAATTATTTTATGCGTATATCCATTAGGCGTGATGTTCTGAGGGTTGTTTTTATCTCAGAATAAATATGTTGTTGAGGTTTTGGAGAGAGCACACATGGTTAATTATAATCCCAGTCGGACCCCTGTTGACACTGAGTCTAAACTGGGGGATGATGGTGATCCAGTCTCCGATCCTACTTTATATCGTAGTCTTGTCGGCTCTCTTCAGTATCTCACTTTTACACGCCCAGATATATATTATGCAGTTCAGTAGGTTTGCCTTCACATGCATGACCCTAGAGAGCCCCATCTATCGGCTCTCAAATGCATTTTACGGTATGTCCGGGGTACATTAGACTATAGGTTACAATTATTTGCTTCTTCCACTACATCATTGGTTGCCTATTCTAATGCGGATTGGTCAGTTGCCTTATTACTAGAAGGTCGACTTCAGGCTACTGTGTGTTTCTTGGCAACAATCTTCTATCTTGGTCCTCCAAACGCCATCCGACTCTCTCTTGTTCTAGTGCAAAAGCAGAGTATCGTGGGGTTGCCAATGCTGTTGCTGAGACTTGTTGGTTATGGAATCTACTTCATGAGCTACACACTCCTTTATCTTCTGTTACGCTTGTCTACTGTGACCATGTTAGTGCGGTCTACTTATCTTGTCATTTGGTTCAACATCAGCGTACGAGGCACATTAAAATTTATATTCACTTCGTTCAAGACTTGGTTGCCACTGGTGAAGTACGGGTTCTCCGTGTTCCTTCACGTTATCAGTATGCAGAATTTTTCATAAAAGGATTTCCTTCTGCTCTGTTTGAGGGGTTTCGCTCCAGTCTCAGAGTCCGGTGTCCTCCTGCTCCGACTGCGAGGGAGTGTTAGCCCGTATCTTGTATCTCATATTATGTAACATTGTTGTATCGGGCTCCGACCTATCTCTAGAATATTCTGTCATATCTTATATATTTGTACAATGTATTGTATCATTCAATCAATCAAATCAGTATCAGTTATCCCTAATAATAGTTGTTTGTCAAATATAAGGAGTTTATAGTTGTCTCTGGATAGATAGTGAAGGTGCATCCTCTCGAACTCACGAGTGGATAGAAACGATTTCCATTATTTGCAAACACACTTGAAACGACCAACGGATTTTGCCGGAAGTCTTGGTAATATCTCGAATTGTATCAAGTTTAGTGGGAATTAGCTCAGCTTCCCATTGTGAAACCTCAAAGTTTGCAAAATTCTCCATAATCTCATTCTTCTCACCATATCTATTCCTTTTATTCTTCAAACCAGCAGGTCTAAGGTTCTTTGTTCAACGCCTCAATATGTATTGATTTGGGATCATTTCAATGTTGGCGTTCTTAAAGACACATAAAATGTGCTTGCATAATATTCCAACCCAAACAAAAAGCTGACAGGAACATACAACTAATCCATCTTCTTTGTTTTGTAACACCTTCATGGACAAAAAGAAAAATCATAGTTATAAGTAACATGTGATAATACATAGAAAAAGTCAAAAAACTAAATAATGTTTTTAAAAAAAATAACAAATCTTAAAAAGTCCATTTTCTCTGAAAACAGGTTAATTGGCTCTTCTTCTTCATCTTTATCCTTATCCTTACCTTTATTCTTACCTTTGTTCTTAACTTTATTTTTCAACAAAGATTTCTTTTTCTCCATTACTTCATCAACAACTTTATTCTCTATAATAATAGACACCTCTGATCCTTCAACCAAACTTTTAGTATCTATTTGGCAAAACCGTGTGCCCCAAAAATATCTCTGCAAGAACCAACTCGATCAGGAACGAGTATAAACCTTTGATGCATGACGTTCATTCTTAAGATAGGTTCTAAGCTTAGGAACGATATCAATAGACTTATGATCAAACCTCTCTTGTATATGCCTCTGTTTTTCCATTGCCGTCTCAAAACAATTCATAAAATTCATAAGAGTTGAACCTGAATTTGTAAAATGAGAGAAAAAAAGAGTTCTGACTCTCAGACCTAAATGTCGTCCTTATCAAATCACACAAAGGGGACTCAAGAAAATAAGCAGGAATCCAAAACGAACGTATATGAAACATCTTAGTTAACCACTTATGATTCTGCAAACTAAACTCTTCCATTAACTTTCGTCATTTACCCTCAAACTCCTCAGGACCGATATACGTATTCCAGACAATTTGATTGAACTTCTTTTTCAAGTCAGTGTGATCATAGATTTTTGAACATATTTGTAAACAAAGTATCACATGTGATATAACAAATGGTTTAAGAAATGAATAAGCATATGCATTATAACATGTGATGAATAAAAAAGAAACAACTAAGACTATAAAGAATCACATATGATATAACAAATGATTTAATAAATAAATTAACATATACATTGTTAATACAAATATCGTCATTAAACATTATTTATATTTTATGATCTTTACCTAAGTTTTATTAACGACAAAAGTAAATTTAATTTTTATAAAGCTTAAAGCTTGCCAAGTTTAATAGATATTAAAACAAGCTTTTCAAATAATATCTTCATCACTCAAGCATTTACACTTTGATTAATCATATTATTGATATGACTCTAAACCATAATGTATGTGAACATTTTTAGATCAAGAATGTTTTAGTTTCTTAAAAGAAAACATATGTATTTACATTTTAACATATTTCTAAAAATAGAAAACAACACATGACATCATGTAGTGCATCATTGAAATCTCTGGAAGATTTCACTAGATATTTTGTGTAGATTTAGACTCTACATATCTTACACAATCTTGGATAGATATGGTTGACTTTGGTAAGATTTTGGTGATCTTGCTGTCAGACCCCGGTGGCACCAAAAGTTTACACGGGCGGAACCCTTTTAAGGGATCCGTGCTACGTGGTGCCTGCTGATCATTTTGGCTATAAATAGCAAAGCCAAACCAAGTTGTTCATCATCCGTTTCTAGCATATTCACATACATTCCTTCTCTCTAACATTTCTAACTCAGTTTCATATCATTATAGTTATCCTCTTTTGTAGCAAAGAAGATCAAGGCATATTCAAGCTTCAACAAATAGTTGGAAGTCTTGTTTGTTTGTTGTTGTATGATCTAGTGTTGATTCATACATCATTATTGTATCAAACCATCATAATCTTGTGAGTATGAGTGGTTAGTATTTTAGTCCTTAAAATACATTGTGTGTGGGAGTGGTTGTACCCTTGAAAAAAACTCGACATCTAGCTTTGTGTCGGAAATAGTGTGTAAGCGAAGTGTAAAGGTTTCTCCGCTGGTGAAAGGACCTTGTTGACTAGTGAAGTTAAACTCTCGAGTGTGAGACTCGGGGAGTGGAGTAGGGCAAGGAAAAAGAGTCCTTGTAGACCGAACCACTATAAACAACTTGTCGTGGTTTGATTGTTTCTTTCCTTATTTACTCTTTATATATATTGCTTGCATATTGATTATCATTCACTAACATATCTAAGATCAATATCAATTGATCTTTCAATAAATTTCAAAAAAAAAGTTTTTAATCGGTAAACTATTCAACCCCCTTCTAGTTTTCCACAATTGGTATCAGAGCCTCGTTGCTCAAGAATTTATAAAATATATTGTATTTTATAAAATTGAAACGATCCATGGATTCTGAAAACTTTTAAGAAGGGCAATCTATGCAAAGACCACCACTCTTTGAAACTAATGGATATTATTGGAAAAACCGTTTTGAAACATATGTAAAATCCAAAGATATAGATCTTTGGTTTGTTATAATTAAAGGAGACTTTAGTTCTACAACAAAAGATATTTCTGTTGATGATCAAAAGAAATTAATAGCAAAAAATAATGAAGCTAAAATGATGCTTTATAATGCTTTGACTAGAAAAAAATATGAAAGAATTTTTATGTGTGAAACCGCTAAAGACATTTGGGAATCTTTGATTATTACACATCAAGGAAATTCACAAGTCAAGGATAAAAAAATTGATCTTCTTGTTCAACAATATAAACAATTTGTTATCCCTGAAGATGATACCATTGATTGTGGTTTTGCTCGCTTTAATATTATTATTACATCTCTTAAAATCTTTTCGTAGTAAGAACTTTGTCAGGAAATTTCTTAGAGCACTCCATCCGAAGTGGAGAGCTAAAGTGACGGCTATTGAGGAATCAAAAGATCTCTCAAAAATGTCACTAGACGAGCTAATCGGAAACCTCAAAGTACACGAAATGGTAATGGAGAAAGATTCAGAAATCATCAAAGGAAAAAGAGAGAAAGTCAAATTCGTTGCTCTAAAGGAAAGAACGGAATCAAGTGATGATGACGAATCTTGCTCCGGTAGTGAAGATGAGGAGTATGCCATGGCCGTTAGAGATTTCAAAAAGTTCTATAGAAGAAGAGGAAAGTTTGTAAGGCAACCTCGAGAAGAAAAGAAGCTATTCCGAAATGACCAGGATGACAAAAATGGTAAAGGTGAAAGAAAGTGTTTTAGATGCGGTGATGCAAGTTATCTAATAGGAGATTGTCCCAAGCCACCTAAAATCAAAACTCAGCGAGCTTTTGTAACTGGTGCTTGGAGTGATAGTGAGGATGATGAAGAATCAAGCAAGGATGAGATCGCTCTAATGGCACATGAAATCAACGAGGTACATTCCGACTCATCTTACTCCTCTATCGATGATGAAACTTTGCAAAAACAATATAATTAATTGTGTGAGCTTAGTTTAAAAATCATAACTAAAAATAAGTTTTAAATACTAAAAATGAATTTTTAGAAAATGAAGTCTATGAGTTAAAAGAAAAGGCAAAACGATTAGAAAAGGAAAAGCAAATGCGATGGTTGCAAATCATGTCAAGACCTTAATATTCAAAAGAAAAACTAAAGCTCACACAAGATGTTCTAATCTAACATAACTCTAAATTTAAAAGGTTTAACAAAATATTACTTGTCTTGATGAAATAGTTAGAATTCAAAAAACACGGGAAACATGAATGGAATGCGATTTAATAAAGTATTAATTCCAAAGATTCAAAACCAAAGCGGTCGAAAAAGACAAACAAAATGTCAAAACTGCTGCGGTGCAGCACGGACGAGAAGGACCAAAATAAGGTTCAGATCCGTTGTCAGATTTAATGCCGTAGGGTACTTAGACATAATGAGAATGTTTGTATCGGACCGTAGTGAATTTGTCAAAGTAACAAAGAAAACCAAGGATAATGTGAAACTAAAACCTGTATTTACATCGAGAGTAGGACTTCCTAGAAATGAATTTAGATCTAAAACAACTCAACAACGATCTAAAACACCTATTGCCAAACGCCCTTTCCTAAGAGCAACCACAACATACAACCCAACTATCAACATATCGGTTGGAATCAAAACTTCCTTAGACCATATCAAACTCCAGTTTCATGCCATGGAACCCTTATCCATCATTTTCATACATGAACCAAGTAAATGGTATGTTTAACCCAAACGGACCCATGAGATATTGGGTACCAAACACTTAAGTTATTTGTGGGTATGCTTGAAAGTTGGATTAGAACATGAATGGATAAAGATAGTGGATGCTCGACACATGACGGACAAGCAAAAAGTCTCTTCTCTCATACCAAGAGTATGACGGAGGTAATATCACTTTTGGTAGCAATCTCAAAAGAAAAATCATTGGAAAAGGTACGATCGCTCATAACCCCCTAACTGTTGAAAATGTTGCTCACGTCGATAGGTTAGGATTTAACCTACTTAGTATTAGCCAATTATGTGATAAAAATTATAAAGTACAATTTGAAGAAAATGGTAGTAAAATACTAAAATATGCTATCATCATAGCTAAAGGAGTTAGGAAAAATAACATATACGTCATGAAAATAGATAAAACATCTAATGACAAACTTTGTCTAACAACCTTAGATGATAGCTCAACTCTTTCAGCTTAGGTCACGCTAATATGAGACTTATAAAAAACCTATCTTCAAAAGAGCTAGTTAGGAATTTACCAAAACTAAAATATGACCAACACTTTTACAAAGCTTGGTAAAAACAAACATAGTAGCCACAGGCTAAAACATGGTGTCCACATCTAAGTGTCTAGAACTTTTGCATATAGACTTGTTTGGTCCATCCGCTATAAGAAGCTATGGAGGCAACTTATAGATTTTGGTCATAGTAGATGATTACTCAAGGTTTACATGGACATTATTTTTGAAAACTAAAAATGAAGCTTTTGATAAATTTGAAATCCTTAGCAAGAAAATTCAAAATCAACTAGGTGTTAACATTGTGTCGATCTAAACGGATCATGGTTGTGAATTTGACAATGAAACACAATTTAGAAACTTTTGTGATACAAGTGGTATAACACATAACTTCTCGGCTCCTCGAACACCTCAATCTAATGGAGTTGTAGAAAGTAAAAATAGAACCATTCAAGAAATGAGTATAACAATGCTTAATGAACAAAACATTCTTCAAAAGTTTTGGTGTAATGTCGTTGACACTTCTACATATACTTTAAATAGAGTCTTAATACGTCATTTCCTAAGCAAAACACCATATGAATTATATAAAGGCAAAAAGCCAACTTTAGGATATTTTAGAGTGTTTGGATGTAAATGCTTCATTCTTAATACTAAAGGCTATCTCACAAAGTTTGACCCAAAGTCTTATGAAGGTGTATTTCTTGGTTACTCACAAACTAGTAAAGCTTACATTGTCTTAAACAAAGAAACAATGAGAGTCGAGGAATCGTTGAACATAACATTCGACGAAAGTCCACCTCCCTCTAAGACATCACATTTGGTAGATGATGACTTAGCTGAAAGTCAACTTGTAGAAAGTCAAGAAATAATTAAAAATGACAAGGAAGATGAATCATTAAATAATGAAATTATAAGCATCAAAAAATCCAATAGTCATCCTTTAGAAAAGGTCATAGGACAACTAAATCAAATAACGTTAAGATCACAAGCCCAAAATCAAAGTAATCACTTTTGTTTTGTATCCACCATTGAACGAAAAACATAAACAAAGCAATAAAAGGTGAATCTTGGGTAATTGCTATGCAAGAAGAGTTAAACCAATTTGTTAGAAATGATGTTTGGATGTTAGTTCCAAAACCTAAAGATCAAACTATAATTGGAACGAAATGGGTTTTGAAAAAATAAAATGGATGAAAACGGTGTAGTATCTAGAAACAAAGCTAGGCTTGTTGCACAAGGTTATAATCAACAAGCAGGATTGATTATGATGTAACTTATGCACCGGTAGCTAGGCTCGAGTCTATTAGAATCTTACTTGCATATGCATGTGCTTATCACTTTAAATTATTTCAAATGGATGTTAAGAGTGCATTTCGTAATGGGTTTAGTAACGAAGAAGTATATGTTGCTCAAACTCCCAGATTTACCGACTTTGAGAAACCACATCATGTCTTCAAACTCAAGAAGGCATTATCTGGACTTAAGCAAGAACCAAAAGGTTGGTATGATCGACTTAAGACTTTTCTAGTTGAAAACAAATATACCATGGGATTAGTAGATAATTCTCTTTTTACCAAGAAAAAGGAATCACACATTGTCATAGTTCAAATATACGTTGATGACATCATATTCGGATCAACTTGTCAAGAGCTATGTGATGATTTTTCTAAAATCATGCACGATGAGTTTGAGATAAGTATGATGGGTGAGTTAAACTTCTTTCTAGGACTTCAAATTAAACAACTAGAAGATGGCATATTCTTTAACCAATCTAAATACATAAAAGATATGCTTAAGAAATTTGGTCTTGAGGACTCAAAACCAACTAAAACACCCATGTCTTCGGACACTAAACTCACCAAGGATGAGGAAGGTGAATCGGTAGATAACACTAAATATAGAGGAATGATCGGTAGCTTACTCTATCTCATGGCTAGTAGACCCGACATTATGTTTAGTGTTTGTCTATGTGCTCGCTTTCAAGAAAATCCCAAGGCATCACACTTAGAAGCCTTAAAAAGGATATTTAGATACATTAAAGGAACGACATGTTTAGGATTATGGTATAAAGGAATTGTAGAAACTATAGTGTATACCGATTCGACCATGCCGGTGATATGTCGATAGAAAAAGTAATAGTGGTATTTGTACTTTTGTTGGACATTGTCTCACCTCATGGTTTGCAAAGAAGCAAACGGCTCTGGCTATCTCAACTACTGAAGCCGAATACATCTTAGCCGGAAAAGCATGGCAACAAGCTCTTTGGATGAAGCAAGCTCTCGTGGATTATGGAATTCATCTCAATGATATCGCTATACTTTGCAACAACAAAGGAGCTACTGATCTCAGCAAAAATCCCGTCCAACATGCTTGTACGAAGCATATTGAAATCCGCCATCACTTTTTTCGTGACAATGTTCAAAAAGGAAACATCTCAATTGAGAAAGTATCCTCCGAAGACAACATTGCCGACATCTTAACTAAGCCTCTCAAACGAGAACCATTTAGTCTTCTTAGACTTGGTTTAGGGCTAATGGAACCAAAATTTAGTTAAAACATAGTCTAAACCTTAGAACAAACAAAACAAAACAAATTAGTTTAAGTCTACCTTTCTTTTTCGCGGCACCAAACGACAACAAGGACGGAACAAATTTTTGGTGTCGTCTTGTCGTGGTGACAGTAACAAAATACCACTTACAAAACATCTTCTTCCTCAGCCCACTTTACCAAAGCGTTTCAACAACACACCTAACTCATTGTTGACACTTTCTCACCAATTAATCACTGAAGATAACATCATTGTGAAGTATCCTAACTACCTTCTCTTAATTAAGGTCTAGGATTCTAATTTGAGCAAAAAATCATTACATGGGGATTATGTATATTCGTGTACAAAATATGGATTCAATTGGTAAATTGCATAACTAATCATTGAAATTAGGTACTACATTGTCACATTGCATAAACCAATCATGTTTCCCACTAATTAAAAGATAATGACTATAAGACCTTATTCTAATTAAACAAACACCCCATGTCAAAATTTTGAAAAGCTTCTCACTTATAGGAAAACAATTTTTCATTGTTAATACAAATAGAAACGTAAATTTTCATCACTTGCATAATGCTCTTGAATACTAAAGGTAATGCATAACTAATATGCATTCCCGGGTATATTCAAATGAAGCCACATTGAATTAGGAGTGTTTGGGTTATCTCATGCCTTTTGCCAAACACCCCCACTAAAAACCATTTTATGCATAACATGAGTCGAGATAACCGCAACTCCAAATCGTTTTCATATAGGCACACACTAGAACCAAAACACTAAATTTGTCTTTATTTTTAACATGTAAATTCTTGCTCATAGGAACAACCATGGTAGCCGCAAAATTCTCTAGTCACAAGGATACTCTTAGCTACATCCCTAAACACCACAAAACCAAGGGTCTCACCAAGGAACAAGTCAAAATCTTTAAGAGTCTAGACCAAAGGTACTTCCATGAGGGTAGGACCATTCATTCCTCCTTTGTCGACGGAACTAATCTCTGTCAAGAGCTTGCCACTATCAAATTTGACTGTCTCCTCGACATCGATGAACCCATTTGTCCTAGGTTTGTTTTAGAATTCTATGCTAGCGTTTTCTCTTTCACTAATGAGGACGATCAAATGGCTCTTAGGTTTAGTATCAATCAAACCGACTACTCCATCTCCCTAAACCAATTTGCTCAAGTGCTAGGAATTCCTAACCGTGGTACATGTGTCTACTCGGATAAGTGGTCACTCACTATCCTTGATGCAATCAATGACCGCTCTGTTGGGATTTAGTAAATCCAGTTATTAAAGAGTCGGTCACCTCAAGTATATGTAATCGTTAGAAAGCTCGTAGTCGTAGATTATTGTAAGTTAAGTAGTATTTAGTTTAAGTAACACCGTGGAGGACGGACGGGTCTTTACCCACTGTATGCCATCCACAGCCTGATAGGTGGCGTTTTATGTATTGACTATAAATACTCTCTACCTCCCTAGGTAGGGAGTTGGAGCTCATAATAAGATTTTTCTTTCTCTCACTAAAGTTCCCTAAACCTCTAACTTTCTCTCTAGAACTCATATCACGCCTACTTGATCTTATGGTTTAGTGTGTTTGTGAAATCCAATGTGTTACAAATGGTATCAAGAGCCATGGTTTGATCATCTCTTACATATCTTTGGATTTCTAGTGACTTTTAGGTGGTTTTAAGAGTTTGAAAAAGTTAAGTAGTTTTTGCATCATTTGGATCATTTCTAGTGTTAAAGTTTGAATCTTGGGTGTTGTTTTGTGTTTAGAATCATTGTATGTGCTTGGGTTTTGATTTGGTAAGCTTGAATCATCGTGGTTGGGTTGTTTTTGGATTGAAAAGTGGTGTTTATGTGATTTTCTAGGTAGCGACTTGAGCCACGGATAAGTTTTCTTGCTAGCGACTTGCTTTGTAATTTGGTAGCGAGTTGTAGTTGAAGGACTTAGCGAGTTGTGCTAGCGACTTGTCTATTGAGACAAGCCGACAAACAGTACACTTAGTGGATTCTCCACTGCGGGTAGCGACTTGGTGAAAGTTAGCGACTTGTACTTAAGTTTGTTAGCGACTTGGTGTTAGCGATTTGGTGCTTAGCGAGTTGCTCTTTAGCAACTTGACAACTTAGCGACTTGGTGCTTAGCGACTTCTTCCAAAATTTTGCTAGTGACTTGGTGCTTAGCGAGTTGTTAATTTAGCGACTTAGTATGTCTTAGCAACTTGGTATTATATCGACTTGGTGCTTAGCGACTTGGTTCAGGTTTTCTTAGCGACTTGGTTGACATGTCTGTCCGCAGTTTTCTCTTGATTTAGTAAAATCCGTGAAAGAATCTATTTCCCGGTTTAATCATAGAGTTATAAAATCCCGTTTAATCTATCAACATTGTCTACCAACGTTCTACAATCATCTCCACTGTTTTCCGAGGATGTTCAAGCAAATGGTTCAGATACTTTCGTCCACCCATATTATGACGAACCGACTACGACTCTTGGGCTCAACGAATCAGTTGTCTTGTCTTGGAAAGGAAGATGGAGTCAACATTCTCAAATCCATTGATGAAGGACCATATCGGGTTGAGACTACTAGGACATAATTGATCACATTTGAAGATGGAACATTGATTTCTGGAATGGACATACCAAAGATGTATGATGAGCTCGATGATAAGGAGAAGAAGATATTCAATGCAAATATCGGGCTTCAACATTATCTGCAAGGTCTTCCAAAAGACATCTAAAGCTTATCAATCACAATGGAAACCCAAGCCATGGGATAATGTCAAGATCTTCTCGGATTCTGAATTGACTGTTTAAGATAGAGAATCACAACTATATGATGAATTTGAGCATTTCAAGATGAAACCTGATGAGAGTGTCTGATGCGGATACGGATCATGAACTTAACAACATAGGATTGCTTACTAATGGCTCATTTGAGGATTTCGGTAACGAGTTATAATCACGTGCATGGTGGAATATTACAAGTTGGAAAATATTACAAGTTGGAAGATTTCTTTTATTTCCTTTTTATTTTATGTCGTAATTAAATAATGACCAAATTGTGTTTGGTTAGGAGTTGATTTCCTTTCCTTATTTTGTAGAGTTTAAAACTTTATTTATATTGTTTTGTTTGGGAGTTAAAATGGAGTTTTGGATTTTGAATAAAATAAGAAACCGAGAAGGTTTAAAGCTTTTGTGAATCCCGATCTCTTGAGCCATTTGATTGTGAAACTGCATCATTTGGTATCAGAGCTTTGGTTGATTCAAATGGCTCGACGTGTTTCTGATTATCCAATTCGTAGAATCACGACCCGGCAACGAAGATGATTGTCTAGAACTCACGTGCTCGTGGAGATTGCTTCTACCGTAACCCGTAGATCCGCAACGAGACGAAAGTGGATCGTGACCAGTTATCTATGATTACCATCCCGCATATGATGAATCTGAGGATGAGGAATGGTATTATTGGATGACCGTGCGGAGTTATGTATGATCCAACCAGGAAAAAGAAGCACAAGGTATCGTATGATGATGTAAACATTTATCAAACAGTAGATCCTAATGTGGCAAAGTTTTTCCATATTGATCCTAATGTCACGCTCATTTTGGTATTGATAAAAAAAGATGTTGAGAAAGTCACCCATCACGATGATTTATTAGACAAGTCCGCGATTAAGGAGTTTGTTTTTGCAAATAAACTTCCCTTGGTGACAACTTTTTCAAGAGAAACAGCAACCGTGATTTTTGAAAGCCCAATTAAAAAACAGGCTTTGCTATTTGTAACTTCAAAGGGTTCAACTAAAGCGGCTCAAACATTTGTGGATGCTGCAAAGTTATTTAAGGGGAAGCTTCTCTTTGTCTTTGTTGAACTTGACAGTGCTACTACTAAGTTTGCTGGCCAATCGGAGGGATCGACTCGTGTTCGATCCGTGGTGGTTGGTTTTAAGTTATCAAAACTCGAGGGCGAGTTTTTTCAAGAAGAGGAGGAGAATGATGCGGATACGGATCATGAACTTAACAACATAGGATTGCTTACTAATGGCTCATTTGAGGATTTCGGTAACGAGTTATAATCACGTGCATGGTGGAATATTACAAGTTGGAAAATATTACAAGTTGGAAGATTTCTTTTATTTCATTTTTATTTTATGTCGTAATTAAATAATGACCAAATTGTGTTTGGTTAGGAGTTGATTTCCTTTCCTTATTTTGTAGAGTTTAAAACTTTATTTATATTGTTTTGTTTGGGAGTTAAAAGGGATTTTTGGATTTTGAATAAAATAAGAAACCGAGAAGGTTTAAAGCTTTTGTGAATCCCGATCTCTTGAGCCATTTGATTGTGAAACTGCATCAGTGTTTATGAGTACTATGTGAGATTCCATAAGCTTGTGAATGACATGAGGAACATCAAAATGACAATGCCGAACATTCAGCTGAACTCAAAATTTGTGAACAACATGAATCCCTAATGGCACAAGTTTGTCACTTCTGTGAAGCTCACTAAAGGATTGAAGAATACAAACTATGAGCAATTGTATGCCTTCCTTCTCGGAATGAGAGACATGCTATGTTTGAAAAGGATTCCGAACAGCTTCAAAACCAATCGAGGAGAAACAAGTTCATCTAATGATTCAACTGCCTTTTACTCAAACATTGGAATTACCACCAAAGCATCTCAAGTTATACCCATGGGTAATGGTAATCACAAACTCATTCCCCGATCCTATGTTCCAAACAAGTATGCCTTTGATACACGTGGAAACTTCGTTAATCAGCTCTCTGATTAGTCAAAACATGAACTCTTCCACACACCAACAAAATCTCAGAATGCATCCAATCACACAATCAAGCCTTGTCCGAGATGGGAAGGTTATGTGCAGCCCGGTTCAAGAAAGGCGATTTGAACAAGGAAGAGGTGGGTAGTAGAGGTTATTCCAAACCGAATAGGGAAGGAATGGAAACCAGGGGTCAAGCAAAACCAATCAAATGTTACAAGCTGCGGAGGTGAGGACATTGCAAGGAGGCTGCACATCAAAACGCCCTCGGAATGCCGAGTACTTCAGTGGATAAGATGTTGCTTGTGCAAGCTCGGGATGGTGGGCTTTGGATGAAGAGGAGTTGTTGTTCTTGGTGAGGAAATGCTAAGACACATGATGCAGATGTGGATGAGCAACCAATTCAGGAGATAGGCCATAATCATCAGAATGCCTTTCAAGTAGCTGATTGTGATGCATACGACTCTAATGTTGATGAAGAACCCTTTGCACAAACCATTTCATGGCTAGAATTTCTCCAATGGTCTCTCCTAAAGTCTCTTCATCACCACAAGCTGGTCCATCCAAAGAATAAAATCATTTCTAAGGTATTAAAATTATACGATGAAGTTGATGAGCAAAAGATATAACAGTACAATCAAACTGTATTGAGTCGAATATTAAAAATATGGGTAATATCAATGTTGTCCCATATGATTATATGTGAAACAAAGTGAGAGTGAGATTGTACCAAGTGATGTATCTTATCAGATAAATATTAGACTATATGCTTTTGACGAATACAACGTGCCCCTGATGATCACATTATTTTGAACTTAATGCTTATAAAGAACGTGTTGCTATTTATGAACAACGTACTAAATTTGATAACCACCCGTGGCTTGAGAAATGGATACCAAATGATACAACTATTAGAAAAAGTAATTTTAGAGAAGAAGTATTAAAACAAGAGTTAAACTCCTTACAAGAAAAGCTTTCTAAAACTAGTAAGCAAAAACAAGAACTTCAAGAAAATGTTAAAATGCTTAAGCAAGAATTGAGTTAAAATCAAAACTTTTGAATGACTTTTCTAATCTAAAAACATTGAAAAACAAGCTTGAAAATAAGTTATGCGTACAAAGGAATACCATTCAAACTGCTCACATGGTCACTAAGCATAGAGTTTTAAGCGACAAGCATAGTATTCCCATTATAGATAAACCCAACCACAGTATGGGAGATACAAAAGCAACTCAAAATGTAATCTATGATGCAATGAGATTAAACCTAGACAA